>PYIV01000014.1:17500-20000 GCA_003415645.1 Articulospora tetracladia
TAAAGGTACGCTAGCGAAAGTCACGTGCCTATTACAAAAGTTACTACCCTAAGAAAATCCGAAGAGTGCAAAGTGATTTTTTTAGTGATTCGGGGCCCCTTATTTTTGAAGTTTTATAGGGCTAAATTGTAGCGTACTAGAGCCTGTAGGCGAATTTCTTGATGTTTCTAGGGTGTTTACTCGGTGGTTTAGCCCTTGATTGGTATCGGGGCCGAGTATTTAGTGTGTCATTTTTTACATTCGATCCTATAAAATGACACTAGCAAAGATTACGTAAGATCTCACATAGTTATCTGGGTAAGGAAACCTGAGGAGTACAAAATGCTTGGTCGACGATTTGGGTGCGGCGATTTTCAAAGGTCTAGGGTAACCTAGGTGTGAGGAGCGTGGGAGTTGGCGAAAAATTCGGAAGGTCTAGGGTAAGCTAGGTGTGAAGCGTCGAGAGTTGGACCCCCCCCCTCGAATTTATCGGAAAACATTTATCGGTCAAATTCAATTGTGTGCACTTTTCGTGGCCAAACAAGGTCGGTGGGTATATGAGGGGCTCGCCTCGACCGATTTGCGTTCGAGGAGAAAAAAAAAAAGTAACGAACTATTCGGTGGTCGTCGGTCTTAGAGTTAGCCTTGGGGGCAGGTAGGAGAGGATACTATTCGCAGCGACGCTTTGGGGTCTGGGGGGCTGTAGAGTCAGTAGGTTAGCGCTATACGTACGCTAGAATGTGACGTCTCGGGGCAATGGCTATGGGGGACTAGGGGTATGGTAGCACGCTGGCAGGTATCGGGGGTATCAGGCTATAGGGACCTTGGGGGCTTGCGAGGACGCTGGGGATCGGGCCCGTCGTGGGTAGAGTCTCACCACTCTACCCCGCGGGCTCTAGGGGCCCACCCGCCCCTCCCTCTAAGGAGGGGAAGGAGGGACGTAGGGAGTATCGGATTCCCGCGTCTAGGGTAGGCTAGGTGTGCGGAGGCGGGGGGGAGGTAGAGACTTTTGACTTGGAAGAATTTTTATTTCTCGGCCGTGTCGATTTCGGGGTCTTTAGGGAGACTTTCAGGCAACCCTAACCCTATCAAGCCTGTCTTTATAGGGGCGAGCCACTATAGCGTCGGGGGGGAGGTCTAGGGTAGGTCAAGTGTGAGGACCTAGTGAAAGTTAGGTCTAGGGTAGGCTAGGTGTGAAGTCTAGGGTAGGTCAAGTGTGAAGCCTGGAATGACAGGGGGAGACGCTGTAGTTATAGGGGAGTGGCCCTGTATTTACAGTGATCGAGGCCTGTAATTATAGGGCTCGTACGCTGAAGTTCCAGCGGGCTACAGGCTGTTGATGCCAGGTCTAGGGTAGGTCAAGTGTGAGAATCGGGACAGACCTGTGCGACTTCGGAAGCCAGCAGGCCGGTCTAGGGTAGGCTGGGTGTGAAGCCCGTGGGAAGGCATGTGGACGCTGGAAGGGGGGGTATGGGCGCTGGAGGGGGGAGGGGGGTCCAAGTGGGTGAATTGATTTTAATTCCGACAAAATAAATTGACTCGAGAACCTGATGGGACCCCCCCCCCTCACACCACCAAACCGAATCGCGTCCGATAAATTCGATAGGGCGTGTTATATGCATGCTAGTAGAGGGGGGTACATCCCGCTAGACTATAATGGAGGCGCTCGTTCGAATGGCGTCCCCGGAATCGCCATAGCGTGCCTGCTCCCCGAGATACAGCACCTCGACCTACGGGGGTGCCACTGGTAGGGGGGGTAGCGCTCAGTGAGCTGGGGAGGGTGCCCGTCCAGGCCTCGGGGGAAAATACAGGGCCAAATTACAGGGTACTTCTAGCGTACACACACTGGAGTACTACACTGTAGCGCACGTGATGCGACTCTCCAGCGTATCGCTCTAGGCTTAACACGCTAGAGGTGCCCCGGAGTCTAATCGACGAAATCTCGACCAAGTCCCCTTCGCTGCTCGAATTCCCGAAAAAAATTTGGTGAGGGGGGGGGGGTCTTTTTTTTTTTGCACCAAAATCTTTTGTCGGAAAACATTTTATCGGTCAAATTCAATTGTGTGCATTTTTTGTGGCCAAACAAGGTCGGTGGGTATATGAAGGGAGTGAACTGAAAGCATTCAGAAAACGACAAAAGTACTTTTCAATTAATTTTATTGTACTGATGGCGTCTTTCGGGGTGTGAGTACAGTATACTCCCTGGTGGGTAGGTGCTAGCGTCAGTGTGTGACACTCTGGAAACGGGGTGACATGCGCTGTAGTTAGTGATCGAGTACGCTGTACTCTGATTCCTAGGGGCGTGACAGCCTGTAGGTACCTGCCTGAAATCGTCATTTGTACCATATTAGCGAGCTCCCTCAAAAAGACTTATCCTGCCAGTGTGTTATCGGACCCAGCTCGATAGTCTCTTGAGGGGCACAATGCGGAAGCAGTCCCTCCCGACGTCACACTCGGGAGCCTGTGGAAGTGCCTGACGACCTGCTTGGCAACGAGTAGGCTCTGATGGAGTCTGTGGATT
>PYIV01000015.1:0-310750 GCA_003415645.1 Articulospora tetracladia
TAACCCTAACCCTAACCCTAACCCTAACCCTAACCCTAACCCTAACCCTAACCCTAACCCTAACCCTAACCCTAACCCTAACCCTAACCCTAACCCTAACCCTAAGTAACTATCTTCTTAGGAGGTGCCTTAGATAAACCGCCTACCTTAGTAGATACTACTATATCTAAGTTCGCGATTACTTTCTTTACTTCCTTTACTTCTTTTACTTTCTTTAATTTATTAATAGTTTCGAAGTCACTATCTTTCTATCTAGTATAAGGTATATATATCTAAGACGAATAATTCTTATCGCTAGTAAATATACTATTATCTACTAGGATAGCGAAGGTTTTTTTATATTTATAAGTTAAGCTACCCTTTACTATACTAGTCGCCTTTTCTCGTTAGTATTATATATTTTCTAAGGCTCTAAGATAATATAAATTAACTAGGTTACTATAGCGTCTAGGTTCCGTATTATTATCTTTCTTTACTTAACTCGAATATCCCTCTTTACTTAATTCTTCTAATTTACTATCGCTTTTATTTATATCTTTCTCTCTAGCCTCTAGTTCTAGTTCCGGCTCCGGCTCTAGGGCCTTACTTAATTCACTTTCCAAAGCCGGCTAGACTATATAATCGGTAATATTATAAGCTAGTTCGACCGTAGTCGATTACTTAGTAGTAATAAGAGTAGGAATAGGCGAGAAGTCTCTCTTATAAAAGGGTTTATTATTTTCCTAAATACCTAGAAAATACGAAGTAGCAAACTTAGAGACCGATTAAATATTCGTAGTAACCTTATTAGTTATATTTACTATTTAATAGTTAGCTTATTCTAAATACCGATTATATAACTAGGGCCTTATATTTCTTTAAAGTAGATACCTTTCCTATACTACTAAACTAATTCTTTAAAGACTTAAGTAGTATAGTGGGTTTAGTAGCACTAGGAACTATATTAGTAGTAGGCCTACTCTCTAATTCTTAGATATTCGTATCTTTCTAAGTATATAAATATAAACCCTAGCTTTTATATAGAGGCTTATATAAAGACTTTATCCCGAAAAAGATTTATAGTAGATCCTTAGTGGCTACTATCGAATTTTCTATCTTCCCTATATCTCCCTTACCGGCTAATAACGGGACGATCTTAGTAAAGATATAGTAAAGGGTAATTTAGTCGTAAGTATAGTTAGTCTAAAGTATATAGATAGCCTACTTAAGTAACTATCCGATACGATTAATACGTCCGAGAATCTAAAGGAGGAGGTAAAATAAGATTAGTAGCTCTATAATAATAATATAGCTAGTAGACTAGAGGTTAAGTAATATCGCGCCTAACTAGGTTATTACGAGAAGGATATCCTTACTAGAATCCGGATCGTTAAACTCCTTTAGAATAGCTATACGTTCCTCTTAAAGTATATATAATTTAATAGTAATATAACTAATTCTAAGGTTTAAGAGTTAGGATTCTAACTACCTATTTATTATTAGTAGCGAACTAGGAAAGTGAATACCCTTATTAAATATATTTAATATAGAATCGTTAATTTTAGGAGCCCTTATTAAATATATTTAATAGTAAACTACTAAATATATTTAATAAGGGTCTTAATCGAGATTTAGTAGTTATTATCGACTTCTAAATATATTTAATAAGTATCTAATAGGCTAAATATACTATAATAGAAGTGGAAACTCGAAAGTTATAATACCCTTTTTACCCTTCTTAATCTTCTCTATAATAATTCTAAGTACGATTCGAATCTTTATAGCTATAGCTATTATATACTTTACTAGTATTAATCTATCCGTAGGAACGCCGTATTCTAGACTAGTATAAGTCTTAATATAGGCGTACGAAGCACTATAATTAGGATCCTTCCCCGTCTATAAGTTTACCCGATCCTTAGTAGCCTACTTCTTTTTAGTAGTAGTTATATTAGTATTATTAAGTGTAATAAGTTTAAGGAGATATAGATCGAAAGTACTAATCTTTAAAGCTCGGTATATACTAGTATTTAACCTACTATCGGCTTTAACTTTCTCGATTAATCCTCGCTTTTTAGTGGCGGTTTTAGTAACTCTCTTATTCTTACTAGTCTTATTAGTGTCGCCTATACTAATAATAGAAGTAAGGTATAGGGTTCTAGTATTATACTCTCGCTTCTCTCTCTAGTTTATCTTAAGTTATATAGAGTAAAAGTTATACTTAGGAATTAAAGCGCTAATAAGTTAGGGACTAGATTTATCTTTAAGATTAATTATAGTCTTATAACTAATAACGATTATAAGTATATAGAGAATAGGTGGTATTATTACTCTAGTAACGTCGGAACTCTATTTATTATAACGTCTACTAGTATTATAATCTACTAGATTTAGAATATATAATTTAATACTATCTTCTACTACCTTATATAACTTAGGTATAGCGTCTAGTTCTAGTATAATATCGATAGGTATAGCGTCGTCTTTCTTATTATCCTATACTATTACTCTCGGATTAAAATTATCCTTATATATTTTGATAAGCCTAGTATTTCTATATATTAGTCCCTATTTATCCTATTAGATCTAATATAGGTATCTACCTAAGTCCTTAGAGTAGTTTAAAATAGGTATAGTAGAGAGAAAAGCGACTACTTTCTTCTATAAAACGTATAGGGAATCTAAGAAGAGAGTATCTAGGTTATAGATAACGTATAACTTATCGATAACGACCTAGGTAAAGTAGTACTTTATAAGGGTATAGAACTCACGGCCTTTACTCTTTAAACTATATATAACCGCTCCCTTACCCTAAAATTAACGGCGATTATTTATAGTCTCTTTTACTTCTTTAAACTTCTTAGTTCTATTACGCTTAAGTTTAGCTCTAGCTTAAGCGGCGATTCTAGTAAGTTCGTTATCTCCTTCTTTATTAAATTCCTCTCTAATAATATCTAAGTTCTCGTTAACTTCTTTAATATCTACTAGATTATTATCTATAACGAGTAGCTATACTTCCTTAGTATAAATATCTATTATTCCTAGGGTTCGATTATACTAGGTATAATAACCTAAAAGGATAATTATAAGGCTAGTCTAAAAGATATTATTAGTATAAGCTATATATCGAGTGCTTATTAAATATATTTAAAAGTAAATAAATTCTAAATATATTTAATAAGGGTTTATATATACCTTAGGATTATTTAAATTAAGGAGACTGAGAATCTTATTAAGAGTTCTAACCGTAGGTAGAGTAACTAGTAACTTAATATAGGTAGGATTTAGGACTAAAATTTCACTTCTATAAAATTAGTAAATTATAAATACGCCCGGAAAAAATTTCTTAATATCGTTAATCTATATATTAATACTTCTACTAGGAACTATAATTAGCGAAGCGGTATACTTAGGTTTATAACCGGGGTCGACCGTAGCTCGCTCGGCTATCTTATTAATAATACCATAAATAGTAAGGAGAGATATAACCGTCTTACCTAGTCCGTATATAACCTTTATAATAGATACGTAAAAGTATAATTTCTTATAGTCTATTATAAACTTAGTAGCTATTTTATATTAGTGTATATCCCTAAATTTTAAGTAGAGGGTTATTAAATATATTTAATAAGGGTTACTTACTAAGTACTTAATAAGGCTTATACCGATACTTTAAGTCTATTTACGGGTTACTCTTTAAAATACTAATCTTAGGATTAGTCGGATCGAGCTTAAAATACTAGTACGACTAAGTATAAGCTAGTAAATTAGCTAAAGTCGAAGCTATAGCCTTACGTATAGCCTAAAGTAGCTACTATATATTAACGCCCTTAATATCTTCGGCTATAAGGTGATCTTAGTTATCGGCTTTACTACTCTTTATATAATCTAATATCTTATAGAGACTAATTCTACTAGTTTTACCCTAATTTTTTACGTTAGTAGCTACCTAGATATATATCTTATTAGTATCTTCTATACCCTATAAAATCCGAGTGGTCTTCCTAGTTTCTTCTATAAATACTAATACTTTACTCTTCGATAACTTAGGACGCTCTATTCGCTTAGTAGGGGTTATAAATTTCTTCGACTATCGCTTAAGTATAGCTACGATTACTACTTCAAGATTATTAAAGTTCTCTATAAATTTAGCTATAGTTACTATATCTAGATCTAGCTAGAGAAGTTTTTAATCCTTAGGACTTAGATTTAAGGACTCGTTTATAGTATTTTCGAAACGTTTAATATATTAGTAGTATTTATATATATACTTCTAGTTTTTCTATACTTTAGTATCTCCTTTAGCTTCGTTGTCACTAAGATCCTTATCTATAGTACTAGTATAGTCCTCTACTATAAGAAAATATAGAAGGGTTATAATCGCCTTATTTAGTGCGATACTTCTAGTATTATCGTTAAGGTTATCTCTAGCGTCTCTATCTTTATCGTTAACCTTAGTAGCTTTACTATCCTTCTTTAACTTCCGAGAGCTTAAATATACCCTATTATACTATTTAATTAATACTAGAGCTCGATTCTAATCCTCGAAATACTAGCTAAAGAAATATACTAGATTTTTATCCTAATTATCTACCTTAGTAGGCGGAAAGGTAGTAATATTATTACGGGTATTAAGGATATATTTTACTATAATAGCCTAATTAATATATATAATAGTCTTAGAACTAGTACCGCTACTAAACTTTTTAGGTTCTTTATAGAAAGTCCCCTTAATTAATATAGTATATATAGGGGTTCCGTCTACTATATATATAAGCTCCTTAAAAAAGTTAGTAGGCGAAACTATAATAGTTACGGCTAAAGCTTTTAGAATATTATAAAAAATAGAGCGAATCGCGTTAAATTCCTTAAAGATACTAAGTATAGCTAAGATAATATTAGTATAATTCCCTATAGAAAATATAAATACCCTTTATTAAATATATTTAATAGGTATACTATTAAATATATTTAATAAGGAGGAGGTTAGTATATACTATTAGATTTTATATATTCTCTTAAGTCTACTATATCGTAAAAACTAAGATACTTAGTAACGAGCTATCTATTAGACTCCTATAGATAAGGAAGTACCTTAACGTATTTTATTCCGCTATTTAATCCGGTTATAGCTTTAATATTTTTCTTAGTAGTATTTACTAGCTTCTTTCGTATTTCGTTACTTAATAATCGCTATACTAATACTATATCTTCTAATTTAACTACGTTTACCTTTGCCTTTTTCGGGTTCTTTCGCCTCTTACCTTTAGACTTTTTAACTAGTATTATATTATTATCGCCGTCTTTAGGTTCTTTTAGTTTACTCGCCTTATTTATATCTAGTAAATTTTTACCTAGAGACTATTCTATAACGGGCTTCTTCTTCTTTACTAGGGTAGTAGAGGTAGATATCTTAACCTTCTTAGCTAGAGGAGCGCTACCTTTAGCTTAGTCGCTAGATAAATTACTTCGCTTTTTAGGGCCTATTTTTACGAATATAAAACTTATTAGATATTAGCGAATACCTATAGCTAGAAATAAAGTTAGGGTGTTTATTAAATATATTTAAGAGCTAAAAGTATATCTAATAGGAACCCTTATTAAATATATTTAAAGAATAAAAATGGTCTATACTTAAAAAGTAGGGCTAAAGGTAAGGTTCTATAAGAGCGGTAGATCGACCTATAGAGCCTTAATTCTACGCTAAAATTACGATTTCGCCCTCTAGATATATAGAAAATATATAGAATTAATAGGAATAGACGATTAAATAATAAAATATCTACTTACCTTTCTTACGAAGCTATAGGTAATTACTATTATAAATCTACTATAAAGTTAAGGTATAGTTATAGGGGATATAAAACTTTATTATTAATAGAAAGGTTTAAAGGTTTATAAAATCGAATCGTAGGGGAAAGGTAGCTTACCTAGAAAGATTAGGAAGGCGTGAGGCTCTATTCCTAATTAGGATTAGTTAGTCCTAAAGGTGAATTCAACCCCTCTACCTCTTCCTAAATATATTTAATAAGGGTAGAAGAATATTAGAGAGAGTAATCCTACTTAAGTATAAACTAGCCGGAATCTCCTAGAGGAACGACCCACTTCTCTCTCTAAGTAGGAATTAGTCTTTATATACTAGATAGTTAGACTACTAGCTCCCTTTCTTATACGGCTTATTTATTCGAACTAATCGTAAGTCTCTTATTTAGAAGAATAGCTTGTTTTATATATTACTTTATATTAATAACCCTTTAAGAGCCTTATTAAACGTATTTAATAAAGGAAGAAAATTTTAATAGATTTAGACTATAAACTTAAAATAAAGAAATTAAATAAACTAAAACTTTTAAACTATTTAATTTATCTCCCCTACGAACTTTAATAAATCTTTTATATAACGCTATATATCTTAGAGCGATAAACTAAAATACTCGACTTTATACTTAATCCGTGCTAGTATACCTTAGAACTAATCGTCTATATAGTTTATAGCGAGTTTTATAGTAATACCCTATCCTTACCCCTATAGATAAACTCGATTAATTAACTCCTAGTACGTTATAACTTCTTTAAAGGGTCCTAATCTATTAATCTAACGGAAAGTAAGAAACGTATAGCCCTTATCTTTATTCTTAGAGATAAATATAGTACTATTAGGATTCGGGAGGATAGGGTTAGTTATATAGATAATATAGTATAAGTCCGAACGCTATTTCTCTATATTACTAGCGTTAAGGCGACTCTAAAGAACTAAACTTAGTTATTTATATACCTACTAGTAGAGTTTATCTTCCTAGTTAGTCCGAGGTATTAGAGCTTTATTATTTAGCGGTTACTAAGTTTCGCCCTTTATAGCTAGCTTAAGTAGATACTTAAGGAGTACTAACGGCTCCCTATAATAAAAATTTCGATTTAAAGACGAGAAAACTAAGAATAGTTTCCTAATATAATATCTATCCTTTATAAATTTATAGAGAGTATTATATATAATAGGAACCTCGCTATTTAAGAGTAGGGTAAGCTACTCGTAGGTTAAGTACTCGAGAGCTTTAATAGATCTAAGCTACTCTTATACTTCTCGCTAAAAGATAACTATTATAAATCCTAGAGAGAATTCCTATACTAACTTAAGTTATTATAAACTTTTTATAGCTATAAGCTACTCTCTAATCGAGCTTATAACTTTAAAGTAGTCGTTCGCTATTATAGCTTATCGCTTTTACTTTTTAATACTATAAATAAATATAGGATCCCCCTAAAAGAAATTTATAGCGTAATACTCGCTAATCTACTACTTAGCCTAGTCGAACTTATTACTGGCTATATAGGTAAAACTAAAGGTATTTATTATATACTCTATACCTAGTCTCTCGTTCTATAGCTACTCGCCTAAGCTTTAGTCTAACTCGGAATCCTACTCGTTAGAGCGCTACTAAAACTCCTAGGTATCTTAAAAGAGATCTAGCGCTAGATATAGCTCTTTAGATAATACGCTATAACGTATAAGGCTTAGAAAGACTAGTATAGTGGCTATTATAGGCTACTTAACGATAGGAGTAGTTATACTCCTTAGAGTTACTAATAAGCCTATTAACGCCTTATTAAGATTATCTCGGAGGAAGGAAGTAAATAGTTTAGACTTAAATTTATAGAAAGGAAGGTATCTCGTAAATATATATAGTATATAATTACGAGTTACTTCGCTAGTTAGATTTATTATACTCTACTAGATCGGGCTAATAATATTAAAATACTCCCCTTTAGTACTAGGTATCTAGTAGGCCCTATTTTTAACCTCTTACTAGGTAAGTCGTTATATAATCTCGTAATAGATATTACCTCTTAGGTAATACTCCTCCCGTATAGCGTTTACTTTATACTTAAGATAATTAATACCTTTATCCGCTTAGGTAATTCCGTATATTAGTGGGATAGTGGTATTATATACGAGAGGATTCTATATTCTACCTATACGAGCTATAGTAGATAGATTAGTATTACTATAGGCGAGGTTTTAGATAGAGGGGTAAGAGAAGATCTCTATAGCGAGTACGATAAATATAATCTTAGTCTTTAAGTAAAATATTAAATATACCGCCCTACTCTACTAGTATATCGAACGAAGTATAGCTATTAAGGTAGCTAAATAAACGTCCCTTAGGCCGGAGTAGTAATAGAGTATAAGCGGTATCCTAGATTTCCCTAGGTATAAGTTAATACGCGTTTTCTAGTGCGTCTCGATATAATACCGCTTCTATTATAAAGTGTTATAATAGGTATTTAACTATCCTAGTATAAACTAACGGCCGAGGTTAATAAAGTATTAATCACGGGGACTATACTCCTTATTAATTTCCTATTCCTACCTAACCTACTACTTCTTAGATATCTTAGAGTATATCGAAGCTATAAATATAGATTTTATCCCGATTCTATTATAGAATACTATTATATCCTCGAATTTACTTAATATCTTATCCGCTTAAATAATCCTCTATATATATATAAAAATATTATAATAATCTTCCCTACGGATATAGTGACTAATTATATTAACCTATGATTAAGACTTAGTATTTTACTAGACTTTCTCGTTCGTAGTGCTTTACGTATTATTTTCTACTTATATATATATTCCTAGAAACTTAGAAGTATACTTAGATAATATAGCCTCGATTAGGGTAGGGTAGAAGACCTCGTTATAGAAAAGTATATACTATTTATAGGTTAGGATATTTATTACTATCGTATTATACTTACGATTATAATAGATACGAGGAAACCTAAAGTATATCTTAACTAGGGAGAAGGTTTATAAGTTACTAGCGTGGAAGTTAGGAATTTTATAAGGCGCTACCTAAGTAAAAGCCGAGTCTCGTCTAGGATTAGGATAGCGGACTACTACTCCTTTTACGTTAGATACTAGGTTATACCCGCTACTAGAGAAGGGTATATAAAGGTATCCGTTACGAAATGCCCCTAGACTACTAGTATAGCCCTATATACTATCGATATTAATAGTATATAATAGCGCTTACTCGTTAATAGTATTATTATAATTCTATATATAAACTCGACGTAGCTAGGTCTTACTATCCCGTTTCCCTTTAAAGAGCTCTTAACGTTCGCTAGGAGAGAGATTATAGGCCTAAGCCGTTAGGTCTAGCTATATATTCGAAGGCTTAAGCGGCGTAGTATAGATCTTATTACCTCAGTAGAAGTATCGCTATAATAGGAAGTTTAGGATCTAATATTTATTATTAATATATTATGGATCGGATTTTAATATAAGCTTATATAGAGTAGAGTAGTTCTAATATAAGTCTACTTCTTCCTTATCTAAATTTCTATATAGACTTTCCTTATATATAGTAAAGGCTATAGTATATTCTATATAAGAGTAGAATACGCCCTTAGATAGGTACTAAAATATAAACTTAATAGTATTATATTTACCTATAGGACCCTTAGGTTCCTACTCCTCGTCGGTCGATAATTCCTCTATCGAGCTCTCGTCTTCGTATAGGTATATATTAGGCCGATAGTTACTATTATCTAAAATATTATATATAGGTTTATCGATTTATTATTATAGGTTCCGAGTAGCGATTATAGTAAGTAGTAATAGCTTAGCTATCCCGCGATACCTTTGAGCTAGAATACTCGAGATATTATCTATAACTAGTCGGGCGATATTCTATTAAGGCCGTAGGGTTAGATTTTAGCTTAGATTCCCTTTTAGTCTACCCCTCTATAACCTTCGTAGATAGCCTCTTAATTAAGTACTCGCTTATCGGCTACCCTATACTATTAGTTAGTTTACCCCTATATTCTAGTTAGGCGACTTATTAAATATATTTAATAGTTCTATATAAGGTATATATAGTAGGATTTAGTAGGTAATTAAACACGTTTAATAAGGCGCCCTTCGACCTTAACGCTTTCGTATACTTATAGTTATAGTATCGCGATCTACGTCTAATTTATCTTAGTTAGAGTATAGGATCTCGACTTAAATAGAGTTATTATTATTACTATTAGGTATCCGTTTATACGGCCTAACTACTATATCTCCCTTATCTAAGCTTAGGGAGATAAGTCTCCTATTATACGATATAGATCCTAGCTACTCCTTAATATTATCTCTACTAAATATAGTATCTTCCACGACCCTACTATATTCCGGCTTATCTATATCTAGTACTACGGCACCTCTTAAGTTTCCTAAGGGTATAGTATTAAGTAGTAATACTATTTGGGAAGGAGGTATCTACTCTCGCCCCTTTCCTTTATCGTTCCCTAATATAGTAGTAGAAGTATTAGAGGTAGGGTTAAGTAAAGGTTCGGTAGATAATCGTATAATTCTTTTTATAGGATTACTTTATCCTATAGTATTTTATTCTCGAGTCTCTATTAGCTTATAGGTAGTTTAGGCTTCCTATATCTACCTTTATTTATCGTATTCGAGTAGCTTAGGTAGAATAGTCCTAGAGAACCTAGGTATAAGACTCTCTACTACTATTTAAGATAGTTAGGACTTCTACTACTTAATTAATTCTTATAGAGTTACGTTATATATATTTAGTCCGATATCTATTATATTTCTTATTAAATATAGCTTTAACTCGCTCTACCTACGCCTCCTTTACTATCTTTACTTTCTTTATTCGTTTAGGTAGTATTATAAGATAAAAATAAAACCGAGGTTTATTAAATATATTTAATAAGGTTATTAATTAAATAGACTTAAGCCTTAAATAAGATAGGTAAGTATAATATAATATAACGCTATATCTAATATCCTATATATATAGCTAAGTTATTAATTTCTTGCGGGGGTCTATATCCGGTATATCTAGCACTATATCTAGGCACTATATCTAGGCGCTATATCTAGTGCTATATCCTACCTATCCTACCTATCCGGTATATCTAGTACTATATTTAGGCACTATATCTAGGCGCTATATCTAGTACTATATCCTACCTATCCTACCTATCTAGTATATCTAGTACTATATCTAGGCACTATATCTAGGCGCTATATCTAGTGCTATATCTCACCTATCTAGTATATCTAGTGATATATCTAGCGACGTGTCTAGTGCTATATCCTACGCGTATTAGAGGTCTAGAAATAGAAGGTATATACCTAGGTAAGGAGTATATAGAGCCTATATATATACTTTTACGGTATAGAGTCTAATATAAATCTAACCCTATTACTTTACTATCGTAAAGTAATAGTGGATTTATATTAGACTCGAGGGGGATTTCCCCCTCCGACCCCCTTACTCTATTTCCTAGGGGCGGTGAGTAGGAGTAGTAGAATAAAAAGTTTAAGCGGTGAGAGGGGAGTAGTAGAATTTAAGGTTTAGGCGGTAAGCGAATCGGGCGGGTAGAATCGACGTACTAACTATATCTATATCCTAACTCTAACCCTGAGTTAAGGTATCTAGTGCCCCTAGGTTCTTAGATTCGACTCTACCTTCCGCGTTTCCT
Organism: Articulospora tetracladia; assembly: GCA_003415645.1. Classification (NCBI taxonomy): domain Eukaryota; kingdom Fungi; phylum Ascomycota; class Leotiomycetes; order Helotiales; family Discinellaceae; genus Articulospora; species Articulospora tetracladia. The sequence continues at coordinate 11,485 of PYIV01000015.1, forward strand.
CCTACGAGGCTGCCTCCCTAGGCTTCTTAGTATAAGGCGGCCTTCCTAGTAGGATTTATAAAAAGCTACCTTCCTAAGACTAAAAAAATAAAAGCTAGCTTAGATTCTTAGCTTTTTCGTTTTATTTTAGAAGTTAATTTAATTTTCTTACCTTAATATTTAGTAGTAGACTTAAAAACTTTACTTTATTTAAGATTACTTTTAATAACTATACTTTATTAAATAGTAAAGTTTAAGTTAGCTATATCCTATTAAGTAGTAGAATAATATCTACCCTTAGGCTAATTATACTCCTTCCTTCCCCTCTCTTCTTCCTACTATCCCGATTAGGCTTAGTATAGCCGACTCGCCGATCTTCCGAATTAGGTAAGGCGTGCCTTATTCGCCCACCCTTCCTAATCGGGCCTAGCGCGCCTCATTCGCCCACCCGCCTCATTCGCCCACCGGTACGGGCTGTTAGGGTCGTTATATAGAGGTAGTAAATCTCACTAGTTCGGGATTTGAATAATCACAATCTTAAGTTTAATCAATAGATAGAAATAAAAAACCTATATTTAATATTGAATCAGTAAAGAGCTATAGCTTTTGAATGCATTACCCGGCGTACTTTCCACATATATTACGAACTAGGCATACCTTAACTGCCTTATAACTATAACAATTGCCAAAACCCAAAAGGTGACCCAGCTACTCGAACCAAACCAATTCAATACTATAGCGAAGACGGCGGCGGCTATATTCAAAAGGTTCGGGACGTAATTGGCTATCCAGCCACCTATTTCTCGATTGCCAAAAGTCTTTCTTTCGCGTGCGAATATTTGCCGGCCGAGGCCGTCGACTAAAGCTTCCAGAGGGATGTTACTGTTTAATTCTCGGACTTCTTTTATTCTTTCTTCCAGCTGGTCAGGTTTGACGTTCGAAAAAACTCCTTCATTATTCAATTTGGTGATTGTGTGGTAATACTCCATGGCCTTTCCAAAATGGTGTTCTCTTTGGGCGTCTTCGGCTTCCATAAGGAGGATATCCAGGCGCAACTTTTCCATTGTCTCAAAGATTTTCAATACATAACCTGGTATTAGTGAAGTGGCGCTGTGATTTGAGGGTCGCGGAAAGCCGTGAGCGTCACATAGTCGCTCAATTTCTGCAAGGGCAGCCGAAAAGTCGCAGGATTGCATGGCAGCTTTCCATTTCGAAGAGAGTAAATCCCGCTTCCACGTGTACATTTGGCGGTCATAGTCGAGGTCAGCTGGGTTAATTAAGATCGCACCGAACTCTGTCTGTGCAAGCTCTTCCAACTCATCCATCTGGGATAGTGCATGCTGCAGCTGAATTGGATCCCCCGAGACCTCAGCATTGCTCTGCTCCAACCCAATCCTGCAGATTTCTGCATGAATTCGAGAAAACTCTTGAGCAGCAGCCTCGCCACGCCCTTCGAGAGCCCTAGAAACTTGCCTTACCGTGTCGCGCGACTCCGCTACCTTACGCACATTGCGCTCCCTTTCTCTAGATGCGTCTGGTAGAAGCCACCATGCTATACTTGTACGAATAGGTTGAAGCTGTTGCTCTGCAGCCCCATAATCGCTTGCGGCCTCAAGGAGTTCCTCCAAAGCTTCTACCACTTGCTTTAATGTATCCTCTGGGGCAGGAGCGGGGGTATATACTGACCTAGGCCCAAGTAGTTTGTCATACCGTTCCAAAGTTTGGAATATCCGGTTACTTTTCTTCTGGTGCTGCAGCAGGGGCTGAAACATTCGATCGTTTTGGTATATCATTTCCAGCGCCTGACCGTGTTGCAAAAGGGCCTCAAAATCCATTTCTTTGAAGGTATCGCTAAGCATTACCTGGTGTTCTTCAGCCGCCGCAGCCCAGTTTCCTATATCTCTCGCCTCTTCTAGTGCCGCAAGCCTTCTGGTTGGTTTATCAGAGGTTTTGAAGAAGTTCACCATGTCCATACCAGGTGGCATAGACCTCCTATCATTTTCGAAACCTGTCATGCCCATGGATTCCCAGGTGTCTCGAATCGTTCTGAGCCATGGCTGGAATTCTTCTAATCCGGAGATAAGCTTACTCATGCCTCCTTCGTCGCCCCGTCTCTGGGCATCAAGCATTCCTTCCATCATACTCGAAGTGTGTTTGCGGCTTTCGTGGAATTGCTTAGCTAGGCGAAACCCAGGAACAGGTTCGAGTCTTGCACGCATCTCGACTCCCTCAGCCTCGCCTTGCGACAGGATATTGACCATTGTATTGACAAAGTCTTTGTCGAACAACCCACCTTGCTGCTCAGTTTCTGCCTTTACGTGATATTCGAATCTCTCAAAGAACATCTTGTCAAAAACAAGGAACCTCTTCCAGATCTCTAGTGCTTCATCTGGGCGACCCAGTTGTAGTGCGGAAATAGTCTGATGCCTCATCACATAGCCTTTTTCATACATCACTAGTGGATCCGTGCTCGGGCCAAATTTGCCCTCTGACGCTGTAACTATGTCTGCTGCTAGCTGGATAAATTCATCATGACGCCTTTGAGGCACGGAGACAAATTGCCGATGCAGTGCGGCGAGGTCATTGGCAATATGCAAAGCAAAACCTTGCTGTAGTGGTGCCAGACCGAGACCTCCCTCGAGACGGATGAAGACATTCAACAGTGTCTCGAAAGCGTCGGCACAACGAATAGTCTCTGCAGGACTGGCTATGAGTCGAATAAAGTCCAAATATTGAAAGAAGATTAACATAGGCCATGTCTCGGTTTCCGAAGCAGTCTTGCTGGCCACGCAAAGGTTGATACAGGTCAAAATATTTGGCAAAAAGCGTATGTAAAATCCTCGCAAATCGGTAAGATCCAGTCCTGCGATTATACGTACGCTTTCACGCAGGAACCATTGCAGATCCAAGTTCCGCAGGTATGAAGAACGAAATTGCTTAACTTCATCGTTAGGAACGTCAAACTCCACTGTTGAGAACAGGGTTTGAAACACAAATTTAGCGACTTTGAGTGATTTTGGTCTTAAATTGAAGTGCTTTCGGGTCTCTTCCAGTTCCCCATTAGTAAGAGGGAATTGGCCATGCTGTTCGATGAGTTTCTCAAGGATCTGGGGCGTGGAGATCGATACTGTTAGTAGTATGAAAGTTCTTGCATAAAGCGTCATAAGTGGGTGCATCCAGACGCTCAACTGCATCTCTCCTGGCCGTACAAAGCCGAGCTCAGTGGCTATGTGCATGAATAGTGGTAGGTGTTTTTGATCGCTAAAAAGCCCCAATGAAACCATGTCTGTAGCCAGTGTTAAGTTCATAGGCCATTCATGCCAATACATTCCCAAGGCCAGGAATGATGCCAGGTAGTCATCTGTGGCTGATTCATAGAAATGCATTATCTCTGTGAAGCTAGAAAGCTGGGTCATCCCTTCCTCAGCTGTGAGCTTGGAAACTGGAATTATCCCAAAAAGTAGTTGATTATAGAATTCACGCCATGGTAACTGAGTGCGAGCCGCTAGAGGTAGCACTTCATGGAGTGCGCCAGGTATGCCATCTAGTAGACCAACGACAAGTTCTAGGCTGTCCATATCTGAGTGACTGAAGACATCGATACCTAGCGCGCTCTGTCTTAGGATTGCTAGACCGAGTTCAATACTGTCAGTCAATTGTAGTCCATCCAGCTGATAAGACTCGATTGAATCCGTCAGACCAAAGCGATGTGAGACCCACGAGACGTTCGGCTGCCTACCAAGCAAGACCAAATAAAGTTTTGCGCCTGTGGCTTGCTTTTCGGTCGTCTTCATCTTGTCAAATATTGTATTAATGTCTGAGATGGCAACGTCAGTCAGGGAGCCGGGAGTTAGAACGTCTCCTAGGCGGCTGTGGGAGAGATGGATATTGTCGAGGACTATAATAATGCTAGACCTTGCGACTATGTTTAGGATGAGTGATAGAGCATCCGAGTCGTCCCACCTTTGTTCGAGATCTGCTCCACCAAGTTGCATTTGTTTGCATATTTCGCGCAGAAGTGCAGAAGCAGACCGTAGGTGATACTGGGTAAAGTCGATATTCAATACATAGTCTGCAAAGGCTGTTTCCCTCCATATCGCAATTGCATGCTGTAGGAGTGTGGTTTTGCCGACGCTAGCTGGGCCATGGATATACAGATTTTTGGATTGCATTAGTTTTTTTTCTAATCGAAGTAAGTCGATGTCGCGACCGATCCAGGAATGATCGGAGACTTCTTCCATTGGTAGCGCGTTGTTAATAATATCAGTGTCATTTACAACTGCTAGAAATCTTGTATTGTCGATAGTGTTCGTAAGGGAAATCTCTTGCTTGGAGGAGTAGGAGACTAGTGTGCACCAATCGATCAAGTTGCGCTTCAGGCCGAATCTCGCGGACCTGGAGGGGAACTGGCGCAAGGCTGAGCGCGCTAAAGCGGCTGCGGCTCCAAAGCTACGACTGTAGATAAGGAAGGCTTCATAGAAAACGCTCAAATATATTGATACAGCGTTGTTTGATATTTTCGTGGACACCCCAAGGACGCTCTGTACACCGGCGTCAATAAAGCATTTGGCTAGGTTGGCTGTGGAGCCGGAATCTGCTTTTGCTGACTGACAAGCATTGAGGACAACGAATGGCACTTGATGTCGTGCCAGAAGCAAACCTACCACACTCGCTTCCTCCCGTGCGGTTCTATCGGACCATGGTGCTGAGAAGTACAAGAACGCTTTTTTGGTGCCTCTATGATCGGCTACCAGGCCGTGCATATCGAAATGTACGAAATGAAAATATCCAGGCCCATGCCGTTTTGTCCTGGCCTCCAACTGTGCTTCCAGGGCAGCAAATGTACCTGGACGCACAATCTCGAGATTGACACGTCGAGAGGGGTTCTTTGCTTGCATTTGCTGACGAAGCTTTGTTAGAATAGCGAGGGCGGTAGTTGATTTGACGTCTCCTTGCACGGCCTGGTTGCTCGTAAGGTCTCGTGCAATTATAAGCAAAATATTGATGCATTCAAAGTGACTGCTTGTTTGCCACGGTCGAATGCGGCAGTATTGGGCAGAGGGCGAGTCAGGATATGGGCACCATCTTTGGACCGAGATTTTCTCAACCTGCCCATGCCACATGGCTGGATCTTCAAGCGTCTCCCAGAAAAGCTGATGAGCTGTAAGTCCTGGAGATTGCTCTGTTGTTTCTTCTTCTTCAGCGATATGGATCTTGAGGACAGTATTTTTCAGGTGCTCAATTCCCAAATGTGCCCTCAGGATATCTTGCACCCGCAGATTCTGAAGAAGAATGGTTGGATATCGCTGTAAGATGTCTGCAGCCTTGCGGGCCCGCGTAAGATAAAATGGTGATTCTTGCGCATATTGTTCTAGATACCATGTGCACTCTAGCTTCTCTGCCTTGCTGAGGGGGTCCTTGACCACCGTCGTTGAGCCTTGATCTCTATTGATATGCACAGCTACTTTCCACTCCAGGTGTTCATTCTCATCCCTGGTAGCTCTTGAATCGACTTGAACCACAACATCAACGAAATTAGTAGACTGTGCCATGCTGAACTCCTATGAATTGAAAACAATCTTCGGAATGTTGATCACCATCGTGTTTTAAAATCAGGCTTGTGTTACGAACGGGGAGGGGGACTCAATGTCACATGTCAGTTACGTAACTAAAATGTTTCCAGTCTGTGATCATACAGCCATCACTGCCAGTTCAGACTCGCCTTTTTGTCTTATATGTTTAATGACGAACGCCTTTTCGACATTTACAGGCAGATTCGACATAGCTTTGGCTCTGCCACACAGCGAGCGGTTTATCGGCCCGTATCTCGCCAGACTTGCGCTTTTCGTTTTGAAATATCGACGTTCGAATTGTCTGAAGTAACTTTTGCCTTCCTTTTAATTTGCGGCTGAAGCAGGCATTCCTGATCACCCCGCACGCTGATATACCTCCTAGGCATCGTCCAGAAGACCAGTACCGAAACAAACCTTGGTGGTTTCCTATCTAGAATCAAAGCAAGGAGAGTCTCTCGACACTGAAATCATGCCTGATCGGCGATTCTTCGTCCTTGTAGAGACATGCTCTGCATCCGAGATTCCGGCCATGCTAGGCCGAGTAGTGAGGGACAAAGTCCGCCCTCTCGACAAGTACGCACCAATCGAGCCCTTGCCTAATTCAAAGGAACCTCGACACAATGTCCAAGACATTATCCCCCGCATGCTACCTGTACCATCTCTTTCTACAAACAGGCGAGACTTTCTCAGCTCGATTGTGGATAGCGGCATCCGAGCCTCGCTGACCACCTTATTTGGCATGCATTTTGGGGCAAACACGCAGGAACAGCTAACCATAAATAGCGAGGAAGTAAAGCGGTACACGTTGAACAACCCAGGAGAGGTGTTCAGAGAGCTTATGAAAAATGATCTCTATGCAAGAGATGTCGACGCATTGGTGCGGACCACTCTTCGTGGTCAAGCGTACTTCGTAACTGGCTTCATGACGACCAGGGGCACCGAGTGGTCAAAGTCACAAAGCAAATCGAGATCTATGGGCGCAGATATTACCATTCCTATTTCTGAGGCAGGAGGTGTGCCGACAGCCGGGCTTGGTGATCCGCAGATCAGCCCATCTCGAGATACAACACGCGAGCAGTCGCATCACATGGTTGTGGCAGACGAGGAGATATTCGCCGTCGCGTACAGTGTCGTCAGAACGAGACACAGTCTGGATTCAAGCGACGGCCTTAAGATGAGGAAGTCCGTAGTTGTAGGGCCACCCAAGAGGGCTAAGAGCCACCATCAAGCTTTTGGTGCCGATGATAGTGAGAGTGAGGATGATGTCGTTTGGGATGAGAGAGCGGCACTTCACGAAGATACAGCCACTCCGCTGTCATTTGACGTGAAAGTCGAATCACCACACAGTTTCACTTGGCTTTCGTGATCTCATTGGAAATGCGTGGGGGTTTTTTTCTTGGCTACTACTCCGCGGATGAGCGCGTGTGTCAGTTGAGTATTAGCAATATCGATATATTGGTAATATTCTTTTTTTCAGGGGTAATTCACGGCTCAAGGGTATTACCCAGGACCCCATTTGTACAGCTTAAATAGGAGTCCTGGACTCACAATTCCATAGACAATTGATCTTGCACTCAAAACCAATTGACATTTATGAGTTCGACTTGCGGCATCAATTCCTTTGTTTTTGCATCGCAACGGAAATCACTGAATAGATATACGGAATACTATAGAACAGACACACCAAAGAGAAAATATAGTACAAATTGAGGCTAAACACACAACCACAGTCGTATTAGCGGTCATTCTTGAAAGCAAGAGCGACTAGGACGAAGGGCTTGAAATCATCAAAACAGCAGCAATTGGCGTGCGAATTTGAGAGTACGCCAACAGTGATGTCGGTACTAAATTTCTACTCATTATACTAACTTAGTACTACTTAACTATTGCGAATGATTCCATATAAGTAGTAATAAAACTTACTGAGATCTATAACATCCTCTCTAGGGTTCTTGCAAACTGAGAGGTGTGTTGAGCCCGTCGGACTCCGTGTCGAATATTCTCTTCTTCAAGTCTCTCTCCGGCTATTCTTATCAATGCCCGTCCGTCTCCACTATAACTCCCTAGATAAACCCCATCCACTGCTTTTTCCATCCAAAACCCCTCTCTGATTCTATGTCTGTCGCAATATACCCTCACGGGGCATCCTATATTGTACAGCCATATTTTACTCCTAACTATGGATGTAGATCGCTCAAGCCAGCCATAAGCTACTTACTACGGTAGCGGTATATTAGAGAGATTGGCATATTAATAACGTCAAAGATTAGCTTTCTTCTAGAGGCATGGCCAGACTTACCAACCGACAATATTTTTGGAACCGAACCTAGTCCCCCGATCTAATTTATGTTCTAGGCTGGGTAGGGGGATGAATTAATAGATAGGATATATTCTTTCAAGGTACGGACTATCAGCCAGTTATTGATAATTAATAATATCGTCTGGCTGACGACAACAAGGAGCTTCAACAATAGGCTGCCCTAGCGGTTCTTTAGCTGGTCTAATTATTGAATGTTCGAATATAGACACCAAGGATAGAAGGCCGAAGCCAAAGTTGCTTGTAATTTACACAATCGAGATCGTCGCCAAACTCACCACATTTTGCTTATATCTAACATGTTGAGAAGTATAAGACTTTGAACTCACTGATAGGCCCTTTTCAACTAGATTAGAATGTCTCCTTTTTTCTTGCGCGTGTCCTTTCAAAGTTAGTTCACCTATTCTCAAGTGATCGCGGCTGATTTACTTTAAATTATAACTCTAGTTCTACTACGTATCGTTGTGGGCTTCTCGTACATCTTCGAATATCTTGACCTTCTTCCCTCTACTTTAACGGTATCTATTCTACTGTTTTATCTTTGGGATGTTTTCTGGACTCCTTCTGGGTGGCATTACAAAATCGGCTCATTCAAGCAACAAAGTAGGTTAGAAACGGATTCTGGCGCAAAAAGTGTAAGTCGGCAACTAGTGCTCTTCTCGTCTGAAACTAGGTTGCTGATGTCCCTGTCAGAATCTAAACCCATCCTGGCCGCTCCCAAAACTCTAGCTATATCTATCTCGATCCTCTGTTTCTGGACTTGGCCTAATACCGCCCACCTCATGATCGTGTTTAGTGTCGTACTCAAGATCCTATTCAAGGTTCTCTCCGGGCGCTGGGCTTGATACAAGTATCTAAGCATGCTCTCTTCTGAAGGCGCTTCGGTTTGGTATAGAGTGGGCGCGGAGAACTACGCAAAGATGTCAGGGTATGAGATCAGTTTTTTCGATTTCCACAAGGTGCCTCGAGGTGCAGTCACTGCGCTCTCATTCTGCTATAATTATACAAGTCTCGGCCTAGCGTAGCAGAAGCCAGACACTTCGGTGTAAAGTAGTTTTGAGGTTCGCAAGACAAGGCTATACCGCATAAAGATCATGCCAGTCATTATTTTTGCTATTAGATACAATCCTATTTACTAGGCCCCCGTTTCAAAGTAGGAGCACTCTCTCTATATGGAGCAAGACAGTGTTCTAACGCATATTCCGCAGTCATTCGCTCGCTTGGTTCCCACTGAAGCATGCCTTTACAGCAGATTGCGATAGCATCGACTTTCGGTTGAAGCCACTTGCGCATCTCCCCAAAATCCTTCTCGTTAACTTGCCTACTTGGCCTGTTTGGAAGTTGATATCCAAGAATTTCTAGGCCGACCAAGGCACAAGCCCAGTAGTCAACCTCTCGTCCGTGGTATTCTCTTTCACGCTGCTCGGGTGCTAGATAAGGAACTGTCCCTGGCCGGTCATATAGAATGGGATTCTTGAGTGTTGCCGATCCAAAATCAATAATTTGAGCCAGTGGTGGATCGTATGACTCCACAGTCAAGTTGGAAGGCTTGATATCCCGGTGTGCAATACCTTCCTTGTGAAGAAAAGCAACCCCTTCGATAATCTGGGTAAATAGTCTAGTACGAACTGCTTTTGAAGCTCTTGATGTAATCAAGGAATAAAATGTGCTAGTTGAAAGCGGGGAAAAGAATATAAACTTGTCCAAAACATCTTGTGGTCCTGGTTGCCATGTCTTGTCTAACAAACTCATGATGCGTGCCTACTTACGGTCAGTATGGCCCTAAGCATATAAGCTAAGCTGAATATACCTTTTCATTCTTACTGTGAATTAGTTCGTGACGAATTTCAAAAGGTGTAGCAAGATTTTTCTATAGTCGTAAGTACTATGAATTATAGATATAAGCCCACATACATGTTTGGTGCCCATAAGGTGTCTGGTCATCGCAACTTCTTCGTCAACCTTGGAATAATTTTGTTGTGTCCGCCAGAGCTCTTTAGCTGCCGCTGCTTCTCCCGTGCGTGTATTCGTTACTACATACACATGACCAAATGCTCCTTTCGCAATGGCATTTCTAACCGCCCAGTCTCCCATCATTATCTCATGCTCACGCGGAGTAGAAGCCACCATTGGGACAGAATCTTGGAGCACTGTACTGTAAAATGCAGCGAGTTCCGTTTGGAACTGCTCATCCTGTTCTGTGGTGCGCTTGGGGAACTTGAGAGTAAACAAGTGCTCCCCAATCCCAATTGCATTTTGATACGGGATTAACTTCTTCTCCCTATTAAGTTCTTCACCATTGAGGGTAACTTGTTTTCCATGTGCGTTGTCTGCAATAAGGAAAAACCCACCTCCCCCCTTTACCCAAGCAAAGCGGGCGTGCAACCCTGCTAGAGTATCATCCTCATCCTCCTCTACTGGTAGAAGTATATCAACGCTGAAATTTCTGAATTTTTTCCTTCCTCTGCCAATCCGCCAACCAATTGTAGCAAACTCTGGCAGGTTGCTAAGCGCGAATACGAAGTGGCCAACTGCTTGGGTGCCTTCAACTGAAGTAACCTGTACGAATCTGGAATGGTATTCATAAAAGCTGACTCCGCGCCGAGATGCCAAGATATGAAAGGCATTTTTGGCTACGTTGTTCAGAGGATGCAATTCGCCAATCAATCCAGCGATCCCTGTGTCAAGGACATCAGGAATGTCGATCGTAGCCTCAGGGCTGTTGGGGAGCGTCGGGATAATTCCACTCCCTGATGAACAACTATCAAGAAGAACCTGTTCCATCGTATTCTAAGGACTGAAATACGGGATTGCTATTTGAAGCGTTATTCGTGAGTAGTGATGCATTTAGGGGTTGAGCCACAAAGGTAAACAAACGAGTTGCTGAGGTCGTGACCTGCGGGGATGAAGTGGGGGTGTGTATTTGCTTAGTCATCGTCATCGGAGGCTCTTTCTTGGCGCTTTCCGAATCAACTTCATCATTATCATCATCATCCATTCATTCAATGATCCCTCCACAACCACCACAACCATGACTCAAGTCTATGAACAGTCCAAATCTCACAGTTTCAGCCTGTCGCCTGTAGGTGGTATCCTAAATCTCGTCAACGAACGACTCCTCAAGGCAGCAGATCAGCCGCGAAACAGTGAGCTCAAAAATTACTTCCTTGGCTACCGGGAATTTCTGGAAACACCGCCGTCTCCAACTTTGACTGATGAAGATGGCCACTTTTTATACGTTGAGCAATGCAATACGAATGTAGACGATGTCCCGGATCTGTCGCCATCTCGAGGTGTGCCGCGGAGTCCGCTGAGGGGGGAATCGCAAGGTGCGCGACCTGTTGATTTTGTCCTTCAAAGCTAATTATACCCCACTAGACAATGTTAACGAGACGAAGACATCGAAATCAGATCCCAAGCCGAGGAATGCGTCGAGCAGGACACCTAGGGATCAAAATGCTCGGCGGAAAGAGGGTCGAGGAATTATGAAGAGATCTGGCAGAGTTGTCAAAACCCGCCCTCAAAGCCGCCATAGCATGGAAACCCGGTCGCGCGCTTGTGCCCGAAAACTTCGAGATGCTATTTGATGGAAAGCGGCGGAATAGGGTAATCACAATTGGGTGTGTTTATACACAATGCCTGCGGGTACGAAGATCGATACAGGTCTGCCGTAAAGGATTATTGGGAGGCAAAGACACCCAGCAGAGATTACCGACCTTATCCAACCATCTATAATACCTACATCGATATCACATCGATACTATATCTCACTGCACCAAGACCTCTCCGGCACACATTCAGCGAGCTGGAAAGCTCCTACAAAAGGCGCCATGGTTAAACATCCAACAAAATGAGAGATCCAAAGCAGTCTGAACGAATTCCATCACCAAGTTCAATATTATGAACTACCTGACAACTAAACAATGCCATATGCTGAGCGGCGATTCAGAGGGAATCGACCCACGGCTGATGTATGTTAGCAAAGGCTGGTTGGTTGGGAAAGGAGCTCTATACGAGTCGGACAATACATATTTGGTTCCTTATGAGGAATTGATTCTGGGGGCGCTGTCGCAGATGGACGCTTCTGCCTTCCTTGAACCTGCTAGCAAAAATGGAGACTTCAAAAAGGAGAGCGAGGAAAGGCACTAGATTAGAATGGTTCCAGAGGATCTTTGGCGTGCTATATGCCTAGCAGGTAGACTCATCCTTCATTAAGGAATCCAATGATATTCAAGCGTAATTTGCGGGCCCCTTTAAGCAGTTTGATAATCTTGCGAGTTTCTCCAAGTGCAACTCCTAAGGATTCTTTAACCCGCTTTGTAATATATAACATTAAATCCTTTAGCTTTGATACTGTCCAAGTTTGATCCAGGTTGGCTAGGTAATTAAAGGGTATGTTATCCCTCTATAACTCTTCGCACTTCTGGTTTGCACGTGCTTTGATTAGCATAATAAGAAATTGCCCTTCCAGAGAGCCTCACACACATTCCATCCCACATAAAGACACCCAATCGTTTGAAGCAGATCGACTCTATCCCAAAAGCAATATTTGACGCCTTTTTCTGAGGCAGCTAAGGGTTTGAAAGTTCATGTAAGTCCCTTGTGCCTCACTTCCTGGTGTTTTTTTCTATACAGCATTGGCATCAGACAACACTAGTTGCTCCTGTTATTTGAGCTCTTATTTCAGCTTCGGAAATTCATGCGCTCTTAAAAAATCCTCAGATCTTTGCTAGATTCCTTACACACATCTTCAGAGTCAATGTAATAGTAGCTATTACGGAAGCTTCCTAGTGAAGGTTTGAAGACGGGTTATTCGTGACTTCTTGTGGTTACTGCTCTTTGTCTTCGAGCGGTCTCGGCACGCCACTATTAACCATCTAGGCGGTTTTCAGAAGAATTATACATCTTGCAATTGCTGAACAAGATTTGAGGCGTGTCGATCGCAGCTCTTTGTACTCTTGAGCTCTTGAGTTTCTGTGTATCCGCGGCTTCTTTCTCGTCCTCACCACACCGCTTCTTTCTTCCCGCCCACGATGTCTATTCAGAATGCCGAAGATAGTCCTCTCGATATGTATTACAGAGATGAATCAGGCTGCAATTATATCGATCCCATCTTCGACTTGTCCTCGTGAGTTCGTCCTTTGCACTAAATCAAGCATGCGTCAAGTGAACAAATGCTTTATGCTTCGTGGCAATAGAGTTAATGCCCCTCCTGACAAGTGATTAATATTTAGGGGCAGGTTCAGAGACATCACGATCCGGGCGAGCATACGGTAGTAGAGTTTGATTCTGTCTCTTCTCTTTTGCTTTCTTGTGGCCTCTAAATTAATAGTATGTTGAAAACTATTATGACTAAGCTCCCTTCTTTACACCTCCGCACCCCAACTCACGTCCCTCGATATATCTTCCTACACACCAAGCTTAAGTTGTGGAGAAATATCTATTGGATGTCTTTCCACTTTGTTCTCTACGGCTGCTGGCAAGCCTGTAATAACCCTATTTTACCCGAGTTACCTTGTCTTATGCAAAGGCTAACTTCTTTTCCACAGTACTCTAGGCGAATATGCAACTAAAGGATAAAAATTAGGCTCACCCTGCTTGAATGGGTAACTAACCCTCTATAGCCTTCGATTCACCACCGAATAGCATCATCTTGCAAATCTTGGAACCTCATTGGTGTAATACACCTTTATACTAAGTACATTGAGGCTATTCCCTGATTACGATTCTTCACCAATAAGAGGTGTATGATTTGCAAGAAATGCCAGACAGTTAAGCAAAGAGACTGCCCATACTTGTATAAGAGGAACAAGAAGCTCTACCAAGTCAGTTCAGACTGAGCCATAAGGCGAGTGGACAAGACACTTCGCATAAAACACGAAATTGCGAACAAAAACCTTCAAAGCAACACCCACTAACAATAGAGTATAGAGTATATTAGAATAGAGATATGACACCAGGTATACCCCACCTTATAAGAATAATCGGAGCTTGCATTCAGCAGGGGCTTTGCTCCCATACCCAACGGATCATGATGTGTCTCTCCCTATCCCTCGTCGGAGTCGCGATTTCTCTCGTCCAGATCCCACTCTTTTCACCCATACCACGAGCTATTATCGGGTGCGAACAAATTTCTGAAGGTGGAGCGCGAAAACGAGAACTGAAATCACTAGGATAGAATGCGAGGATTTAATATAGAGGAAGATGCAAGTGCTATTTGCAAAGGGGGTGATACAGTAATTAGAAATATTGAAAAGAGCTATTATGCCGGTCCAATCGAGGAGAGTTTGAGCAATTTCAAGGGCAGCGGTATCAGAGATTACCCTGTAATGTCTCGCAATTGTTCGAACGCTTTGGAGTGGACGAAAAACAGTCCCTATATATATATTTGATCTCCACCCGCAGCTGTTATTGCTTTGCTAAGCGATCTTGCACTTTCAACCTCCCATATTTGCGGATGTAGCTTGGTTCAACAACAGAATATGTTTGTGGCAGAATCGCCAAGTCCACAGCAGGCATTCGATTCGTTCGACTTCGACTTCGATTTTGATATCGAACTTGCTGGCAGTGATCTATGGAAAGAAAAGAGTATTCACGGATACAGAGGCCTCTAGTAACTTTATTACCATCCTGCCGAGAGTGAACAGAAGAGCTAATCTTTTTGTAATCTGCTTGGGTCTAGAGATACAAATATGAGACTTTCCTCTTCACTGAATATGAGCACAGGACCCCTTGAGATGTAATCGTATCGATTGTCCTATAGGCTCACTATATATATGTCACTAAGCACCTTACAGGCTTGGTTTCGGAATACAGATGGCATTGCCAGTATTTCCAAACTAAGATTTGCTACTAAAGTTTGGAAATAATAAGACCAAGAGGTAGGTTTTCCAATCAAAAACACTGACATTTAATTCTAAATCTGGAATTTTATAGTCAACTTCAAGCACATAATATGAATTGGCTAGCCTCTTCATCTCAAACACGAAATCCTATGAGGTGAGTTTATATCCATATATTGGTAAAGATATCGACGACTGACATCTTTCACCCACAAAACAGAGATCTATTCAGATGCACCATAAATGCGTGGACCAAATCCTATAAGCAGTCAGCTAAACTTCGCCACCTCCAAAGAATTCATATTTCAGTGCATGGGGAGTTCAATTGCAGGTTCATAGGCTGCAAGCGAGCTGGCAATTGTGGGTTCTATAGAAAAGACCATTTGATGCAGTATTTGCTATAGGTGCATAAGGGGCGGAGTCGAATTTGGTTGGAGGATGTTTGAAGGACTCCTGGTTTAGAAGATTAGAAATGTCGGCATCCAAGAGCAAGAACTTCGTTATAGGAAATTTACGCATGCGCTTTCACCTGAGTTTGTGATTGTTAGAGCGACTGGATCTAGAGTTTGCTATAATTTTAAGAGCTTCACTTACCAGCCAAGTGCTATATAATCAGAATTGTTTATTTGCCAAATTTTCACTCATCGTCACTCAATATATCAGCTGTGCATTAAAACTAGTTGAGAAGTTCGAACCCTAAACTATTAGACTGAACGAGGAAGGGATCACATTCTTGGTTGGTCTTTTAACCTGGAACTTCGCTGGCTTGATTAAATGCCCAGGTTCAAAATCGAGTCAGAATTGGGTTCACAATTACATCCTGTACTAAAAGATAGACGCAAAGTCAATAGAAAATCTGACTAGGATTACTAATATGCTCTCGGACAACTTTGAGAATACCAGTGCCCCTTTCAGCCTTCTTAAAGATGACAAGTATCCATCATTAATCTAGTTTTATGATTGTCAGTTTGACACTTATCTGGAGACTGTGCTCTCAGTTCTCAAGCAAGTCCTGCTCCCAAGACTACACAGCTTTCTAGTTAGATAAAGAGGTCGACATTCAACTCAATATCTAGCATAACGCTTCCGTAGCCAGGCTATTTACCCAGAGTATATATCATGGCAAGTCTGGAATCCTTCGAGTTCCAAAAAAAGAGTGAAGACCCTGCGGCAAGTAGCAACAGTGGCTTTTAAAACTGGAATTTGGACGTCATAGTGGGGCAAAGTCCTGACTCTCGATCTAGTGCACCAAAAGCTACTGAAAAGCGCTGTCTAGGGACTGAGGAAAATGTTCTGATGCTGCACATATAAAGACCTTCAGCCAAACTCTGGCAGATATCCTTGACAAATGTGTGTCTTAATAGGCCAGGGTTTGATGATACTGAGAGAACCTTTTCTAGAAAAGAGCCAAACTCGGAAAGGGGTTAGGGAGAAGATCTGTTGTCCAATATCCAGGAAGAGGAAGATGGGTCGCAACTATAGTGAATGAGTTCGTCGTTGTTGGACTTGATCTCCAATCCTATGGTTTTGAAAAGGTGGAGAAGTAAAATCTTAAGAATTTGGCACTAGTATTAGAACCATATTCTTTCTGCTCCACCTTGGCGGAACAAGCCAAGCCAGTATACCCAGATAGATTGATATATAGAACTTTATTGCATATTAGGGCTAAAACTACGGTCGAGCAGTATTTGTATCATTGGTACGTGATCAAATTGGTAAGGGATTTCCGCCTTAAATACTGCGAGAAGCGCTCAGCTTAAATCTCGGTGCACGTTGAAGATAGGAGGGGCTATTTCTTTCCGTATTGCATCAATGCTTTTTGTTCTCAGGAAATCCCAAACCGTTCGATAGAAAAATTCAACCTCCTAGGGCGCATAACTCCGGCTATTTTCATTCGATCCCGAGTTAAAGATATCTAATACACCTTTCGTGCGAGCATTAATGCGACTTCGCATGCCCTTTTGTCGATCGAGAATTTCTATAGGACCTATTGGGTGGAGGGCAAGGCTGAGAGAAAAATCGGGGTTATCTTCATGCATGAAAGAGTAAACCATTAATGTGGGGGTTCGTTAGTTTCTACCGCGGCCACGAACATGCATCCCGCCCTTTGGTTCTAGATGGCATCCACCGAGCACAAGATATCCTTAAAATTTAGTTCCAAGTCTGTCAGTAAGCTGTTGGACCTTCTCTGCAACATATTCACATCGTCTCTATTAGCCAAGCCTTCTCGAAGGGAATAAACTACCAAATACACCCACAAGAAAAACCTTGTGCGCGGTTTCCAATATCCATTGATAGAGAATCTCGTTGTTCCCGCTCCGCGCTCGTTGTTCCCGCTCCGCGGGAAGTAACTGGGCATCATGAGTTTTGCTCGAGCGTATACCTCGATATCTCCGCGGGTGAGATCTTGCACATACAGCTTCCGGTTCGAATCCCTTCCAAAGGCATCCTCAAAGCGGTTCCATAGTCGGCTGGATAGTCGGCTGGATAGACAGATCTTTATATATGGAAATTTGACGGCCTTGAGTATAATTTCGATAAGGTTGAAGTGGTTACCATTATATTCATCAAGGCCGTCGATAAAAAAGCAGAACTTTTTATTAATAGATGCTACTTCCAATAAGCGTGAGAAAACTATATTTAATCGGCACAGCTCTATGGAGAAGAAGGTCGAGCCGAGCCTTTGAAATTGTCCCAACGCTCTCTATACAGGGTCGGCAAGTTGAATTTATAGTATAGTATTTACTAATAATAAGATAGATACTACTTTAGTTGGCTCGGAAGATGGATTCTATATTGCATTGCAAAAGGAAACCCTTTTATTGAAGCTGGGTGGAAGAAGTGATTATTTGCAGGCAAAGCAGTTTAAATATCCTGTTATTGATTAAATTTTACGGGGATTATCTTGGAATTCTGGCAACTTCAGTATCTTTAAAGCAGGTATTTAGTCAGGGACCAGATATTGTCACAAAGCAGAGGAATAAGTTAACACCAGCAATATTGAGAGAGATTTTATATATGCTTTAGAAGCTGGAAAGTGATTATAGATGAGGAGTTGTTTATAGATATAGAGTTTTTCTTTAGATATAGGAGTATCATCGGCTTTATTTAACACTCGAGTCCGGATTCGGGGAACACTGCCCCAAACGCAGCAGCGCTTTATTGCAATATATATCAGAAATAGGAAGACTACCATCTCGACCTTCTTCTCTCTCTCAAACGCTATCTCAATCCTCACATTCATAAACCCCGCATCTGTCAGCAGCTCCTAAACCCCTTCCCTAGAAATCCTATGTCTCTCATCGCCGTCCATCCTCGCCTCCGGGTCAAACTTCCTAGCATGCGGCCCAAAGTCCTCAAAAATCAACCAAGGCGACACTTCGACCCGACTTTAAACAGTCAAATATAGTCACCAACAGGTCTTCCAGCAAGGAACATGATGCAGCACCAAATGGCTCACTACCAGATCAAAGCGAAGAACAGGCAGCTCTTGAGTTGGCTGTTTCGACGGCCCTGCGACCGGATCCAGCCTGATGCTGATATCTTCTGGGCCCTCAAGGATAGCATGCACGGCCAGGACGTTCTAGATGATCACCAGTGCGGTCAGCTTGAACGCGAAAGCGGCGATTACCACGGAGAGCAAGCCAGGGCCACACCCGATCTCGAGGATATCGAGGCTGTTGCGTGTGCTGCCAGTGCTGGGTCAGCAGGTAGGAATTGTAAGGTTAGGAAGTGCTACTGGATGGATTGAAAGGCTGATGCGCTGGCTTGGAGATATCAGATGCGTGCTTGAGAGTATAGGGCGGAAGGAACCTTCATACACGTATGAGTTGCTATCCTATGCGGCTGTTTCTTGGTTGAAGCGGTCGTTTCCCAACGAGCGAGGATGTGATGATATAATGCGAAGGATTTGGAGATTTTGGATTGAGAATATTCGATTGAGCAATATGCAGGTGAAAAATACTGAGTTGAGAGAGTTTCTTGTAGAAAATGCCTCTCTACACTTGGCGGACCTAATCACTCCAGATTCAAAGAATATCACAACTAAAGCGCCAGGGATGCTATCTTTTATCATCTTTTCTTCTATCTCCTTCAATCTTTCTTTTTAAACAGTGCTATTTATTGCACTATCCTATGGCATAAATGAGACATACACTATTATCTCCCCTAAGATTAGATATAGTAATATAAAAGTAGTTAGAGTGTAAGTAATATAAAATATATAAATCGGCTTTATATAATACTAAAAGAGCTCGCTATTACTTTAATGAAAGTAGAGCTTATTATAGTGAAAGAGAAGAAGAAGAATCTATTAAATTTCTAGCTAAGAAGAATACTACTCTTTTATACTCGGAGAAGTAGTAGGTTAGTGTTCTAGGACCCCTATAGGGATAATTTATAATATATAACACGTAATAATCCCTATCCCTCTACTATATCCGACCCCTTTATATTATATAATCGACCCCGATTACTAAGTAAAAACTCGTATAAAAGTAAATATATCGATAGCTACTTATAAGTAACTAACGATAAATTAAAACTATCGAAAGAGATAAAAAAGATAAATAGAACTAGCGCTATCCCCTCGATCTTAAAAAAGTATATTAATCTAGCTTTCCCTATATTCTTATACGACTCTCTTAATACTTCGCTACTAGTTAATTTACCCCCTCCTTTTTACTTTTTCGAATACTACCTCCCTCGATCTCCTACTTCTTTAATCTATAAGAATAGTAGAGCTAAGTCGTTCCCTCCTTCCTAACTATCGTTCTTATTTATTATAAAATCTATTAATTTTATTAATTATATTAATATAGAAGCTAACCTTTACCTTATCCTATTAAAGGATTATTTTCGATAACTCTCTCCTCCCTCCTTACTTTCGAAAATCCTCCTAAGAAGATATATAACTTACGTTTAATACTCTTTAAAGAGTATATAGTTTAGGCGCCTTATAAAGGTTTCCCGTTTTAACTATAAAGCACCTTCTTTAGAATATAATAGGCTCGAATAAGAGGTTTTTTAAGAGTATACTCTATTACTACCTAATAATAGTGAGATCGCTAATTCTTATTTAAGTATTAAACTTTTTTCGCTAACGTATTCGACTTTTATATAGTTCCCGTTTTATTCGAATCCTCCTACTCCTTTTTATCGAAACCTTCCCTAAAGAAAGCTATATTATTTATTAGTAATAGAGAGAGTATACTTATATTATATCTACCTATCTCTCCTACTCCCTTTATTTATTAAACTTACTAAAATTAGAGGCTTAAAACTCGCCTTTATTAATTCTAGCTTTTATTAACTATTTCGATATACTAGCTAGGTTAGATTTAGGGGTTTTTCTTTTTTATCTTTCCTTAAGTTATATATAAAAGTAGTTATTAGTAATAACCCCTACTATAAACTCCTCGTTCTTTTCTAGTCTAAGTTTTTAATCTAGATAATACGTTAGCTATCCTTCTAGCTTTAACTCTTAACTAGACTAGAGACGCTAGAGTTTAGCGACGGCTAAATAAAAGTACTATCTAATATCGGTAATAGCTAATTAAAGATAAACCTAATTCCGGTAACGGCTAGATAAAGGATATAGTACTTTTAGGGAAATATATATAGTGGCTAGGCTAGGTTCTATTACCTATTATACTACTATTACTAACGTTATATATACTATATAGTAGCTAGGACCCTCCTTAACTTTTTGACTAAACTTCGTAGCTCTCTAGGGGAATTAATTTTATTTTTATAGCTTATCGGAATTATAGTCTCTATAGAGCCTAGGTATTAGTCTATAGCTACGCTCTCTATTTATATAATAGGAGGTCTAAATTACGATTCTTATAAGTAAGCTTACTTACTTATAAGATATATACTAGCCTAGGTAAAGTAGTTTAGGGAATACGCCCTTAGAAATCGAGGCTATAGCCTATAAAGTTTCTATATATACTAGCTACTTAGCTTACTTATAAGTCTTAACGTACTAGTTATATAGTTAGGGCTAGATCTTCTCTCTTTAAGAGGGTTTATTAGGCTCTTTATCTCTTAGCTTTAAGCTATTAGGAGCTATATTAGCGCTAAATCTTAGTTTATAATAGTGAGTATTAGGGTTATACTAAGTATAGTCTTATTAGTCGAGCTCGGAGTAAGCCCCCTCTAGTTCTTTCTCTTCTTCTTTATTACTCTCCTCTATAACTACCGCTAATATAATAAACCTAAAAGAACGCTAGTAGTAGACTTTTAGCCTATTACCGGTAAAGGTACCTTTTATTCGAGTACTATCTAACTCCTATAGATAGTAGTATCCTTTTACTAAGTAGGCTTACTAAACTCTAAATAGTCCCTACTATTTATAGTTAAGTTTAGTATTAGTAGACTTATCGATACTATTCTTAACGTTAAATATAAGTATAATATCGTCCTTTTTAATTTAACCTCGATAGAGTAAGTAAGTACTATTAAAGAGCTCCTTTCCTATTTCCCTTATATAGCGTTTTCTTAGGGTGATTTTAGTTAGATCTTCGTTATATAGTTCTAGTTACTAAGCTCTTAGAGCTAATAGGTCGCTCCTACTTTTAACTTTTCCCTAATCTAGAAGCCTCTAAGTTAGGTAATATATTTCGACTAGTAAAATAGCTTCCTAACTATATAAAAGGAAGAAGGGAGTAACTCTAGTAGGCCTATAAGTAGTAGTGCGAATAGCTAGTAAAATAGAATAAAATCTTTAAGCTTATCCCTTCTAACTCCCCCTATAAGTTTAGCTAGGCTTTTAATAATAGGCTTATATCCCCTTTCCACTATACTATTAGCCTTAGCGTTATAGGCTAAGATCTAAACCCTCTTAATACTATACTTCTTAGTAAACGCTTTAGCGACTTTCTTATTTTCTAAGCCTCTATTAACTACTAGCTTTCTAAAAACGCTATATCGATAGATAATATCTTCCTAAATAAACTTTATAATTCCCTTTAAGTTAGTACTAGCTAGTACTTAACCTTTAGGCTAGCTACTAAGGTCGTCCCGAGCTAATATAAAGTAGTTCTTACTATAGTCGCTTAGTATTTAGACGATATTAAGGCCTACTTTCTCCTATATATTAGTAGACTATAAAGGGTATAGAGGTTCTTTAATTCTCTAACTAGTACGGAACTAGTACTCTAGGTAGCTTATCTAAAAGGCTTTATATTACTTATAGTACCCTTCCTACTAAAATTAGTTAGCTACTCTTTAATAAGTAGCTTCCTTTCTATAGTACCCTCCCTCGATATAATACTTAAAAATAGCCTAGTGTCGTCACTATACTCTATCGATAACTAATCTTATAGGCACTTTCTTAGACGCCCTTCTATAGAGTTCTCCTCTAACGATATAGAACTATAAGGCTTTCTTCTTAAAAGTTCTAAGCTTAGCTCCCTTTAAATTACTTAGTATTATAGGGGAGCGACGTATATATAGTAGTTCGGTAGTGGAATTTAATAAGTTCGATAAGGAAGAAGAAAGGTCTTAGTTAGAGGCTATAATAAAATTAATAGGCTCCGTTAGGAAGGGGGTTAGCGTTAGCTCTAGCCGGCGCTACTATCTACTAGGGCTCGCCCCTTATATTACCCCCCTCCTCCCGCTCGTTTTCTATCGGAACCTAGATAAAACTACCCGCTTCCCTCTTTTTAGAACTAAATTCGTAGAGTATAATAGTATAACTATTATTATCGTTAGTATTATTATTAATAATACTATAATTTTTCTTTTAATATAACTTATTAGCTACTAGTATTTCGTAAGCTTATAATATTACTTTTTCCCTACTCTTCTTCTTACTAGGATTAATAATAATTAAAATAGGTTTTAAAAGCTCTATTTTAGCCTATCGAAATCGTTTAGTCTCCGCTTAATACTAATTAGACTTAGATAGCTATACTTATTTACTATACCGCCTACGCCCTCTCTAGGGTCGACTATATCGACTAGGCTATAAGTTTTAGGCTCTATATATTTTTAGTCGGACTCTACTAATCCTTATAGTCTAATAGGTCTCGCTCTTACTAATCGTACGCTATTAAGTATAAAAACTATTAAAATCTATATATAAAAACTAGATTCCGCCTAAAATTTATCGCTAACTACTTAGTCTTTAAATCGCCTATATAGCTTATACTATCTAGACTTAGTCTACTACTAATTCTATATAAGTGCCGGTCTTTACTAGTTTTCTATCGGCTAATACTCTTTTTAGTATAGAGGCCTATACTAACCTCGCTAAAGTCCTTAAAGCTTAGAAGGCCTTAAAGCCGCTTTAGGCTTTAGGTCTACTTTCTATATAATTTAATCGTTCTTTACTAGTTTTCGGTCGCTAACCGCTAATTTAGTATTATAGCCGCTAAGGTTACTACTATAGTTATAGACGTCGTCGCCTAGTAGGGTTAGACGTAAGTAATTATCGTTCTCTACCCGCTTTCTATCGCTAACTAGTAAATATAGTACTAGCGGCGTCCCTCCCGCTCTAGTTCTCGGAGCTTATTATAGAAACCCTTAAGTCTATACTATTTCCGTTAGTGTCCTACCTATAGGTAGATAAATAAAATCTCTTCTCTTACCTCCCCTATCCTAATATACTATACTCTATAAATTAACGCCCGTAAAATCCCTATCGCCTATCCTTTATTAACCCTACTAGTTCCGCTATTCCTTTATTAGAGATTACTAATTTAAACTCTCTTCCCGCTTCTTTTCTTTTCTTATACTTATCTAGGTTTATTATATTTTTTAGTACTTCTATATATTACTTTAAATTCGTCTATAGTAGCGGTATCTAATAGATTTCCTAAGGGTTCCTATATTAGATTATAGTAGGCTATCTATTTAACTAATACTTCCTTACTCCTCCCTCTTCCTTTTCTCTTAGTCCTAGTATATAATATCTTCTCTACTTACTATTTTTCGTACGACTCTAAAAGCTCTAGTTCTAGCTATATATCGTTAGACTCTTATCTAGGTAAAGGGTCGCTACTTACTAGTCGAAGTAAGTCTATATAAAAGACTAAGTAAATATTACTAGAAACCCTAGATAAGTAAATAAAAACTAGCGATAATACTTTATCTACTATATACTTAGTATACTTTAAGTCTAAACTTTTCTTTAGGCGCTTTATTTAATAGTTATATAAATCTAGCTATACCTTATTACCTTTCCGATAGATTAGCGCTAGTGTCCTAGTTTTATTAGCGTTTTCCTCTTACTTCTAAGTAGAGTCCGCTATATTTAACTAGTATAAGTCGTTAATTTCCTTTATTTTATAAACGAACTATTTAGCCCTCTCGTTTATAGGAAGCGGGATATTATTCTTAGGCTCTACTTTTAATAGTATAGGAAAAGGGGCTTTATAGCTATAAGTTATAAAGAAGGGACTTATACCTAGGCCTATATAATAACGGCCGTTTAATATAAGTTAGGCGGTAAGAAGCTACTTCTTCTAATTAGACTACTCTTAATTAATAAAGTTTCTTAAGTATATTTAGACGTCTTAGTTTAGTCTTTCTAGTCCTCTATTAGTTTATAGGTAGTATTCTAAACTAAGTCTCTACTATACGCCTATAAGGTAATAGAACGTTCTCTAAAACGAGCTTATTTAGTTAGTGCCTCTATCGCTTATAATCGCCTATAGTATACTATAGTATCGAGCCTAGTATTCTATAAATCTTTTAGCGTACTCCTCTACTTTTATACTAGGTATCGCTTCTAATACTATATACTTACTTAGTTAGTCTTTAATTACCTATAAATACTAGTTACCCTAGGAGCTTAGTAGGTCTATTATAAAGTCTATTAAGATCTCCTAGAAGAACTAGTTAGGAACTAGTAAAGGTCTTAAAAGTCTATACTTATATTCTCTCTATACTTTATTTCTTCTATAATAGTTATAGTTTTATAGGAACTACTTAATATACCTTAACTATAGGGGCTAATAGAAGTTACGCCCTAATATAAAAGCGATAGAGTCCCTACTAGGATAGCTATATACTAGGGAGTTATAAACGGACTAAATAAGCTTAGTTCTTAATATATTATTTTATCTAGTATTAGCGTCTATTACTTTATATTCGGTTTCCGACGAAATAGGGGCTCCTAGTACCTAGAGTTTACTATAGTAATATAGGCGTCCCTAGAATTAATACTATAGTCACCTACTTAGACCTTTACCTTAATTTCGCTAGGTATAGTTCGGGCTCTAGCTTATATAGTATAGAGGATAGCTTAATATAGCGTATCTTTTTATATTATAGTGTCCTATAAGTTATTTAGTTCTTATTCTTAGAACGGGCCTCGGGAATCCGGCTATTATCTAGTAGGGGCCGCGTCTATTTATATAGGGGCTTACTCCTCTAGTATAATAGTTACTAATATAGTGGCTACTACTATACTCTCTTTACCTCCTAGGCCCGGCTAGTCCTTTATAGTATCCGGGTCGAGGAAGTAGTAAAACCTAGACTTTTTATTATTCTCTCCTAGTATATCTTATTCTCTTTATAATAAGGCGTCTAGTATAATAGCTTTAGTACCTAATTAATATACTAAAGAAAACTAAAAGGAGGATAGTATTTTATACTAACGAATTTATCGCTTAGATAGTTATCTTTTAGTTATAAAATACTCTAGGTTCTTATAGTCTATCTAAATTATAAAGGAACTATACGTTTTTAGCTTGGGGGCCTAAAACTTTAAGTAGGATACTATAGTTAGTATTTCCTTATTATAGATATTATAGTTAATCTTAGCTTAATTAAGTTTCTTTAAGAAGAAGCCTACTAGTTATTAGACTCTATTCCTTTCTTAAAGGAGAGCGCCCTTAAGGGCGAACCTACTATAATCCGTTTCTAGGAATATAGGTATAGTTAGATCCTAGTAAGAGAGAACTAGGGCTATATAGAACCTAGCCTTTAAGCTCTAGAATACTATCTCCTCTTCTTTTCCTTAAGAGAATAGTATACCTTTACTAGTAAGTATAGTTAATAGTATTATAAGCTTCGAGTAGTTAGGTATAAATCCTCGATAGAAGTTAGAGAACCCTAGGAATCGGCGAACCTCTTTTTAAGTCTTAGGGGCCTACTAGTTCTTTATTATATTAACCTTCTTTAGGTCGGGACTTATACCTTTTCTATTAATATATATAATAAAGCCTAAGTACTTAATTATCTTCTATATAAATTCGCTCTTCCCTATATCTAGGAAGAGCCCTCTATCCTAAAGTTTATAGAGGACGGTATAAACCTTCTAGAAATAGTCCTCCTTTAACCTACTAGAGTATACTATAACGTTATCTATATAGGCGGATATATATTTATCTAACTATTCCTATAGTAAACTATTAATATACCGCTAGAAAGTAGCTAGAGCCCCTAATAGTCTAAATAAATAAACTAGCTACTCGAATAGTCTAAACCTAGTTTAAAAAGCTATTTTATATTTATATCCTTTAGCTATTTATATCTAGTAAAACGCGGAGACTATATCTACCTTTATAAGCTATTTAGCTCTTATAAGGTTCTATAAGGTCTCTAGTATTAATAATAAGGGGTACCGATCTAGCTTAGTAATTATATTTAGCGCTTAGTAATTATAGTAAAACCTTAGCCTACCTCTTAGTTTCCGAATAAAAAGAATAAGAGCCGCCGCTTCTAAAGTACTTTACTAAATATAACCTTTTCCTATTAAGTCGTTAAGGGATTTCCTTAGTACGAGGAGTTTATCCTTTAATATACTATATAGCGGCCCTATAAAAGGGGAGACGGGGACCCGTCTAATTATTAGTAGAGCTTAATATAGTAGTCGATACTAGGATAATAGGGAGCTAGCTTCTCGGATTCCCGCTTAAAAAAGAGTAATACTATATCTTTTAGCTCTAGAGGTAGCTTACCTTTTAATTACTTAAGAGTTAGTTCTACTTTCTCTCTTAAAGCCGTCTCGATATCCTCTAAGGTTACTATAGCTACTATTATAAAGCCGTTAGTATCCTAGTATTCGAGGTAGTTTCGCCCCTCTATTACCTATTATTTTACTATACTATAGTAATACTAATAGTTTTTAGGAGCGGTCCTAATTTTATTCGTAGCCTTCTAGGGGTTCCCTAGGATTATAGGAAAGGCTAAATTACTAACTATATAAGTATAGACGTTCTAGTAAAAGCCTACGATTTCTATCTAGAAAGTAACGACTCCTTTAATCTTTTTATTCTTTATATTTTTAGATACGCCCTTTACTTTATAGCTTTTATTACTTATATAGTAGAGACCGAGACCCTTAACTAGTTCTTTATTTATTATAGTATAGTACTAGTAACCTTTATTAATAAGGGTAAATATTCTAAAAGTTTTTTAAAGGACTATATCTATATATATAAGGTTTCTATTTATAACTATCTTAAATCCGCCCTATCCTTTTACTAGCGTACTATCTACCCTTATCTCCTAATTTCGAGCGAGGGTTAGTCTTTTCCTAACTCTAATATAGTAGAGTCTATAAATTAATTATTATCTTCTAGTAGGGGTCTTACCTATACTAAGTTAATAGCTATAGGGCGTGTCGCTAGGGCGTAGATATAGTCGTAGATATAGTGCCCGGCTACTCTATAATAGAAATAGAGTCTTTTAGCTCGGCGTCTCTCTCTTTCTACTATATTAACCTATTTTACTCTCTACTTACTATTAGGATTCTTATATTCTTTATTATTTTATCCGCGCCCTCCTCTTATTTACGTTAGGACTATTAATATATTACCCTTAGCGTCTACTCTTAGTACTATAGCTATACTATAAGAATAGATAGTTACTAGCGTATTCCCTCTAGAGTCCTTATTCTTCTTATTCTATTTCTTATTAGTAGACTTAAACTAATCTATCTCTTTAAGGTTCGTTATAATTCGTTTTACTTCCTCTATAAACTAGTAATAGTCTATCGCTTTTAGTATAGCTACTATATATATTCGAGTAGGGTTCGAGAAAGTATTTTAAAGATATCTTATCTTTATATTATTACTCTAGCTATCTCTACCTATACTTAATAAGAGTCTATCGAATTCTAGCTAGTATTTATACTAGGGTTAACTAAGCGAGTACTTTAAATTAGTTAGACGTTCTAAAGCCTTAGCCTTCTTATTACTATTTATAAAAATCTTCTTAAGCTATATAAAGAAAGCTTTAGGGTCCTTACCTTATTAAGGGCTCCCTTTTTCCTAGAAGTACCTTATATAGGCCCGTTTATACGTAGGGAGTATATCGTATATAGTATCCTAATAATAGTTAGTAGAGAGCGCTAGTTTTATTATAGAACGAATATAATATAAGCTTTTAAGTCTTAGGAGATAGTCCTAGAAGGTATTTACTTTACTATCCTAGGCTACTAGTTTCTAACTCCTAGGGGCCGCCTTTTCTTAATTAGGGCCCTAGTAAGATATTAATAAAAGCGACTAGATAAGGGTTCTTAGTAATATATTTATAGACTCGTCCTATTCTTATCTATTCCCTATATTTCCCGCTTATTCTATAGCGGAACGCGTATACGTAAGTTCGGCTTCTAGTATTTATTAACGTATATATATCTCTTAGATAATATATATTAGTTCTACCCTTAATATCTCCTATTATAGATTCTCGTTCCTTAACGAGTTTATATTAGTTCCTAGGGTAAACTCTATAGGGAACTATAAGTTTTATTTTAGCTAATCGAACTTAATATTATAGGGGAGCGACGTATATATAGTAGTTTAGTAGTGGAATTTAATAAGTTTAATAAAGAAGAAGAAAGGTCTTAGTTAGAGGCTATAATAAAATTAATAGGCTCCGCTAGGAAGGGGGTTAGTATCGGCTCTAGCCGGCGCTACTATCTACTAGGGCTCGCCCCTTATACTTAGGGCTATTAGAGTTATTAAAAAAGATACTATCCTTTAGGAGGTAGCACTATAACGTTCTTAACTTAAGGCGACCCCCTTAGTAGTTACTAAACGGATTTAAGCGTTAATCTAGTCGTCTAGGTCTTCCTCGTTTTCTTATTCTAGTAGGTCTTAAGAATAGGTAGGCCTTTAAGATAAACTGTTAGTAGCTATATTTTTATAACTAGGGATATATCTAATCTTAAAATCTATAAGTCTTATCTAAGTAATCTATTAAGTAAGAAGTGCGCCTAGTAGGTTACTTACTACCCTATTTAGCTAAGCTACTAAGATAGCTATATCTATTTCTAATATAAAATAAACTCTATAAAGCTCTCCTCGTATTTTCCTTATAGCTTTTAGAGTACTATAGTATTCTAGTTTCGTAATATTATAATTTCGCTTAGCCTAGTTCTAGATACCGCTTTTATACTATACTAAATAGCGTCTTTTCTTCTCGTTAAGCTACTAAAGGACTACTCCCTATCCTTAAATACTAGTATCGGTAGTTAGGATAATCTCTCCTCCTCCTAAGCTATAGTCGATTTTAATAAGTATAGGTATAGTCGTAAGTGCCTCCTATAAAACCTTTATAGCTTACTTCTAAGGTTTAAGCTATTCGAACTTAGCGTTCTTCTTAGTGAGTTAGTAAATAGGTTCCGCTTTTAAAGAGTACTTCTTAATCTAAATATAATAGTAAATATATACTCCTAAAAATACTTAGGCTTTAGTTAAATCCTTATACTCTTCCTATTCTAGGATTTTAACTACTTTCGAAGTATTGGGGCGCCTACCTTCTAAGTTAGTAATATAGCTAACTATTTTTAACTTAGGTATATAGAACTAGGATTTAATACTAATAGTAGCTCCTACTCTTTCGATTCTTTCGAGAACTATATCTAGGTTTATAATATATTCTATAATAAACTACCGTATCCCTAGTTTAAGCTCTTATTAATTATAAAAGGAACGGGACCCTTTAATAGTAATATTATCTATATATAGTTAAGCTATATAAGGAATATAGTTAAGTAGGATAAGTATAACGACTTAGTAAAACTATATAATTAAGTTAGTAGCGCCTTAAGGTAACTATATTATATATACTAGACTAATAGGAGTTTAAATAGTAGTTATATCTCTATTTCTTAAGTCGAGGAGGATCTAATCGTACCCTAAGAAAAAGTTAATAAGAGACGCTATTATTAGTCCTACGAACTCCTTAGAAAATTAGTCTATATTTAGAGGTATATTTATATCTCGAATAGTAACCCTATTTATTTCTACTACTACTATAATAAGGCGGTAGCTATCTTTTTCCTTCTTTATAATAAGAAACTACTTATTTCGATAGGGGCTATAGTATAACTCGAGGACCCCTTTCTTTAACCTATCTTTTAATATCTCTACTACCTTACTTATAAGTGATTTTAGTATAGGAAACGCTATTTCTTACTAGGTAGAGTACTCTACCGTTCTAATCTCTTAAGGAGGTATAACCTCTAGCTTTACTATCCTAAGATATATCTAGTTAAAAGCTAACGCTTCCTTATAATTAATAAGTATTTCTACTAAAAGCTCTTCCTCCTATAGAGTTAGTCCCTCCCCTATAACTAGCTCCTTAATTCGTTCTATTATTAGCCTATAGCCTAGTTCTAACGTTACTAACCTACTAACGAGCTACTTAATAAATCTCTTTAAAGGTCAATTAGGTCTTACTTATCTTAAAACTTCGAACTAGTCGCTCCTCCCTCTAGGCTTACTCCCGTCTAAAACTCCTAAATTAACTAGTTTAACCTTATCTACTACCTTCTTATAAAGGGTATTAACTTATATATTCTTCTATTTCGTTAGTTTTTCTTCGATTAAGAATATAATATCTTTAGACTCCCTAACGCCTCCTAACTAAACTATAAAAATATCGAAGTTATTAATAATATAGGTCTCGCTATTATCTATACTAGGGGGTTTTCTATTTTAGCTTTAGCGACTACTAGTATAATACCCCTCTATTATACTAGCTATTCGTTTCCCGCCGCTTCTTTTAAACGTTCCCTAAATATAGTTTTATCCCCTATTATAATAATAATCCCTTTAACTCTACTTAAGTCTTTAAGAATTACTTATATAGTGCCGTCTCTAGGGTACTTTAGAGTAAACTTAGTCTCTAAGAGATAAGGTATTCTAAAGAGAATATTAGCTTAACTCTAGCTAACTACCTAGAAGTTAATATAGACTATTAAACCCCCTATATTAACGGAGATATTCTTAATTAAGCTATTAAAGGGAATACTATTATTAGAGATTATAGAGAATATTATAGTCCTTCCTTCTAAAATCGTAAGCTTAGCTAAGTTAGCGAAAACTCTACTTATAATATTTACTTCGGCTCCTATATCTAATATCGTAGTAATAGTAAGCTTATTATTTAGAGTAATAGCTATTTTAGGTGTTTTTATTACTAGTATAAGGCACTAGCGAATAATAGTTTTAAGATCTCTAATAGAGCTAACCTAAATAGGCCTATAGTTTCTAAAAACTTTACTTAGTAGTAGTTATTCCTTAGGGTTAGGCCTTTCTATAGTATAGTTATCTCTTCTAGTCTCTAGGATAATTTAAACCTTCTAATTAATTATATAGAAGATATTTTCCTATAATATAATAATATCCTTTAAGTATAGGTATATATTATTTATAAGTTTCTCGATAGCTATTTACCTAGCCTCTAGACTAGTATAAAGATCTACGTAACGATCTCTTTTTACCTTTAACCCTCGAGTAGAGACCCTAGGTAGCTTAGAGATTACTATTTCCTTAACGTTAGGGTTATCCTTAGAAGTAGGGTCGCCTATATCTACGATTATAGTGTCTTTAGATACCTAGCTCTACTATAAAGTCTATCCGCCTATAATACTATAATTAGACTCCCGTTCTATTCGGGCCCTAATAGTAGTTAATAGTAGGAGGTTTAGCTTAGTGACTTTTATTAGGTTCTAAAAGCGTACTACTTTATCTCTACTACGTGTCCTAATAGTACTTACTATAATAGAGATATCTATATTTAGTTTAGGTTTAGGTTTAGGTTTAGGAGCCTACTTATTTAGCTTAATTATACCTACTTTCCTTTCCCCTAAAGGTTTATCTCGCTTTAGTATATACTAGGGCGCTACTAAAGTATTAGGTAGTGCCTACTCTATAGGGCGGGGTCGATTTTATAGATTAGCGTCTAAATTAATACCTATAGTTCTTAGTCTAATTTCTCCTACCTAGTTAACTCCTTAGTGAGTTTTCTTTAAGGGTTCTATACTAGGTGTTCGTAGCCTAAGGTAGATCCTCCTATAGTCGGAAATATAGATAGTACTATACTTAATTATTTATCGAAAAAGAGTATAGTCGTCTCTCTATATATATCTAGGCCCCTATAGCGGTTTTTATAGAAAGTATAGTCCCGATACTCTTCGCCTCTAATAATATTTATCTCTACGTTCCCTAATAGGTTAGTATAGGCTCGAGAATCCTAATAAGAATACCCCTAGTGCCTCTATCCCTATACTAGGTGGGTGGCTTAGGACCTAAATTCTAGCTAAGTGCGCTAAGTTAGTGCTTACCTAACCTAGAGGTTAAAGAGATATAAACGCTCTATAGCTATACTAAGCTCGTCTATTTTAGCTATAGTATTAGTAATAGGAATAATAGGGGGTTTCTAATTAAGGGTCGTAGGGTTTAGGTTAGAGAACTAATAAACGAGCTATATAATCTCTTTTTTATAGCTCTTAGTTAAGCGTTTCTAAAGCTTAAGAGCTTATATTATCTAACCTAACTTATTAGTAATTAGGACGCTTTCCCTAAACTTCTTATAGTTCTTATATATCTCGGGTTTAATATAAATAACGCTAAACTTAATAATAGTCTTATCCCTTTCCCTTTTTAGTAGTCCTAGGAGGAAAAAGCGTCCCTAATTAACTTCGCTTAGTATACCTTAGTTATATAGCTCCTTACTAATAGAGTAATACTCCTATATATATATATATATCTTACTCTCTTATCGTTCTAGCTTTACGAACTACTTAAGGAAAGTAAGAGAGATTTTAAGTTATTCTAGGTTAAAATCGGCGAACTCCTTATATAAGGCGTTAACGAGTGCCGTAAACCCTTTCTTATTTATCTATTTAGGGAGGTCTTTAATCTAGCGTTAATAAATACTATTAGTATAGCGAGGAAGTCGCTTAAACTTTTCTTTATTAGAGAGTCTATAGTTATTATAAGTTTTTTCGAAACGCTTAGTAAAGTCTTTAGCGTTTAAACTAGTAAAAAAAGGTATTCCCTTACTACTAGGAAGTGGTATAGGGATTTTAAATAAAGCTATTTAGAGTACTTAAGGTATCTTAGGGTTCGAAGAAATAGGGGTTTTAAGCTTAGAGCTATCTTTTATATAAAAATAGGTTAAGTTTTTACCTCCTTAGTTTTATACTATAGCTACTAGTTATATTACCTATCTATTAGGAGGAAGGGTAGGAGGTTTTTATAGTTTCTTATCTACTAAGTGAGCTTCCTTCTATAACTCGACCTTTTATAAGAGGTTATCTAGTTACTATTTAGCTATATTAAGGAGAAGGAGTATAATATATAAGAAAAGCTATAAAGTTCGCTAGACTATTAAAGTTATTACTTTTCTTACTTCTATAAAGGACGAGCTAAAGGTCGTAGAAATTAAAGAGGCTAGTAGCTAATTAGGCGCTACTAGAGTTATTATATCCCTTCGTCTCGAAATATTAGCTATATAAAAAGTAAGGGGCTTAGATTTATACCCCTTAGGGTCTATACGATCCCTAGCTTTCTATTCTTACTAAAAACTCTAAATTACCTCTATTTCTACTATTTTAGTTATAAGTAAAGGTTATATAAAGATAGAGCCTCGATTTAGATCCCTACGTAGGTCACTAATATAAAAGTAGTTAGAGTATAAGTAATATAAAATATATAAATCGGCTTTATATAATACTAAAAGAGCTCGCTATTACTTTAATAAAAGTAGAGCTTATTATAGTAAAAGAGAAGAAGAAGAATCTATTAAATTTCTAGCTAAGAAAAATACTACTCTTTTATACTCGGAGAAGTAGTGGGTTAGTGTTCTAGGACCCCTATAGGGATGATTTATAATGCGTAACACGTGATAATCCCTATCCCTCCACTATAGTAAGTAGTATTGAGATTAGAGCTCGAGTAGGAGACGATGGCGTAATTTCTTTTCTTGTTAAAGGGGTATAAAGAGATTTCATAGAAAAAGTGACTACTCTTTGGTTCTTAAGTAAAGGTTCACATTTGGAGGACATCTTCTTGAATGACAGGATAATAACTTAACATGGCGCAAGAGGTTATTTTATGTTAGGCATAACTGCTTGTAATAAAGTGGTGCAGATTAGGAAGTATCAGACCTAAAGGACAAGAGGACAGGCCAGTCATAGCCGATTAAGGAAGAATTGGCAGTGGCTCAAGTATCCCCCCACAAAGTTAAGTGATCATTCCATTGTGAAGAATGCCTGCATTTGCAGGGAAAAAGTCCTCCAGCCGCAAGGCGCGAACCAGCAACACCAGTTGTCCTCCCGGGGCTGCGAGGACAATAAAACCTGGCTGCTCTCGCAGTAAGGCCACGATCCTTTCATCCTTCCTTCTCATCAATCCTACCTTCTCTTTGAGTCCTTACTACACGGTGGAGGTGCGGATTTTTCGGGGTCTCAATCCAATCTCACACTCTGCACGTCCGGCCTCCAATCGCCAGCCCCCGCATCTAATAATGGGTTCGTCAAGATTAAACCCGCCGGGCTCCAGCACCTGTGGAAGATGTGGCTACTCTACCTGCATCTACTATAAAACAGCATCAAAAGTTGCGCCTACCGAATACGCACCTTTTGGTATCTATCCCGGCGCCGTACCGAGTCCGCTCGTTGGTTGACGCCAACGACGATTCTTGTCAGATCCAAATTGATTATGAAGGCCGTGATTGTGACTGGCGACCGGAGCTATCAGAAGACTTTTGGTTTCAACCTGGCCCAGCTCCAGAGCAGTTGACTGGCGTTGCATATGAGTCAGTTCGGATCCACTCAGTCGAGGAGAGGGGCTACGCGAGCCAGCAGTATACATGCAGTAAGGAATTACCTACAATCAGTCAAGTCCCTTCAGAGGAGCCCACAAATGTGGAGATCGACGAACCACCAACGATTGCCTCATGTCATACAAATTTCATCACAGGAAGTTTCTCAGACTCACTGCCAATCACAACTCAAGAGGAATCA
Organism: Articulospora tetracladia; assembly: GCA_003415645.1. Taxonomy (NCBI): domain Eukaryota; kingdom Fungi; phylum Ascomycota; class Leotiomycetes; order Helotiales; family Discinellaceae; genus Articulospora; species Articulospora tetracladia. The sequence goes on from PYIV01000015.1 coordinate 46,411, forward strand.
AAATTCGAAGATGAATGTACGAGCAGCCCGAAAGGAATACTTGGTACAGGCATAACGACCTTTAGAGACGTACTTGAGGGCCAAGAACCTCAGTCATTGAAGGAGATATTTGCCTTTACCTATCTATCCTATGTAGTTTCCAAGCTACTCCAAGAGCAAGGTCGGATAAAAGGCTCTCGGGTTCTTGCTGATACAGATCGATGGCGACTAGCTATCAAAAGGAGAAGGATAGACGTGTTTATGATGAAGTTGTCAAGATTTTATAGCCAGAAATTAAGTTCCTCAAGGGGCATTCAAAAAAAAAGATATCAATTCAACACCGCCTCCGACAGAGCCACATCTGGGCAGTATGGCTCCCATTGGTCTGACATTTAACGCCTCGACTGGGCCTCTCTATGTCCCATCATCGATATTGGCATATGGCACAACTACATCATCAGACTTCAACTTTCTCGAAAGAGCTCGGGCTGTAGACTGCTCTAATATTGAAAACGATATGCAGTGTGCACTTCAAGATCTAGACAGCCACCACGACCTAGATAATCAGCCTCATGCCTATGAATTGCATGGCTATGTCAAGGGACTCTTGTAGGAAACAATTACACATGATAATTTCATTTTTGCGGATTTCTTGAACTTCTGTGATCCGCAATTGGAGAATAACATAGACGCTCCGTCTGAGAAGTAGCGCCAGATATCGCGCCAAAAACATATCCGCCAGTACCAGCTGCTCAATAGGAGCAGCCTACCTTAACGCCACACTCTTTACCAGCTACCCAAAAGCTACCGACGGCACAACCGAAGACCGCCAACCACGGTTTAATCAAAGTCTAGCGTGTAATCCGACCAGCCAATACCAAAGACATGTCCCACTACTTTCGTCACGTCTGGCAGGTCTTGATAAAATAGAAGCGTGGAGGCGGCATCGACGACATGACGGCAAGACTAGAGACACACATCAACAGCAACAAGCTTTCCAAGTCTTCGGTGGCGACAACCTACGGCAAGATGTTCTGGGAGGCGTCACATTGGAGAACTAGAAGGCTACTAAAATCGAGAAGGATAAGGATGCCTGTCGACTGGCGACTGCCGTCTCATTGCTTTTCTTGGTTGGTACTTCTCTAAGCATATCTCCGATCCAAAGATGGTGGCATGCCTCTGCAATATCAAGTGCTATTCTCCCTTAGTGATCTCGTAAGTCCACATATACTTTTTCCGTGTGTAAAGAGAACTCAACCAACTTTTCGCGGTTGTTGATGGCGGCAACATCCAAAACGGTATGACCATTGTTGTCAAAGGGGCACACGTAGGAACCAGAAAGTTTGTCTGGGTATCGTGAACTAATTTTCCTATTCTAGTGTCTCATATAGTATTGGTAAGCTTACTGTTCTTACTCAGACCCTAATCACCCTCAGCTCACCCCTAGCTCAGTCGACTCGCCTGAGGAACCTAAGCACCTTGAGCAAGATTTACCACATCGTCACCTGTTTTGGCTTCTCTCTTTTTAGCTAATAACACTTGATCTGCCCTTTGTTCTCTCACTTTGTCAAGTTTTGACGACGATGCTCAAGGAGCCCAAACAAGTTCCCAATATGAAACTTTTGCTTGCATATATTATCTTGAACAATGAAATTAACACGCTCGGAACTCGACCGCCAAATGGGGTTATGGGAGATTCTATCCTGCCGTCGATGAAGGCTACTATCTCTATCAAAGGCGATCGCAATGAGCGGGATGGTGAAGAGGTTTATTGTCCTAATACCCATATACTTGAGATTAATTTTCCATCTCGTTAGTTCCGTTTTAGTCTCCGGACGTGAGCAAATGCTGCTTTAACCTGAGCTGAAGATGAGCATACCTGAGCCGAGCCTGAGCACCTGAGCAGAGCGTGAGCAGAGCATAAGTAGAGCTTTGAACCAAGCCTAATTACGCCCCATAGAACGCAATTTAGCTACCTTTATAGCACGGCCATACTCTCCTCATCGACTTTTACCCTGGGGTCCATTTTAGCTCCCCTGCAGGGTTCCTACTAGAGCAGATTAGAGCTCTCCTATTGCTATAGCAAAGCAAGCAACAGAACCCCAGATATTCTCGTGTGTAGGTACAGAGCCGCACTATCACAAGTGACTGCAGCCACCAGAATCTGTGATTTGCAGGTAGGCGAGCCAATTCCCATCCCAAGATTGGTTCAGCTTTGCTTTTTCGAGGGATGACTACAACAAACTTCAGGTCCTCTGCAAACAATTACAACTGGGAAGACCCAAGCCTCTAAACCCATAGCAAATGCTCGTCACCTCGTCTGTATGTGTCTGGCTTGAACTGCCTTATCTGGTTGTCCCTTGGGTGCACGCGCATACTGTAAGTTGGCTTCCACCCTTTCACGAGGCTCAGCCGTACTGACCTGTGGACCAAAGGTACGTCGACAATGGCTCCGATAGTAGTCTATGAGGCTCTGGATGTCGAAAATTACGAGATACGCATGCTGAAACTTCATCGCGATCCCCCCGAATCAATAGTCAGATGTACGCTGCAAAGGACAAGCCTGATCAAACCAGGCAAGTATGCCGCGCTATCATATTGCTGGGGAGATCCGGCTGTCCGATCAGACATTATGGTCAACGAGTGCCGGATATCAGTGACAGTCAACCTCGCAGATGCTTTACGACAGCTCCGCCTGCTTGGCGTTGAGAGGATATGGGCTGACGCTCTCTGTATTAACCAAGATGATCGCCAGGAGAAGAGCCATCAGATTCGCAATATGAAGCACATTTATTCGAGAGCAAATGATGTTTTTTCATGGCTGGGAAAGGGAGGCCAAGATCAAACCGCTGCTGCAATCGACTTTCTCAGGGTCGTATCGTCGTCTATAATTGATGGGGCATTATCCAGATTGCCCCTTCCATTACGGCGCACATCGTTAGGGGGCCATGATGCTCCGCTCCTTTCTGGGCACGGATTGATAGACTATCCTGTTATCGAACCCTTATATGAGGACTGCAATTCTGTGGATCATTTGTCTTGCGAAAATGGAAGCTGCCAGCTGAAGGCATTTTCGCGTTCCCTGGTAGATTTGTTCAGTAGACCATATTGGACAAGAGTTTGGATAATTCAGGAAGCAGCAGTGCCGCCTCGAGTCAGCGTGCTATGTGGTAGTTCAAGGATATCACTTGACGATCTCAAGAAAGCAGCTATCGAAAGTCGGAAACTTGGAGTCTGGACTAAAGGAGTATCATCAGCGAGTGTGAATTTCGAAAGAATCATGGAATTCCGGAATCTTTATCACACGGGTCAGATTCCGCTTTGTAAAGCCATTGTGGACAGTCGAAATTTCCTCTACACAGACCCGCGAGATAGAATTTTCGCATTACTTGGCCTATGTTACGACGGGCAAGAGCTCTTACCGACGCCGAATTACCAGCAAACTCTTGAGCTTGTCTTCAAAGATCTTACCCTAGCATTAATTCGCAAGAACAGATGTATGGATACTATTCTCATGTGCTCCCAAGCAGGTATTTTCTCAGAAAACCTCCCGACTTGGGTACCAGATTGGCTCAACCCTCGATTTTCGGAAGAGGACTATGAACACGCAAGCCGCCATCGTACCTCTGGATATGTCCAGACCGAGATCATCTCCACCGACGAAGACAACGTGCTCTGTGCCTATGGGATGGTAATTGGAACTATTACAATCACGACCTCGCCGACCGATGGTGGCCAAGCCTTGAACTCAGCAACCTCGTCGTCCAATCGTCATGGTAGTTGCTACTTGGGGCGAGCTCAACAACAAACTTATTATAGAAGTGCATCTGAGGTCCTCACTGCACTCTGTTCTTGTCTTAGGATGAAAGATGAAACGCCACTGGCTAGAGAACAGCTCAAGCTGCAGACCAACACATCCTCCAAATCAACGTTAGATACCCTCACTCTGAGAAGATTTCGAGAAGCATGCCAGGAATCATTTATTAGCAACAGCTATTGGCACGCACTTCACTGCCTCGCATATCATCACGACAATCACTGGGAAAAGTACTTGGACATCTTTCAGCTAGTATCCGATGGATTTGCGTATTTGGCACGGCGTTATAACATACCAACTTATGCCCAGCTCGGCTCAGATATCGACGTGTACCCAGAGGAACGTCATCCTGAGATTGAGTCGCAGAGCGAGCGCAGAGATACAATCGAAACCTGGGTATCGAATTGGTTTACCCAGAACGAAAAATTCACCATCCACGGCAGTACTTTAAAGTGGTGGCTGGGTACAGTCAGGTTTGCAAGACCAGTGTGGTTTTTGCCACCATGGTATGGAGTCATTCAGATCTCAAACATTTTATTCTACAAGTTGGGACATTGGATCTGGAATAGAAAGATGCGGTATAGTTGGGAGTATGAGAGCTCGGTCGCGTCGTGGTTTACAATTTTGGCATTCCTTCTCGCATTTCAGCTTGTTCTGTTTTTTTTAAAAACCCAGAGGTTATTCGCATTGCTGTTATTATTTGATGTGTTAAGCATGTGGGGTCTCTTGATAATGACTGTTGTCGAGTCCGAGTACTCTTCTTGGGTTTTGTTTCTCACCGTCGTGAATGGGCTTTTACAATTCGCCATTTTGGTACGCTCGACATTATGGCTAGCACGACTCCGTCGAGAATATCTAAGCAGCATGATAAATATCTTTGACAAGCGTCGTCGTCTCTTTTCAACATCTGGAGGCCTCATTGGTGTAGCTTGTGCCGGCGCGGAAGCTGGAGACAAAGTCTGTTTTCTCGCGGATTGCACAACGGCTGTTGTTTTACGAGAAGTCAAAGCAGGAGGAAGGTCCCAGTATCAGGTGGTAGGGAAGGCATTCGTGTTCCTCTCGACTTCTGATCGGCAGATATATAGGGGCTTTCTAGAAAGGTTCGATTCTGATGAAAGGAGAAGGTGGATACAGACTGGGAAAGATAATGGAGGCTTGCGCCAATTCGATCTAGTCTAGAACAATTTTCCTGTTTTTTGTCCTCTATATTTAGAGCAAGTCCAACAATTTGATTGCTGTTCATGGAAGTTCTTTCTACCAACTAGTTCACCATTGTCAAGCAGCTTGTTCGTTGCCAATCGTCTTTACCTTCAATTTTCTTCTGTCGACATAAGGGCAACTTCTGTAGCGCGGCTGGGCGTCCGATATTGGGGCTGAAGTTCTATTAAGGCACAGACTATGTGAGTATCTCGCTGTAGATTAGTCTTGAGATAGGGGCCAAGAGTCAAGCATCAAGAAGCTCAGTGACTATAAAGTGAGGAGAGAAACCTTGGCAGCCCCTCCCAGCACTTGTCTAGTAGCCATTCCTATAGTGCATACATACCAGACCACTTCTGCACGAGAAACCAGAGGCACTACCGCATGAACTCTGTCCAAACGCTACACGGGTTCGACGCGGCAACTATCAAGCTCCAAACCGAGCTCATTGGTCTCAGGCGCACGTTCCACGGCTCGTGCAATAGCTCGTCTTGGATCGATCATATTTTGATGGCTCACCCTCACCTCAGGGTAAAGTAGCGGTTGCTCATGTCTGCCGAATAAGACGGAGCCACTGAAAGGGAAAGTAAATCGTGCGTCCATAGGAATCATGCAGGAGAAAACGAGACAAAAGGTTGAAGTGTCCACAAATATTTGCGCAGCTCAATTAGTTTACGTTGTCTCAATCAGCATTCCAACTCTCCAAGACCTTCAAGTTTTCTTTCTGCGCTCTTGCCTTTCCAGCAGTCATTGTCCACTAGCATATATATACAAGCGGATGCCCGTTAAACAATCTCCCCTAGCCAATCAATTTACGCAGTCAATTTCGACTTGAAAAAAGTCTCCTTTTTCTAGTTTTCTAGTCGTTCTTATAGCTCTATATAGTTCTACTTGGGGTCCTTAGGAACTTAGGTTCCTTAGACGAGTCGACTGCGTCGAGGATGAGCCGAGGGTGATAAGCGCTTGAGCAGGAGCAGCAAGCTTACTAACTGAATGCGATGGAGAAGAAAGGGAAAATTAATTGATAGTACCTATGAATTTAGTGAGGTGGCGGCCACCAAATCCCTCATCATCACCAATACTTACTGCCACTGCTCTTTGCTATGAAAGCCCTGGTGGCCACTTGCTATATATCTCCTTGCTATCAGAAGAATACATCTCATATTCTAACATGCGCTTCGAGCTCTAATATTACATGAAAATCTAAATCTTCTTGTCCGAAACTGACGGCAGTCCGAAGTACGCGAATCATGTCTCCTTTCTCTCCGTGCAGTACCATTCGTGTGCCATCTCCGAACGAAGAAACCCAAAGTAGTAGTAGCCTTCTGAAGTTTGGGTATGAGCCTGAGGGATTTTAAATCTCAATTTCCTCCGAAATTTGAGCAGCGCTGCATTTCTAATGATAGCTTTCAGTTTTATCCTCAATTTTCGTCATAGCCTATATGGCTTAAAAATGCCCCGCGTCCCCCGAAGGCAATGTCTTGTGTGCCAAAATCATTGTTTGTCACGAAGTGGCCATTGAATGGGGTCCAGGCAATGTTGTACTGTCTGATCCTGACATTGTTCGCTAAAGGCATACGTTCATTTCTTAAAACTTGTCTAATTCTTTAGAAGCGGAGAGGAAAAGTGGGTATTTGTCGCCAAGTGTCGTCGGTAACAAGTTCTTAACTTTTAAACTGATATTTCTTGGTTTTTAGACCGTCCTTGTGAAATGTAGACGTGGAAAAGACTGTCTATGGAGGTGATGGTGTCTGTGTGAGAATCGCCGAGGCGGGTTGTGTACTCTTTGGTGGTTTTACCTAAAAGCTCTTCGGCCTTATCTGACTTGTTCTAGGCTCTGAAGTCCAGATCTAGATTATTCTGAGTACCCAAAGCTAAGAGAGGTCTTGTTAAGTCTGATTGTTTCCACTAGGCTAAAATGTCCTTGAAAATAGTTTCTACCTCGACAAATCGTTCTTGATATCTGTACCTTAAGGCCAAGTTGTTTATTGCGCCCAAAGTATCAAATGAAGCTGGCCCGCTTTGTTGCTCGTGGTATTCAAGAATAGCCAGCTGGAGTTTTTCCGCCTTGTCGTACAGACCAATCTTCTAGACAGCTCGAGCCAGATTCGTTGTCGTCATCCAGATGGAAGGGTGATTTGTTTCGAGTATTAACTTCTGGCTGTCAAGAGTCGATGTGAGAATACTTATAGCCATCCTCAAACTCCCCTTGTAGGATTAGTGTCCAGCCAAGTGCACTTTGGGCTTCTAACTTCCCTGTAGCAGAGCTGTCTAGCAGCTGATCTTGTAGGGCTATCAGCTGCTCTAATGTTTTCTCAGCCTTATGATAGCGTCCGTGACAGGTATTGCTGAATGCTAAGTATGTAAGCAGCTGATCTGCTGGCTGCTGAAAGTGGGAGTATCCTGTCTAAGTCAAGATTCTGAGCGCATGAGGTATATAAACTCGACATCGATCGGCCGTTTCGTGGTCCTCGGTGGGGAAACAGCGAAGCACAATATTGAATGTGCGCTCTATATGTATGGATCTACTGTCTTTGCTATTGAGATAATGTCGCATGGCCATTGAAACTAGCCTGTGTTGGCGGTAAATTTGGGATCCTTCTTTAATATCTCCTTAGTGCTGCAAGGAAGAGTAGTCCACGAGACGAGTACTGCTTCATGCAGGTTGTCTTCATAAACGTCCGTACCGACAGAGTACTGTAGTAATTCCAGGGTGATACCTTGGTTGTCTAAGAATGCCACAGCATACAGTATCTGGAGAGTGTTGATGCCAGCTTCTTCTTCCGCTGCTCCTTCTTTGGGGCGCGCCTCTTCCTCTTTGAGGCGCGTTAAGGGACACGATCCAAGTCTTTATAACGCTGCTTTGTCTCGTATGGCGGTACGGGTCCAGCTGTTCCCGAGATAGCAAGCCTTATGCCTCAGCTTCGGAGTTGCGTAGACGATTGACATAACGTTTGATGTTGCCATTTCTTCGTTTAAATGCTACAGCTTGTGATATAGCAAGCGGTAGACCTCCAAGCTGGTCTAAAAGTGCTTGTTCGTCTTCGCTCGCCGGTTTGACACACTCCACGGAAGTTAAGGGCTTCGTACGATAGAGTAGTTTTCTATAGAGTAGAAGCGACTCCGACATCTATATAACACTGACATCAATCGGCTCATTTCTACCGTACGGTAGATAGATAATTCTACTGTCACGAGTTGTCCAAAACAGCCCCAATTGCACTTTTGGAGCAAGACTGGGGTCTGGGGACGTAGTCCAGGTACTGACTCCGAGAGTCATCGAGGTCGTCAGCATTATCAACCACTACCAACCAGCTACATTGACTTTCGATCCGTTTCCGCAAAGCCAAAAGTTTGTAATTTCCTGTCAGAGTTTATAGTAGATTGGCTTCCTTTGTGACCCCTTCATAGCTTCCTGTAAAGAGATCTCTTGAGTCGCCCCGAATCCAGAACATCGAGCAGTTTTTTGCTTCATGTCGTCGATGTGCGTAGTCATGAGCAATTTGAGTTTTCCTGTAGTGATAATGAAATTATAACTCTGTTGATATCACAAGCTAAAGTTTATCCATACCCTAATCCTCCGAGTCCACATATTGCTGCAGAGCCGGACTTAATCGAATAGAAGGAGTTCTATCACTTGCTCATCGATGATATTCCCAACCACGAAGCATTCGTTCCGCGCCGGCAGCATTTTGTAAATTCTTCTCGGCTCGTTCTTTCGATCTTTGTTTTCAGAAGTATCAGCCTACGGCCCTACGTGGAGATGATTAGGCCCACGAATGTCAGAACGTACGACTGGAAATATGAAGATGCTCAATTATTTCCGCAATCTTATTTGGTTGGTAAAATACGAAATCTTTTCGATCCAACAAACAAGTGTCAGATTCCTTTCCTTGAGTGATTACTTTAATCCTTGCGTACCACCACTGTAATGCTGAGTTACCGCAGTAGTATAAGTGTTCTGCGGCTCTGAACTAAAGCTAAGAGGTTGAGTTAATGATCTAGTAGCTACAAATATATTTCCGCTTCTAGTGTGACTAATGTTGACTAAGTTTGAATCATCCGGCAGCGAAGGTTCCAGCTCTTTGATCTTGTCAATGGCATCCAACAGCTACTAGAACTGCTCATTCAGTTGCTGCGCCCATGGCTCGGTTCGCAGCTAAGAGCTGATCTTCGTCGATGATGCCAGCCATCAGCTCTTCGACCCGACTAACCTTCCCAAGTACCTTAAATGCCTTCTTGTATCGCTCAGCGATGCCGGCGTCTTCACTATGTAGCACCCTTTTGAAAAGGTCTCGCAGCTTCTCAGCCTTCTGCTTGTACTACTCCACGACAGATTTAACAGCCTTACAAGTGGTTTCCTTCAACTTTGCCGTTAACTTGTCCGTCTTCCTTCTGCAGTATGGCATGCACTATTGACAAACATTCTCCCACCTCGCGAAAAGTCTTAGTTAAGCCATGAGCATCGTGTGCGCATCGTAAAGCGTCTTTGTGGCATCGATGGTAGTAATTGCAGCTGAAATCAGCCCAAGGACTAGTGCAGCCTCGGTGGCGACCGACATAGCGGATGTTTGACAGAGCTTCGTCTCATAATCAGATCAGCGATGGAGTGCAAGGGGAACATGTCAACATACCTCGAGTTGCAGAGTTTGGGCAGTTCAGTGTAGATCGGCGGGGAAAGACAAAGAGTCTAAGTCCAAATCCTGCTAAATGATGAGATCAGCTAAATATACTTCAATGTTGCATCCAGCCGATGCACTACATGAAACCTCTTGAGATCTTACTAGCCTTTTTAACTCGGCTTCTCAGTGCATGCATATTGAAATAGATTAGACAGAAATACGGAAATACAGGCGTGCTAGTTCAGATTTGCTCTGAACGGCCGGAGAGTGTCTGGCTTGAGATCAATTTAGAATCAATTGGCTAGAAACATGCAACGCAATTCTTCCTGTACACAATAGCAAGACATACCATGCAGCCCAACCTCGTTTGCTTTATAGAATCATGCCTTCGATTTTCCTGGTCGACTCGATCTCGTCCTCAACGCTTTTGGCCGTGGTCTCGGAAAAGCTATTTCAAGTACTCGCCCGAAATTTGAATTCCTCTTGCGTGCCAGAATTCTGGATCGACAGCCATTTTGCCAACAACGATGTCCTCATACACACTTTTGATTTCAGAGACTTCTCCCCTGCCAACTAACGGATCGTATGCGCTACTATAAGCCACGAAAAGTCTTAGTGCAAGAAATAAATAATCATCAGCAGCCAAAGGACTCGTTGCATCAGACCCTCCTCCAACACATTCGTGTAGAAATAACAAAGTTTGTCGAGCGAGTGTTTGAGTGGTTTGGGAGTTTGGCTGTGGGCAACAAAGGAGACGGATGTATCAATCATCATGTGATAGAGTCCCGTGACTAAACTCAGGTCAAAACAAACCCACCGTATTCTAACATTATGGGCTGAATTACTACTACACGAGCTCTTTGACAAGAGAGGTTCTTCGGCAGGAATCCTATAAGGGAGCAGAAACGGATTCCCGGGCAAATTCAGTGGGGAAACTATAGCCGGGGCACACAGGAAGCTCAAAATTAATCCATATTATAGTGTGTAGGCCGCCCAGGGCGTGCTCAGGCTCTACTTAGGCTCTAATCAGGTATGTCCTCGGCTCAGGTCAAAGCAGTAGTTACTCAGATCCCCAGACTAAAACAGAACCAGCGAAAGGGAAAATTAATCCTAAATCTACGGGTACTCGTATTGCACACTCAGTTCCTCGTTTGAGAAGTGAAAGTATTTTTGCAGGGATTTCTCCAATACAGATCTCGAGGCTTTAAGCAGATCTAAAATCTAAACTAGTGTTTTCATAACTTCGGCATCTCTTGATTCGGCGGCGTAATGAATTGTAATTCTGCCATGCTCATCCTGAGCTCTTCACAGCTTCCAGAGCGCTTCGTTTATGCCCAGTGCTGTCAGAACCGCCTCCAATCTATATTTGTTAGATGAAAGACTGACGAGATGTAGAGGTGTAGCGCGGGTTTTATCAACTATACAAGGATCTGCTCCAGCCTAGAGTAATCGTTTGATCACTGCTACGGGGTCCTTGGAGCGCTTCGATTGGTGGTGAAAAATTCCTATGAGAGTATTCCCACGCCTCTGGTCTTTGATCGTATGTGTCCCATATTTAATATAATCCTGATTCGATGCTGCCGCTGTTGGGTTCTCCTTCAGGATGTCGAACTTCAGGTTACCCTGAAATTGGCAAGTACTTCGAAGAGCACGCATGACACAGTTGTACAACCTTGACAATGTTGTAAACTTTGGCGATTATACCGCATTCTAACAAGGCAGCAACGAGCTCAACACGATAGATCTGGGCAGCAACATGTAGTAGTGTGCATCCAACTATATCTATCGAGTTGACATTGACGCTTTTATTGACGAGATACCGAACAAATTCATCTGCAGCTTCGAACTGTATACAATATAGTAGACTTGAAGGTATCGCATACCGTTCTACTCTCTTTGACGCATCTGCGACGTTATTAATCAGAATTTTGATCTTGAGTTCCAAATACTAAGCTGCCAGTAGGTATTAATTAAGTCAGTCAGGATCCTTGACGATGACTATTCTGGCAGCAAACTTTTATACTGGAAGAACAACTCGAGAGCTTCCGAGGCAGGGAGTAGGAAGGCGGTGGCAGTCTCAGAATCCTCTGCCTGAATCCTGACGTCGCGCTCCAAGGGAACTCATTTCCAAGATCACGAGCGGCACCCCTTGCATAGCCTGCGGTATCAACTCTTTAAGCAACTCAAAAAAAATACTCGCTTCCTATCTTGAGGTCGTGAAAGCTAGGTACACTCCCTTCCCGCATCGCTTGAAGCTCTCTCCTAGGCAAGAACAGCAACCCCAAGACCAGAAAGGAAATAACAAAAACAATAAGTATAACATAGAAATCGAAAAATCACCTCCTACCCCCTTCTACTACGTCTCCGCCATCTCCTCGTCATTCCGCTATATCGCCGAGCTCCTTCCAGCCTCAATGTCCCCTAACATCCTCGCCAAACCACTGACCAGCACTCCTCTCATCACGGCCTTGAGCTAAGTCCCCGATATTTCTTGACCAAGTAGCAGTCTTAATCTTCTGCACCAGCTTTCGTTCGTATGCTGATGCTGATTCGAACAAGAACAGTGCCACCATCGATATTGGAGAGCTCCGAGGGACAGGCTTCTTAGTCTCTAAAGACAGAAACTTTTGCTCATTGACCTCGCTATCTGCGAAAAGTATGGTTTACCACTGATGCCACTCAAGGGCTGACCAGAGAGGAGATTGCATTGAAGTTATAGAGGCATGGCTCTTTGCCATCCCAAGAGGTCAGCTTGACTCAGTGGTTTCTTAGCCGTAGTCTACACTGTGTAAATTACAAATTTGCTCGTTTGTGGCTTGGGATGGATCAACGAGTTATGGCAATGGCAAGAGCAATTTGAGACGCTCGTTTGGATGCCGGTACGCCTTAGGAGGTCGATAAAAATGCTTGCTAGGCCAGGCGCAGCTCTTTACCATTGCAGTATCCGAACGGCTTGGCTGCCGGAAGAAATGCTCAGCTTGACTTAGTGATTTGTCAATCGGAGTCTGTATTTTGTGACGTGAGGTTTGCTCGTTTGTGGCTTGGAATGATGGATAAGCAAGAATAATAGCAACCTGCGGCCTTCGTTCAGATGCTGCTACAGTATGGGATGCGGACAGAGATACTTACTCCCTTGTGGAGAAGGCCTCCATCAAGAAGCACTCTTAATCCTTCTGCGCCGGCGTCAGAAAGGTCAAAGTCACTTCTGCTGTCTTCCTTTTATCAGCGCTTGATTCATCAGCAGGGAGTGGCTCCGACAGGCGGGCAATTTGTCTTCCTCATCTGCGCTTGCTGATGCTTACTATCAATGATTGTATAAATCATAGGAGAGTCCTATTCGACCAGATTTGGGGACGGAAGGAGAGGTGAAGTGGAGGGAAAGAATTCGTTGTTGGACGGCAGAGGCATCTCCCTTGAGATATCAATCGCCAATTCTATGGTTTCCGTTAACACTGCCACCTGAGGTGGCTCGTTCAAAGCGTCTCCCAATTTATCTGCAAATAATTGGATCGGGATATTCGACGCCTACTGCTGAGAATCAAAGTTGCAAACCGCTGGCTGTTGAGTGCAGTCGCTGTGAAGGTGCTTTGAGTCCAGGGATTTGGCCATGTAAATGAAATCCACTTTTCAGAGCTAGCTACGGCTTCTGATTTGATGAGATGGGAGATTGCAACCAAGCATGTACCATGTACGAAACGTAAAAATAAGTGTTGATCTTTCCCCGACCCTGGCTGTGGCGGTGCACTGAGCAGCTTCGAGTCCGTGTAGCAGGAGTAAATCTGGCAGCAGGTGGTACTTCGTAGTTGGCCAGTGGATGCGCAGATGATTGGTATTTGTGGTTGTTGAGTTATGCAAGAAATCGTTGAATGGTGGTGGAATATGAGGATGGAGATGGAGATCGAGAAGTAACCAAAACTCAAGGTGAGGGATTGTTGGTGCGACTCAGACTTGGGCACGGTCATGTGACCGAGCCTCTCGCTGCGGTTGTGACGGCATGGAAACCACCCCAGGCATCTATCTACCAGCCCTCCTCCATAGCATTTCGAGATTCAATTGCTAGGGCACTTGAGGTACTTACTTGACGAATACAATTAATAAAGTGACCGACCTGAAAATGATGCGAATATCTCTTGCATTTACAGTAGAGCTCCTAATTGTGGCAATGGCAAAAGAGGAAGTCCTGGCAGCGGCAGAGTAATTATCGCTGTCGAGAGCTTGGTGTCTCGGTCGTGCTTTAATACCTCGGTTTATTAGTTCGATATACTGCCCGTCCTTGTCAGTTAGTCATTCAGTCAGCTCGTCAGCAATAGTTGGGCATTCGAAGTTGCTCGCAGCATGCATTCAAGCCACCTATTGATTCCTGGGCTCAAGATTGGTCTCTGCGCACAACGGCAATTCCGACCCATTGTATCTATGACTTTTAGCTTTTATGTCGCACCGCACTTTGGTTTTTTCTCTTTGTGTTTTGAACTTGCGTAATATGTACTAGAACAAGGTTGTGCTAACGAATTACTCCTCATCATTGATCCTGCTACTTACAGTATTCAGTAGATGGCGAGGCCTCGAGGTTCGCTCAACCTCTGATAGCCGCAGTTCACTTTCTCGCCCTTGCGAGTTTCGCCTCACAATTCACACATGTATAAGATCGCATTCCATTAACTTCCCTTTCCAAGTTCTTGGACGGCTGGGAGGCTCTGGCCGTGATTCTCCAAGACGGTTCCGCATATATGGTGATTCTTATGGCTGTAGAGGCTGTACTTCCCTTCCTGCAATGGACGAGGCACTTGTCGGCAAGCAACCACAAAATATATAACAAACATAGCAATGGCAGCTGTTCTTCCAAGTCTCGGATTTTTCTGCCCACCTTTGGTCCTCCTACAAAAGTATCGTTTACAAGAAGAGTCCAAAGCCATGACAGTTCATTGTGCACGGTGAAGGTTCTTCCAAGGCCCGTCTGCGGCTGTTATGTGTTTTGTCATCCTTGGAACCTACTATGAAAGCAGCCTTCAACGCCGGGGAGCAGAAGCATAACCAGCTCCTTGTGTGTGGTGGAGATGTTAGTCCAAAGGAATCTTACAAGGTAAGGGTGGCAATGTCAAGACCCAAATTTTCTTCCCAAAACAGGAGACCAAAAGTGTTCCAGCTCCTTATATACGGTGAACATCTCATTCACAGCCAAATATTTCACGGCAAGAGTGCCGATGTCAGGAGCTGGATTTCTATCTCATACTATTAATTTTAACGTCGTGGATTTCATAGATCGAAACATGTACGCCATCGACAGCCTTCGCCTTGGAAGCTCCCCTCTTTACACCTAGCACTATCTTCACGAACTTTCATGAATCAGTACTTGTAAGAAGATAGACACATTTCTGAGAGGTCAACTTCATCCTACGTTGAGATAAAAATGGCAGATCGAGCGACTTGCATTTATCAGCAACGCTTGCTGCCAAGAGTGAATTGGGCCACAACAAATTCGAAACTGTTGAGTTCGGGTTCCACCTGTTGCTTGTTCTGAATTGAAGAAGAGTTGTAAATTAGAGGAACAAAGAAAATCAGATTTGCCACCAGTATGCGACACCTTCGACTCAAGTCGCGACCATCAAAACAGATGATGCGTCGTCCAAAAAATTGACGATTGTCGAGGTCAGGGCGGCGTTGCGCTAAGTCTTAATTGGGACTAGTAACGTCTGCCCTGGGCAAACTTAATTAGGCTCGATTGGGAAGCAAAAATGTGGCAGAAAAGAAGAAGGCGGTGGATTTTCCGCCCAAATTTCCGCCCATATTTCTGCCACTTTTCTACCCAATCAACGAGCGCCATTCATTTCCTGAGGTTGTGGACATCCTCGACTGTTCCCTTTGGTGTTCGTCTCTGTTTGTTTCTGCAAGGCGATTTTAGGATTTGAGGCTCGTGTGAGCCAGTGTAAAGTGAAGTTCTAAAAGCTCAGACTTGCACGCTGCGCAAGGACGCATCATCACATTCGTCACGGTGAGATAAACAAAGGAATCGTCATGTAAACAAAGAAGTCGCGAACCACACAATCCTACACGAATTGGACATGAGGCTCGAAATCACGGGACATTCACCCACCTCTCTCATCGCTCGAAAACAAACACTGGGAAGGTCAGCCAGCAGTTGAGTCGAGAAGTTCTTTCGACGTCAACCATACAAGTAGCAGCGCAGCGCAGCGAAGCTCGAGATTGAGAAGCGCAGCGATGGCGGAGAATCTCGCCGACGCTCCTCCCACTACCACCAGAGAAGCACGGCTGAATGTGGACGATGTGATCAATCAGCTCCGAGCAGCGACGGTGAAGGATGGGGCAGATCTGTTCAAGCGCAGCACTGAGACCTTGGACAGCAATGCCACCGACTTACGGGAAGATAAGGAACGTCTGTGGGAGGTGGCCAGCAGCTTTGAGTATTACCGGTACCTTGGTTGCCAGTCCGAAGAGGAGATGCGACTCAGGTTGAATGGACCACCCGCCTCATCAGCCACGGAAGACAGATCACGGGCTGCCAAAGCGCTCCGAGAAATCCGTCACAATTGGGGCGAAAACTTCCATCTTTCTGTCAGATGGCCTGTGCCAGCTGGGGAGAAGATGTGCACGAAGACAAAGGCCATCTCCAAACGGATCTCACTCGAGGAATTTTCAAGCCAAATTAATGTGATTATGGAGGCGCGGATCCAGGGTCCATCCACTCGGCACGCCAGAAGAGATCCTGTGGTAATGCTGTCAGATGTGGACTCGCTAGATTCGAAGCTGAGAAAGAAGGCCGGCAGCAAGACACCTACGGGATCAGTTGCAGGGGGTGATTCAGACGCCGAGTCTATGATGCAAGCAAGTAGCAAGGGGAAACGGAAACAGAGCACTCTGTCTTCGCCAAGTCCGGCGCACCCAAACGAGAGTGATTATTGGGAGACGCATAGTGGAGATGATCAATTCGCAGCATCTTCACCACCACAGACACCTACCAAGCGTGCGAATCAGGGCGTCAAGCGGAGAAAGACAGCCCTCCCGCGAGACCTCATGACAATAAGCCAGGATCCGGCATCGCCACAGATTGAGGTGGGCAGAAAAGCCCCTCCGATGGGGAGTTATGAGGATGACACCGAAATGTTGGCATCAGACGGCGGAGGGGAAAACAGGGATGAGAATATGCCCATGTCTGAAGGTGGTAATGGGAAAAGACTGGCCTTGGTTGCAGATGAATCTGAGCTGGTGCTAGGATTTGGCGAGGAAGAACTTGTACAAACGCCAGCGAGTAGGAGACGAGAATTGTCACTACCAATTCATGAAGAGAAGGGATTTGTTGGAACCGCATCAGAGAGAGGTGGACGAGCTCCAGCAATCCTTCATGACGAGGAGTTGGTTGGGTTTGGTGATGAGACATTTGAACTGGCTGCAGAGAGCGGAAGATGGTCACCGATGCAGGAGAATTATGATGGTGAGCCGGCTGGACTTCAGGAGAGCCCAGGCAGTTCAATGCGGGTTATTACGCTTCCTTCGTGGCCACTGTCTGGAAACCAGAACCAAGCATCTGCTTCTGGGTCTCATCCCCGAATCGCCTCGGCCATCGCGTCGCTGTCGCAATCTGGAATGCTGAATGACGAGGCGGTAAACACATGCCTGGAATGGGAGCTGGCCATCACTGAAAACAGCAAATTTGCCGTCCTCAATTCCTTTTTCTTTTCTCCGTTTAGAAACGAAGAATCTAGCATCAGTGATATTGCAAGTCGAGAACTTGACAAACAGATACGGGGCTGTCCAGCCTTACAATATCCGTCAGACCACACCTTTCTCGCACCTATACATCACCCTTCCTCTCTCCACTGGTCACTGGTGTCGATAGATTTCCAGGAACCTTCTATCAATCATTTCGACTCGTACCAATCAAACGACAGCTTCGAGACGATAGCAGCATATGTTGAGAATTGGATGCGCGTTGTAGATCTGAAATTAAGTGGCCGGGAAGTGATACGCAAGCAGCAGGTAGGTAGCCGTCAGTATCTACGAGTTGGCATCTCTTACTAACTGAGACCTCAGCTTTGTCCGCAGCAAACGGATGGAGTTTCGTGCGGCGACTTTCTTCTTGTTTATGCTGCTGCAATCCTCCGAGGTGAGAACCTTCTGCACTGTTCCATCAGTCTCGTACGTCATAACTACATCCAACATCTGTCGTCTGTCAATAACCACGAATCCCCATTGGAAATCGCGAATTCAAGCCGAGGCAGACGATTGTTCCAACGTAAACAAAACCCAGAAGGCGAAAACCATCCTTCCAACACATCCAAATCCGCGGCATTACCACCAAACTCAATGCAAGACCAACAAATGCAGCATGCCTCGGACCAAAGTTTGGTTAGCGACCAGCTCAACATGGCACGAGGCGGAGAGGACAACAGGATTTTCGACGGAGGATATAAGCGGGCGACGGTTGAATTGCAGAAGTACGAAACTGAAGTCAACGCGGTCCATAAATCTGCCGATCAAGCAGCAGAAGCTCGTGCTGCAACTCAAGCCGAGTGGCTGAACCTTGTCACGAAGAGCTCAGGCGAACTTGCTAGATCCGAAGACCCTACTACTTTCATTGATGCAAGTACCAAATCTATCAGCGCTGCAGGGGCAAAGCATGCACAGGCTGCATTCGAGGCGGTAACCACAGAAGAGGGCGTCAGGGCTTTCGAATTGAGACACAAAAAATTCAAAGCGGTCGTTGCTGCACTTTTGGATTTCGAAAACACGAAATCCCAGACCGCGCAATCAGTAGAGAATGTCCTTGCGATAATGGAGAAGCAATCATCTGTAGCAGAGAAGTCGCAGGATCAGGGTAGTTGAATGGCTGAAAAGGTAACCTCGTCTCCATACTTTGAGCCAGAATTCTTGAAGTTGGACTTCTAGAGATTGTTTACTGATTAGCAGATAGCTTGTCGCTATTTATCCTTCAAGGTTTCTTCAGCTGCTGAACTATTTTGCAGCTCGATCCTTCGCATCCTCCTCGAGACTCAAATGCTTTGGTCTTCGCCACCTATCCCACAAATCCCTCCTAAATTGTGCGAATGTTGGACTAGCAGCTCAATTGGAAGTTGTCTCGGCGGTGGTATGGTTGCTTCGACTTCCAATAACGGTCTTTCGACCTTGTTTTTCGACGAGGAATTCCAATCATCCTTGATACCACCAGTGTTTTTCACACTCGTCTAGCTCGTGTTTTCATCAGGTATGAACCGAACAGCCCCTTTTCACCTTGTCTGCTAATATTCCTGAAGTTCGGTGTTTCCGAAATCTATTCATCGAGTCTCGAAGACCAAATTTGAGAAGAGGCCTATGTCTAAGAAAGTGCCCTGTATGTTGGAGTCGTGGATATTTGTATGGAAGATCTCAAATTGGATCTCGGCTTCAAAGAGACTAGGAAATGGCCTCATGAGTCGTGTGTAGGGATGTCCTGGTGGTAGAAGTGGAGTGTAGGCGTATTCCTCTTTGTGCATTAGCTAGGCTCTTGGCATATTTTTGTTGAGGATGTGAAGTTCTCTCTCAAAATAACATGTCACCGGTGATGTTTTCCGTAAGCATTACTCAATCAATCAAGGATTTTGCAGCTCAAGTCTACAAGTATACAATCTTCTTGTCTTTCATGAAATCTGCGCCTTTCAGCCCGCTGTCTTCAGTTTCGTTAACCTCCAGGCTAGGGACAAATCTCTCACTCTGACGATCTATTCTTTGCCACAAGGATGGAGATCTTTCTGAGATTTTGATCAGCAAGTAAGTTCCTCTACTGCTTTGCTTTCTAGTCCAAAATTCTCCCTTGCAGAACCCGATCTTTGTTGTGCTGCATATTTTAACACTACTATAGCAAGATAGGAGGACATTCTCACGATCTGATCAGCCAGGAACGAACCAACTTCATCATCCACAATAATGCATCAATCTCACCTCAACTTTCTTCCACGCTTCCTTCGAGGGCTTGTGCGAGGACAACCCAGCCCTATGAAAAGACATGCAGAGGGGAGAACCTTGGTGTTTTCAATTTATTCGTGGAATTTCTTCTTCCCAAGCGTATCGCTTCTATCGGGAAGAGGGCCCAAATTCTCGGTGGGTTTTTGATGCCATACATATTTCACATTCACGGCTTCCGCACACCTTCTCCCTAGCCCTCCGTGCCAAACAACTTTGCCAATCATACGCGTTGGTATATTAGCTGCATCTTGAATTCAAGATCCAGAATCGTACCACAGATCGCCTGCAAGATACATTCTTTCTCGTTTGCCTTGCATTAAAAATGAGCACTTCTTTTACATTTGTTTAAACCTCCTATTTGTAAGCCGCAAAAATCGAGAGTTTCCAGTAATCTACGTCTATAGTTACTCTAGCTCTGTTCGTTGTTGCTTCGCCGTGGCTACGTCCGCTTTGTTGAGGATGGTATGTTTGTTGAGGATGGCGTGGATGAGGAATTCAAGTCTCTCATGAAAAGTTACAATGACGTCCTAATGATTTCCTCGAGCTGCATATATATCCACAGTAACCTTGACCACATACTTCAAGAGGGTGATTATTGATGAGCTGGGGGAGTAGATGGGTTGGGTTGATGATGTGGGTAACGTAATTGTGGAGGCTGAGCAGGGTAGCCTGCTGGATAAGGGCGAGGTGGATGAGGATCCAATGGCGAGAGATGGAGAAGTAGATTCGGCGAGCTTCCCCTAACGGGGGAAGAATATAGTAAGAGTTCAGGCAGTGAGTGATGCAACGGTTGAAGAAAAGTTCAAGCTGACTTTTATAGATTTGACATTCGTAGTATATAGAGAGGAGTATCGATTTTCTCCTAAACTTGAGACCTGGATAGTTCTTCGTATCTCATGTGACTGTAATTTCACTTTGTTTGTTGAACGTAACCAATTATCTTTGTCTCCGTCCCATAGTCGGTCAGTAAGCTCATCATTTCTACTCGAACACTGAGCACCCCTCGCTCAACGTCTCCTCGCACAGCTCACCTAAGCATCATAAGCAACTTAAGCAAGCCGGGTACAGATTGAGGCCTTTCCATGTTATTTTGTCAAGTTTTGCCAATGATCCCTGGGGAGTTCAACTTGACTCGCAAGGATCCCGAGCTAGATCCTCAAAAAAAAAGTAGATCTATGTTGACAAGGTTGTCTAAAAATATTTGCTTTCTTCACTATAATCTACTTACATTATGATCCAACAATACCAGACCTAGAAAAGAGGGTGGAATTGTGCCTGGATTGTCTCCGCTCTCCCTCCTTTCATTTTTCTTTCACTCCCTTAAATGACAGCCGGACCGCGTCTTTGAAACCCTCAAAGGCATCTTGAGTATAGTACTGACTGTTTAATGAGCTTTTCTCTTTCGTCGATTAAACTCAAGGGATCTTTTATTTTTTTTTATTTCTTCACAGTAACTCCATTCATAAGTTCTGATAAATTTATTTCAAGGTTTTAGTATGCTATGGAAATAATCAAAATAATGTTGAGTTTCTTTAGCAAGCGCAATGATTGCCCGACAGCTGATTGTCTACGACCTTGTGGTAGCGGAGAGATAGGACACCTTATTTTGAGTGAGCAATACCGTCAAACACCGCAACGGTAAAGAACGCACCTGCTCAACAGTACCCTGAATCATATACCTTGTGAGTAGAACTGATTTCTTCTGATTGATGCGTATCGCTCTGGTAAGAGCCTGATTCTCTACACTTGAATTCCGCTGTGGTTCGATTATAAAGACGTGGTTAGCCGCCATCAGATTCAGTTTGCCACATTGTCGTTAGGTAGTATTTACGATAGAAGTGTGTGGATTGTCTGGTATCATAAATCAATTTCCCCTTTCTGGTGCATCGCATGGGGTTAATAAGCTTGCCGCTCTTACTTAGGTGCTTATTACCCTCGGCTTAGTTGACTCGCTTGAGTAACCTGATTACGCTGAAGGAATAGTAAGCAAGGAAAAGGACATGACTTGATGAGCTGGCAGTGAGTAGGGATAGTGAATGCTAGTGATATCATTCTCTGAATCCTCTTTTATTTAACCAAAATAACCTTTCTACCAAAGAGCCTGCCCATGAATCAGTCTCGCGCAGGTTGTCGCAGCCTCCCTGGACCAAACACCTCCACTTCAAGGTCTAAAGCAAGCTTAGTCTTAGCCGAAGAGCATGCAAGAAATCATACCTTGCGCCTCGAGAAATCCAATTTCCGCAACTCTTTCGATATTGCGTGCCAGCGACGCTTTGAGTTGGTCTTGGGGGAGGATTCCGTGGCGGCATGCACGTACATGAGCCACACTCACACTCGCAATCTTTTTCTGCATCCAGGAAGCAATTGGCATGGTCGAAAGAATTGTGAGTTGCCAGCATTCTGTCAAGGCCATTTCTGGGACGCGGCCTAATGCCGCCGCTGACCACCGCGCAGTAAGTGCATATGTAGTGAGAGCAATCAGGGCAGGTGGCGTCGTACAGGACAGGATTCACCTCGCGAGTGCATTGACAGCATTTCCACCAGCCTTCGGTGGGGAGAACGGTCGGACCATTCATATCTTGTAGTTGTAACTGCCACGACGTCGAAGGACGGCTTGGGGGTCGAGTATGGCAAGAACCTCACTTTGAACGGTGGTGGGTGTCTCCAGATTTTTATTTCATCGTATTGACTCTCCGTTGTGCCACAGAATCTGCCTTGCAGTGGGCTTGCATAGCGTCGTGTTTACTGGTGAGTTTCATTGCATTTTACGCCCGGGCAAGGAAGGAAAGCCTCACCAGTTCGGCTACTCACCAATGATAGCCTGACACAAAGCTGTCAGACTATCGTTCTCTATTCTATGTCAGAGAACTGAGATGGTTGCAGTTAAAGATATGTTGCCCCTCGGCTCGGTCTTCACACCTTGATTACAATTCCCTTGCCATGACATCTTTAGAGCAACCACCAGGAGCCAAGTCAGCATTTCGACATGGCTGAAGCGCTGGCTGTAGTCTCGGGTAGCTTTGCTATTGTGTCGTTGGCTTTGCAGCTTATTGAAGCTGCATAGAAACTCCACACCTTCTGGAATTCGTTCGAAGACGCGGGGTCTGACATTCAACGTATGAAAGATCATCTAACTACGCTTCATGCTGTGGCAACCACCATTGCTGAGAGTTGTCAGCAACAGCCTGAAATCAAATGGAATGAGTCAGTACTGAGTAGTTTGCTAGCCTGCAAGGTTACCAATGAGAGATTGAGTCACTTGATGAGGAATATTGGAGAGGAAACGCGAGCAGGACGCTGGGACAGAGGGTGGAGAAAATTTCGAGCAACATTAAAGGACAAAACTATTCAAAATTCGAGAGTCAACTAAATGGGGATTTAATGATGCTTCTACTGGCCATTCAGCCTTTCTTTTAGTAAGCTTAGCCACGGGGTGAGGAACCGTGCTGACTCGGTGGTCCAGTCAAATGCAGCAACAGAATATCAAATTGACTTACTCTTACATTGCTATGCAGTCTTCAGCTCATGAGATATCAAATGGGACTACCGGGGGTAGTTCAGAAAATGGTTCTTTAAAAGAAGATACGCCGTCGAGCCTGGCGTCCAGGAAGCTTCCTCTTCCGCGCTCTCCAGAACCGGAAGACCGCGTTGGACTCACTTCAAGGGGCAATATGTGTGCTTCAAGTTTGATTCTCTTCAAGCCTTAGAGAATCTCCTGGCACTACTTGGGCTGGCTCTCCCAAATAAATGGCGAGATCGTGTTCGATACCACTTGTTTGGTCTGACTTACAGTTCGACGGTGCATCAGTTATACCTCAATTCGGAACATTTGGTTCTGCCAAACATCAAGCGAAAAATGAAAATCATCTCACCTATCGCCGCATTTCAGCTCCAAACAGCAAGTCTACCCATCTCTGTCACCTACAACCCAATTGCACCTTGCGAGTCTCGAATTTTCGAGTTTTGCTTAGATGGAAACATTGAAATGGTCAAGATGTGGTTCAAAGCTTCCTTTACGTCACCGTTTATTGTAAATCAACACGGGGAAAACTTACTTCATGTAAGAGATAACCTACTTCTCATTTTATAATCGCTGACTCCAGAAGATTGCAGCCAGATATGCTCATGCAGAGTTATGTAATCTGTTGCTGGATATTGGGGTAGATGCAACGGCCTACGGTGACCGCTTGCTGACTCCCTTGGATCACCTTGCCGCCAAAGTGCCGATGAGTGTTCCATATGCATCCCGAGTCGTTGACACTATCAGAGCTCTGGTGGAGCGAGGGCACTGTCAGCCATTGTTTCCAATAACTAGTAATGCAGTAGCATTCTACAATGGTCCCAAAGAGGGGTTTGCCTGGCTCTTCTCTTCTGAGTATGGTAGTGTGGATTTAGAGGAGCGTGACTCAGAAGACTGGACGCTCCTAGGCGACGCGGCGTGCAATTTTGGCTGGTGGACCAAGGCGTGCAGCGAAAACCCAGCTGTGTCTTGGCAGTGTCTGTACCTTCTAAGAGCCGGAGCGAATCCTCACTCCAGGAGTTCTCAGGGTCGTCTGACGCCACTCGACGCGTTTCTTCGAGGTTGCACAGCACATCAAGTGGACCACGCAGGAAAATGGCTTCAAACTCTGTCAAAGAGCGGCATAGACTTACATAGGTACGCCATTGAAGAGCAAAGGCTTCATTACCCCGAACACTTGTTGGAATCAACATGGGACGAAAAACTCTGGAGATGGATTCCTACTAAACGCCGAGTCGTCTACCGCTTTGGCGACACTCCAGATCATCTCGAAATCTGGCTTGAAGATTACGATGCTCTGAGCTGGTTCAACCATGGAGAGTTCGATCTGGATGTCTTCTTTGTCTGCTCTCCTGTCGAAAGCGAAGCAAGGTGGCGGAAGATAAACGATGTTGATAACATTATCGAGGTTGACGAGCAAGAAGAATCACAGTCTCTGCCTCGTTCTTCGCCTTCGAATACCCGAGGATTTCCATCCCTCCTTTCTACGCGCTGGATTCAATTACTTGTTTTCTCCTTGGCATTGAATTATTTCTTCCATATCATGCTGGTGAGAAGTAAATGATGTTAATATGAGCTGTGAGTTGGAAATCACGTCGATTTTAGGCTGTTTCAGCTTAGACCTCATTTTCATGTATACAAGGCTCTTCCGAGCCCCTAGAATCCCTCTCTCTCTTCAATCAAAGACCTGACCCTCAATTCTCCCCAAAAGGTTTTTTTTTGGCAACCAACATAAGCTCTATTCTTTAACCTATATTTTAATACGACTGAGAATTAATATCAAAGCACATCCTCCTAGTCAAACCCAACAGCAGAGATATATATTTCTTGGCAAATTTAGTAGTCCTTGCTATTATAAGGCCCATACCCAGTCCCTGCTTGGATATCGATTTAGCACGTCTCTTATGCATTATGATACAACCTCAATAAGCCTTTCATATCTGGAGAACGAAGATCTGTGCCAGTTTCTCAGGTCAGCTCTGGTTACCTTATGAAGAGTTATAGAAGCATACGGATTTGGATCCCTCCTATATTTTATATTGGACAACTACTAAACCCTTATAGTAGCCTAATTCGACCCTTGCCTTTTTTCTATAGTGTAACTTTTTAATAGGTTGAAAGGGGAGGCTATACCCTGGAGCACAGGTATTAGCCAATCTTATATTTGGTTGATATAGAAACTATAAACGAATCTCAGGTGTCAAAAGATGATCCCCTCCAGCTGACTCAGGGCGTGCTCATGGTGCTGGCCATGGCTCAGGCTCTGCTCAGGGCGCTCACCCTCGGATTAGGTATGCTCAGGCTCGGTTCAGGTTAAGGCGACTGCTGCTCACGTTCGGAGACTAAAACGGAACCAGCGAAAGAAAAATTCAGTCCCGAGTCTTGGGGTAATCTCAGACAATACTTTTTCGATTTTGCTTCGGATTCGGTTGACCAGAGTTGCCGCTCTGCTCAGGTTGCTAAGTCATGCTCTTACTCTCCCTTCTGATAGCCAATCACAATCTACTTACTAATTCAGTCCGTCTATCCGAAAGTTGACAACTGTACACGACTCTGTTTAGGGGGACTAAGTCAGCTCCTAAGGAACCCAGTGCCACGGAGGTTTTTGTAATCGAGAACTATCTGGTTGATAGGCTATGGGAGGAGCACATTGTAGCTGAGCGCTGCAAAGAAGGAATGCAGTGAATGCGAATACGACCAAGTGTGGATGATGGCACTTAATAATCACATGTCTCTCAGAGCGTACAGAGGAGAAGGGATGAAAGCAACAAAGAAAGGCAATCCACGCCTATAGAAGAACCGAAATGATGCCTTCATAGTGGGTACAGAAATGAAATAAAATCACTTAAGTTCTTGCGAACGCAATCTTGGTCAAAATTTATACAAATCATTCAAGCCAAGTATACTTCAGCTCCTATGTGAATGGTCTGATATTTGAAATTGATGTTCAGGTCGAGTTTTCAGGGTTTTACATCTATCCGAGGCCTCTTTGCTTGCCAATTTTGTAGGAGCACACGACCATAAACACTGCGGATGCTCTCCCTCATAGCAGTCCCCACGCTACTCTCCTCCTGAGACGGGGGAAGATAATATAGTAGGACTACTAAAACCAGCCCACTACAAAGTTATTCTCAAGCCAATCTCCTCTGATACAAACGCTTTTGAGGTTCCATGTGTCTCGAGTATCTGTAAACAAATCATCAAGCCGAGCTTTTCGATGCTTTAGTTCCGCTCCGCTAGCTCCTCCGATCCACGGCCTCAGCGTTGACAGCAGCTGCATAGTTCCCTCCCAGAGCAATGAGTATTTTCCTTTCAGGACTAGTTTCATGAGCGTATCTGTATTGAGCGGATTCTCCAATAGAATGAAATCCTCGAGCGTGACCAAGATCATGGCATCTTCATCGCTCTTCACCTCGCCTTTCGTTATGTCTTTGTTTGTTTCGAAGAGGAAACAGACGTCGTTGTCCACGCCTAACCTAAGAAATTCCTCCAAGATCAAAAAGAAACCTGCTACTTTTTCTTTTATGCCACGATTTCGCTGGCGTCTTATTTGTACAACCATTATCACCAAATACGCGGCCCAGACATTAGTGATCCGCGTTTCTTTTGAGTCCTCATCAGGGTTTTCTTTTGACTCCCTATCACAGTTTGCATTCAGCTCACGATTTATATATACCGGATCAGTAGGAGACGCTTTAAGCTTCAGCAAGTCGCACACCAACTCATAGGACGGTAATGAGATACAGGATGTCAGCAGAAGACTTGGCCCATTCGAAGAAGCTACATAGCTTGGATCCGCCGAGAGTAGTGTCATAAGAAATTTGTGTTGCCCATAATGTGCAAGCCAGTGATGGTAGGAGATGTCAAGGTCATTCAGGACACCATTTCCTTGCCTTGAATCCCAATTCTGGCCCCAAGCGATGATTCCAGGATTTTCAGCTGTCTCTCCTGGATAAGAAAATGGATTCTGCCGGTGATGATCCAGGATCTTCCCGCACTCTTTCAAATATCTTGAGGGGATTTCTCCAGAAAGATGATAAAATATTCTCGAGAAGGAGCTTACAAGCGCTGTTTGCCCAATCCCTTGCTTCTCGAAATATTCCTTCATGGTCCTCGCAAACTTGAACTGTGCGAGAAGGAGACGACTGTACGCGGAACTAATGTCAAAATCGCCGAGTCTTCGTTGTATGTCGGCATATCTAACAGGCTCCTGGAGGTAGTCTCGAACAGAGCGATGGAAGAAATCGACTTGATAACGAAAGTATATATCGTGGCCTGGTATTGCTAAAGTCTTTTCATCAGGTACCTTAACAGTGCTATATGACGAGATTTTCATCTCCAGCAAGCCTTTGGATACGGAATCGAGCTGAGGGCGAACATCTGCATGCCGTTTCTCAATCTCTGCATCCGAATAAGCTCTGAAAGGGGAATTGTAGGGAAATTGGGGGTTCTCAAGATCTTCGAGCCAGGAGTACATTAGAGCGTTCTGCGCGCGGTGGGAAGCGGCCAGCATAAGCATTTTATCCGATCGTTCTCGATCTGTTGGGTCTATTTCGTTGAATAATTTGTCGAATAGAGAATCCAAATCTTTCGGAATCCGGTGAAGCTTTTCCTTCAAGACAGGGAGCGAAGATCGATGTCTGGCCCCGTCTAGCAGTGACCGAACCACGAGACGAACCCATAGAAAAACGCCATCGGCCCCATCAACAATCTCTTTTGCAAATTCCATGAAATTTTGGTCTCCAACTGAAAAGTAGGCTTCGTTCTCAAACTTTGCGTTAGTGAATCGGTGGATGTCACCGCGTGTCAAGTCATGCAGTTGCATGTGTAGACTGCTGTCAAAGACCCCAAGAAATTCGGTGTAAGGCCGACTGCTCACACATATTTTGACGTCCTCGAAGCTAGCCCATTTTCGGAGCATCAGGGCTAACATCCAATGTTCCGTGCTTTCTCCATCAAATTCGTCAAGTCCGTCAATGAAAAAGCAGAAGCGGTGGTTCGAGAACTTGTGCTTATCGACGATGATCCCCAAAGCTTCTCTCAGCTCGAAAAATAGGAAGGGAATGTCTTCCCAGCCCGGCCTCTGGGCTTGCGCACTGCTCCAGTGACTAGGAAACACCTCCTTGATGAGGTCTGGGCATTGATTCAGAATTTCAAACAGAAGAGACCTGTAAAGTCCCTCGAGCGATCTCTGCTGCGTATCCCCCGAGTTCCAGGAAAAGTACTTCCCAAAAACCATCTTCTTATCTCCTGCCCACCTTTTGAGTTCTTTCATAAGCCGTGGATGGTGGACAAGACTTTTCATTAAGGTAGACTTGCCCGAACCAGCTTTTCCGGTGATATGATAGATCCCGTTGCCTGAATTAAGCCATTCCAAGAAAGATTGACGAGTACGTTCCTGCAGCTCTATCTCATCAGGATATTTGACTTTTTCCTCGACCGCACTTAATTTCGGCTCTTCTACGCTAGTATCGTCTCTCTCTTTAGAGTGCTCAGAGAGATTCCCATCGTCTGAGCTCTCTGCCACATCGTCGCCATCTTCGAGACCTTGCTGGCATGATTCGCTGGAATGCATATCTCCGGGATGGATATTCTCCAAAGGCTTTTCAAGATCAGAGGCTCCAATCAATGAGTTGGTTCCGGACCCTGCCAGATCTCTGAAGCTATTCTCAGGAGTTTCCGAGTCTGTCTTGCCACTAACAGTTGCTGGAGGGCCGCTATCTAAGAGACCACTCTTTGTCGGGCTTTCTATCTCGCTCGAAATCGAACCTGAGCTCCGTGTGAGGACATCTGTCTCATGGGGTTCCAGAAGTAGTGCCTCCTTGCTATCGTCTTCGAGTAACCAACCAAAGGTTCCCTCCTCAGCTTCCGAAATGGTCTCGCTGCGTGAATGAATGGAATAGAAGTATAGTTTCTTCAGTATGCGGCTCTCAGCAGTATTCCAACTCGAGGCTTCTTTTAGTTGTGTCACGAGGGATAACAAAGACGTATGTATCTCGAATAATGAGGCGGTATTGGCCGCGCTGTCGAAATCATTGATCTTCAGAGCTTGGAAGAGCTCGCCTGTTAGTTTCTGCTCTAGACTCTGCACTGCTTGGTGGAGCGTCGTAAGTTTATCCAGTCCATCGATTGAAAGTTGAAGCCCTGTCTCTTGTATCTCATCCAGTTGACACTTGACCGAGGTTTGCTGCTCGCTGAACGTACGTCAGCCTTGAAGGCAAATACACTTTCCAGGCTCGTCCGAGGACCTACCTGAGCATGAGGTTTAGTCTAAGAAGGAGTTGCAAACGATACTCTATAAGCTTCTGCTCGATAGTCGCAATCTCTTTTTCTTTGCGCATGCTCTTCCATTTCGATTCGAGGCTGCGCCATACTTTGTTTCCCTCTTTCATCTCCAGGTTTTTGAGGATCGTCGAAAGTTCCTGGGAGACCTTGACACACTCCGCAGCCAGGCTTTTGAGATCCTTCACATGGGTACTATTACCTGCGACATCGGATTGAAGAGACTTCGTGATCCCTTCTAGATCGCTTAATACGGTGCTAATTCGCGTGTTGTCAGCCGTGGTCCCAAGTTCGTATACTTCGTAAGCGCCCTTGATAAGAGTCCATGAGAAGTCAACCAAGTTGAGAATACTGGCTGCAAAGCCGACAGCAGTGATTGGATCCATGATGCCATAGGATTTCGTGGGAAGTATAATAATGTTTTGTTCCACTGATGGTGTCAATCTTGAGGGATCGGAGACCACAAGCAAAACAGATTGCGCAAGATCAGGCAGAAAGGTCAGACTGGGGCTGGAGCTCTGTGGGGGTGGCTTAGCCGACGGAAAGTTGCCACGCTACAAGTTTATTATTTTTAATCGACTATCAGTAAGTAATTCAGCCTAGTAAGAGTAGTTAAAAGATGGAAAACTCGTCGAGGGTCCTTTGTCGATGTGCGAGGGCAACCCCTCCGTCGGTAGAAAGGCACTCCCACAAGAAAGGGAGAACAAAGTGCGGAACCAACTACCAACTTTGGGAGGAGTATCATTTGCTCATCAAGCAAACAATCAAGTTTCAACAGCTTCGAAAAGAAGCCGAGGAAGAGCTTCGTCTGTGGAAGGACGACAGAGAGGATCAGATCAGTAGACCCCTGGCTAAAGAAAGCCTAGGGAAAGGCATCGAGCGGGCCCGTTACTTACTCAAAAGCATCGACAAGTGCGACGGAAGCGCTGCCTGGCCATGCAGATCCCAGCAAGGCAGACTTCAGCACAGATACTCAAACTGTACTGGGAAAAGGGCTAAAGGATCAGCTGGAGTTTTATTCAGAGGTACTGTGGAGATTCATGCTCCTGCGATATGGCACCTAGAGGAGTTAGGCCAGATATACGTGAACGTGCTGCTTGTATTAGTTGCTTATCATGTGACACCGTAGATTGATCGCTTTTTCGTCACTTCAATATATTTACATTATATCAACCAAAAATGGAAGTGATGACAAAAGCGATAGATTGGATGGAGTTGTCAGCAGCGATAATGAGTCGCTATTCGACATTCTTGGCCAACATGAGGCCACCCCATCAAATATTTGCAAAAATTGTCAAGGATTGTGCGACCACTGGTCAGACATTAATGGGAACAATGAATACCTTTTCCCTCACACAAGGAAGGATCTGAGGTGGAAGGGTCAGCGCCGAAAGACTGCACACTTTGCAATGAACTTTTGAAAAGTTGTGACCCGACAGATATAGTTGAGCTTCGGAAAGAAGGTGTTTATAATAGAACAAGACTTTTGTTTGATCACTATTCATCTCAGGGGGAAATAATATACCGTCTGTAAATGGCATTTGAGCCTACTGCCAAAGATCAAGATATCGCTAAAGAGATGTACAGGTCGGATATGATGAACTTGATTGTTCATGCAGTTTTAGTTAGTCGCCTATGTAAGTCTAAATTTGCTACAGGCAAGTAGATGTAGTGCTGCGATACTAAGAAGGTACTTTTGAACATAAGTCTATAGTCGAGCTCCAACACGGAAGAGGCCCTTCCATTGGCTAAGTGTTGGTTGCTTAAATTCCAAAACACCCATTGCCGATTTGTACCCTCGTCTGGAGGCTTCACAATTACTCGACTTCTTTACATCAGGGAAGGCTAAATTAGAGTCTTTCTGGCAGAACAGTTTCAAGAAATCGCCGAGTACGATACTCTAAGTCATTGCTGACTTCAGTTGCTGCAGTTTACTGTACAAGCAAGCTGCAGAATGAGGTTGGGTGCACCCTCTTGCCTCCTCATTTCTCATTAGTCCAGATCAAGAACGAGCGAAACAGAGAGCGCCGTCCGCACTTCTCGCCCGACTACTACCTTACTTTGGCCGTCTTATAATTCCTTCGCTGATATTTCTCTTCTCCAGGTTCACTGAACTTTCTGCACTGTGCCCTGCTCTGTGAGCCGGCTTCATCACCATCCCACATTTTCGTTTGGGCGTAAAGACAATTCCCCTTCAAACGACGCAGTTGCTTCTTTGTGGTGGAAGTCGAGGCACTGAAGCTGCTGAAAGCCACAAGCCTGCCAAAACTCGAGATAATATGTTCTCTGATACCGTTCACCGGTCTTACGAACCCTATTGACGTCTCTTGGGTTGGTTCGCACAGTTCTCAGCGTATATGGCAATTGCAGAATTGTATTGCAAATCTCCAAGTAAACCACAATACAAGTAAGGCTAGATACATCCTTACCACGCTTCAAAGATGTCAAAAATAGTCCTTTATTTATAGTAAGAGAATTTAAAGCTTTTCAAGTGACGCTGACCGATGCGTGCACCTGCAGGAGCTATGCACGTGACTCTCTTTTTGACTGTCAGCCCCCAAGCCTCGAGCGTTACCTACCCGTACCACCTGGAAGGAAGTATCTCACAAATCATCCGCCCCGCTAAGGCAAAAATCCCAAGCGAGTGATCGACGGTGCAACGGATAAGTTCAGGCTCACCGCCTTGGGCAGAACGTTCTGCCACCAATCGAGTTTTCTGCTCCCATACAAATATCGGTCCTGCCATATAAAGGCGGTGAGCCTAAACTTATCCCCAGCATTACCACCGTAATTAGCTCAGGAGTTTTAAAGAGTTTTAAGTAGGTAAAAGTGGATTTTTGAGAGGAACTCTCGGTTTCCGTGTGCTGTACCTTGATTGGACCAGGAGTTCTTGATTTGAATTCTTCATAGGCGGATGACGGAGGCTCCCCCTGAGATAGTGATTCAACATTGGAGTCGCCGTAGTTAGGGCTGTTGAATGAACTGGAAAGTGTTCTGTGTCTTTCTGCTTCTGTTAGAGCTTTCTCCAGGATTTAAAGATAACGTTCGGTGGCTCTACTACTGAAGCGTTCCAGAATTCGGCAAGAAAAGAGTGAGTTTGGAGAAGATGTAAGAGAGAAGTCAAGTAATCTACTCAATTGGTCGAGGCATTTCAGTCGAAAGACTTTTCTGAAGAGTATTCAGGATGACAATAATTTACTAAACCTAGCTAATATCTCATAAAGTGAGCTGAGCTATAGCGAGTGCTATGTTGCTTACCTTTCATTTTCCGATTTCAGTCTCCAAACAGAAAAGAAGTCTGATATAAAGCTTTCTGTTACACCGTAGGTCTTGATAGCGATTGAAAAATTCACGACTTTGGCTGTATTATGTTTAGCATCCAATCACTTCCATCTCGCACCCAAATCCCCTGTGCTCAAGAAGCCTCTATTTCCCATCGTGCCCCTCCAGCCCAAGCTCAAAATCACAAATACCAACTAGCCACTAGTAGCCCCTTGAGCCTTCCCATTCTCACCCAGCACTTCCTCCACCAAGAAAACAACCTGGTAAACATCACCAGGTGTCAGGACTAGATGTGATCAAAAGAAATCATCCATATGGCAACAACCGCAGTGGGGAGGGATTTCGGAGCTCGTCTTCATGCCTTCTACCTGAACCGTCTTGGGCGAGACGCGGGCTTTGAAGACAAGCTGACGAGCTACTGTTTCCACCAAGGCTGTGCTAACGCTATCGATAGTATGTATCCTATATCACATCGTCAACTTCTCTAAGCTAACAGCAGTTCTAGGTAAGGAATCAGACGCTATACGTGATCATGAGACACAACTCCTTCACGGGGGTTTTCAACGAGGCATACAACAATTAGGCAGTCAGATCTAATGCATAAGACGCCTACCACGAGAGCGACATTACCGATGATGGGCTGACCCGGGCCTTCACCCACATAAGTATTCGATGCAAACCTTGCGCTCTAAAAGAAGTCCCTAGAGAGGTGAAGGATCGTCTCCTCGCTGCGGATCTAGAGTATGCTATCCTTGAGCGACAATTTAAAGAGTCACATACCCGGATTAAGTGGGAGTACAAGTTCATTAAGCAAGCGCCTAAGGAGAACAGGGAGGCGCACAAGAAACTCAGCCAGCAGCTTAAGAATGCGACGAAGAGCCTAGAAGACGAGCTCGAGGCCGAACACAGGAAGGATTACTTCTATAATTATAATGAGATGATGAATAGGCAATTGAATAGGCATCTAAACGAGGCCGTGGTAGAGGAGGAAGCTGAGCCTATTATCGAATGTTAGCTCGAAGAACGGACACGATTACAGCTAGTCCTTTGCGATATTTCCAAAGACCTTAGTTCTCAAGCCATTGTTGCCCGAAAGGTCTGTGCCATTAACCTCCAGATCGCGCTCACTTTACGACAAGAGCTCCAGACTCGGCAGCGGCGGCCGGTTCAAAATGCAAATTATATAACCTAAAGAAGGTTAACTGCTTCCTATTCACCCATGCACAATATTTGTCATAGAACTACTTCTTCACTCTTAAACCTCAATAGAAAAATCTGATCTACTAAATTTGAATTCTTCTGTCGTCTACCCATTCCTGTTGTCCAGCCGCTCCTGTCAGCTAAACCAAATGTGTTAGACGGGTGGAACTCCTTAGAATAATCTTGGACATCTTTTCAAAAAGCGAGAATAGGCTTCTAGGTATTATCTTGATGGAGACCATCCAAAAACCGAGATGATCCCGAACAAACGAGATGATCTCACAGGCGAACTCCACTAGGTTTTAAATACTACTTGGTTTGTATACACCACTTGGTTTTTATATACTACTTTGTTTGTGTGTACTACCTGGTTTGTATGCAATGTCTGGTTTGTGCACACCATTTGGTTCCCACGATTCTAAATATAGAAAAGCGGGGTAGTTCATTCTCACCCCAAAACTCCCTACTTCTCACACTCTACTTTTAAGAAGCCAAGTCGTCAACTCCAAAGAATATTGCAGCATAAACTCGCCTTCGCATACACATTGCTCATTCGATTTACAATCTAGACATGGCTTCGAGTGCCATTATTCAAGACCTTATAGCGGCTCGCCTCGATCGAGTGCGAGAAGCCTCTGAAAAGCGAGATGTAGAGGCTTTGATGTCCTGGTATTCGAAAGACGCCCATTTCAGTCACATTTGTGCGAATGAGTCTCGCGCCGACATTTATTTCGGAATCACTAACTCAAATGGCAGTCAATAACATTTCCCTGCAGGGTTGGGACGCGATCCACGATTTCTATGCGGCTGGATATAAAGCCATGCCCACTTTCAAGATTCTAGATCCTAAAACTACTGGATTCACTCCTGAGTTTGTCGCTTGTGAGATGAAATGCGAGGGTGTTACCGCGGTCGACCTCCCTCATGCTCAACTTCAAGCCGGGGAGACTTTGAGATTGATAGGTGTGTCCTTGTTCTGGTGGAGGTGGGAGGGCCCAGGAGAGAACTGGGACGGCAGTCTTTCGGAGGAGGCAGTGCGAGGCTGGAAAATCACTGAGGAGCGCGCTTACTTTACTGAACTGAAGGCCAATAGTGGCTAGGCCCAAGATCACTTCAGTCAATCACTGGATACGATGGTTTCTTCGCAAGGAGAAGCAAGGTTGGGAAGAGAATGGACAATTGAATTTGTATTGTAGAGAACGTGGAAGCAGTAGGTTACCGCCTGGAAAAATCTATCTGACGCCGTGGCGCCTCTACTTTGTCTTGTAGCCGTAATTTGGGTTCTCCCCAATGTGTTCACCCGCATGGTGGAAACCAATCCCAGAAAACCAAGAACCCCCAGCTCAACCACAACTTGTTTTTCCCATCTGACTCTTTCATGCCCATGCTTAAGGCTCAATGATGGTGAAATCATGGGGACCAGCTTTCTCTGCCGTCGTGCTCCACGCCTCCTCCCAATTCTCTGATGGAAATTTGGCCACATTATCTACTCACTCATAGCTTAACGATCTCGTCTCGGCCATTCGAACGAGCATGAGCACATTAATAGGCTAGTACATGAAGTTGCTGAAGCAATTCGGCCCTCTTTTTGAACTGATTCGGGGTTGATTGGTTGAGTCACTTGTTGGTTGATACCCTAAGCCCTATCACAGACAGGCTAAGCCCTACTACAAAGCGGCCTAAGCCCTACCACAGAGTGGAGTCACTTCTTGCCCGCTTTATATTCCCACGCTCAGATTTAGAAGCAGAGTAAAAACAAACTCGGTGTCGCTGTTTTATAAGTTAATAAATTTGAGTGGGATCCACATCCTGACATTTATGGCTATGCAAGCATGCCTAGCTGTACTGCAAAGGTATCGCTATATATGCCTACCTTGTACAAATTGCAAAGACATTCTAGGATTTATATAATATATAGCACGCCAGACGTCCACCTAGCAAACGTTTATATTTTCTATCATATATTGGCTTCTGCGTTGACAACACCGACTTTCTGCACCTGAATGCCGTATCGGGGAAGCTTCCCAGGTGCCGTGCCCCACAGCGGCCCGCAAGCGGACGACAATGCTTCTATCGACCCCTCCCCCTCCTCCTCCTCCTCCTCCCCTCCCCCTCTTTCCTCAAATTCTCCATTTCAGCTCCACAAGATCCCCAAACTGACAGGTCTAACAACATTTGCAGACCGCTTTATGTTGGCATCTGTGGCCACTTCCAATCAATTAAGATCAAAAGGAAGATCTATCAGCCTTCACTACTTTCTCACGAATAACAGCCTTTAAGGTCGCTCGATTAACACAAAACCCTCAGTTGTGGCGAGCTGACAGGAAACTGTCAGGTGTGTCTACTTGTACATTATGTCGCGCATTGACTAGCACTGCAATCCGTTGTCTCAGAAATTCCTAAACGAACTTCTTACACCGCTATGGCAACCCACGTTGCAAAATTGTGAGGAAGATCTGGCAACCACTTGGAGCTTACCCGAATGCTCACTGCAGCTATGCAGGTTAGATTGAGATGTCGATTGGTCACTGTCATATCATTTCCGGGTACTTGGAATACTACCCCTCAATTGAAAGACGTCCAAGAAATGACAGAATTTCAGTGGAAGGATAATCGCCTTCTGACTGGGCTCTTTTGAGGATGACTAACCTCCGAGAATGATGATTGACTGAGATCAAGATTGGCAATTGCGCAGCTGATGGATACCATATTCTGGTTCCGATAATGGCTGACGATAACTCATGAAATGATGTGGTATTGATCGCGGTGGGTGAGACCATACATTTGTATAAGAATGTAGTCTCTTTGCAGCATTTCTCACCTGTACAGCAGAATTCTGATCTCCAACCTTCGCAGCAAGCAGTCACTATCCGACATCTATCGCTCAACTATGGCGAAGCCTCAGCAAGTAGCAGCTACAGGTGTAGTGGTTGGAATGAAAGAATTGACAGGGGAAGTACACCCAAGATTTGATATCGATGTCTTGCTTGCTTCGCAGCCAGATACTTTTAACCTGTTTCTCCAGGCCCTGGGAGCATTGCAAAAAAATCCAAAACTTCTTGGATACTATCAACTTGCTGGCAAGCTTAATCCGCTTTCATAATGAAGTCATTTCTTAACCATTGACAGGTATTCATGGACTTCCGACAAATAACTGGGATGATGTTGGCAAGAGATTCAAGGACGGCAACCATGGCTACTGTGCGCATGGAGTTTTGATCTTCCCAACTTGGCACAGGCCTTACTTGTCACTCGTTGAGGTGGGTATTGTCCATTCCACGAATATTTCGGCTTCAAAGCTGACACTAACTCAGCAAACAATCTATCTCCAAATGGTCGAAATTGCAGGAAAATACGACGAGCCACATCGACAAAAGTATCTCGATGCAGCCAAAACTTTTCGCCTTCCGTACCTCGACTACTTCCGCCCACGCGATGGCAAAGTCGAATTTCCTGGCCTGAGACGGAACGCTTCCCAAACTTCATTCCCGTACAACTTTCGATTGCCTGATATCTTGAATGAGAAGAAGATTGCACTGCGACTCCCGCCTAACAACGAGTTAGCATATGACATCGACAATCCCCTCTATAGTTATAAGTTTTCTGAAGCAAATGGGCAGCTTCCAAAAGACAACCAGGATTATGTCGTAAGTCATCCGAGCACTGCAGCACTTCCTTCTCACATTTTCAATAGACACGGCAAGGATACTCGACTTCTCAAACAGTGAGATATCCCGCAGATAGAAACTCAACAACCCATGGCTTCCAAAAACTCAGCGATAATCTGAACTCAGGACGGGAAGGAAGAAGTTCCCTGACTCTCGCTCTTATCCATTCCAAGCCTTATGAGCAATTTGGAACAGTGGCATCGGATTTTCTGGAAGGAGGAGACGTAACGACCTTCGATTCTCGAGAAGAGGGAAGCGGGTCACTCGAAGGCTCTATTCATGGAAAGTATCACTTGCTTATTGGTGGTGAAGGAGGTCACATGCGAACCCCTATCTTGGCAGCATTCGATCCAGTGTTTTGGTTTCATCATTGGTATAACAGTCCCTCATGCAAACACTCTGTGTGTTCTAACAGCCTTCATAGTCAAGTGGACCGCATATGGGCGTTCTGGCAAGCATTCCATCCGGAAGCATGGTTCCCAAAACCACCAGTCGGACAACTAGCTGAAAACAAGAAAGATCTCTTGCCATTTTACAAGTCACGTTCAGGTCCTGGAAATGGAATCTTCTTCAATTCGGATGATTCCAAAGCAACGGAACCTTTCGGGTATATCTATGACGACTTTGTCGGAGTCGACACGAGTGATCTTCCAGCACTTCGGAAGCGCATTGACGATAAGTATATCTGGGCTAGTCGAACACCACCTCATCCACAGTTTACTGAGCCTCCTTCCAATATGAAACCTTTGAATGTACGATCGACATACTTCTTTTCGAAAGAAACCAATGGATCAGCAAAGGTTTCTCGCAGAGCTGCAAACCCAACTGACTCCTCGACTGCTAATGGCGGTGCAAATGGTGGTTCGATCGCTAATTCCAAGACGGGTGAATCCGCTAGTGTGGCGGGCGCATTCATCTCCAGTATACAATCAACCGTGCAGTCCGTTCCAATGCAGCTACAAAGCGTCCTGACCGCGACAGCCCAGAATCCACCCAAGATCGACTCCAAATTCGATAGAGAGTGGTACGTGGACTCTGTAGTAGAGCGGTAAGTCTCGTATCCTCCACTTCCCCTTATGATACACTGACACCCTCTACCTCTTAGAGCAGCAGCAAACGGCCCCTTCACAATCTACTTCTTCCTCTCCCTCTCCGGAGAATTGACCCACGACCCCAAAGACTACGGCCAATCACCCCACCTGGCAGGTCTCAATCACATCTTCGCAGCTCCTCGCGAAGTATGCTCCAACTGCGGTGATTTGGAAGCAGCAGGACAACTTGCATCAGACACTAGCCCCATCACTCCTTTGTTGCTGGATTACCTCGATATACCCGATAATAACCTGGAGAGTTTGAGACCAGAGCATGTCAAGCCTTTCTTGGTGAAGTATTTGAGGTGGAGAGTTGTTTATGTGAGTTGTTCATTTTTGACTTCTTGTTTGGTTGGAGTGCGGCTAATGACGGGTGTAGCCTGGGAATGTTATGAAGGATCCGAGAGATGTGCCGGATTTGAAGGTTAATGTTAGTGCAAAAGTTTATCACCAGGATGGAAGTAAGACTTTTGAGGTTTATCCTGATGTTGTGGAGGAGATTTTGAGGAATGCGAGCTCTACTGCCGGCGCTTGATTTTTTTAATTGTGTCTTTTGAGAGACATGTCCGTGCAGGAGAATGGAGGATTTGTAGGCAGCAAGAGCGCAGAAAAGTACAACTGGAGAAGAATCAGACACAATTTCCATCTTTTGCCATTATTCATTTTGGTATTCTGATACTTTATCCTCTGTCCTCACTCTTCGAGTACTAACTAGCCCTTGCTCTGGGACTCTTGAAGTATCTGTGTCGCATCCAACGCATGTCTGGTCTCGGCAAGCAAATCACACCAGGAATAGAATATAGGGACAGAAGGGCGCGGGATCAGTTGATTGTAGTTCAAACGCGAGTGAGGATTCATACAACGCTAATGCGGCGAAGGAGTCATTCCAAGAGCCAACCAAGCGATCTCATTAAAGGAATCCTGACAACACAGAATCACTAGCAAGAGCAGGATCAGCTGGGTTCAAGACTCAACAAGGATGAAGATTCATGCAACGGCAACGCCGCGTTCAAAGATGCCTCCAGCTGGCGCTCCACCCTTTCTTTGCGGTGCTAATACGACCCTAGACTGCTGAGACTTGTATGAATCTCCTAGTATAACTAGATATTGGTGCAATTCCTGACCCTGGCGTGACCCATTAGTTGTGATAGATTAATCACTACATGAATGTCATGTCCCAAAGCCGGCGAGCTATCCCAATCAACTGTTTTCCCTGACTAGCAGATGAGAGATGGACCCTTTCCTTGCCGTATAAGAAGAGCATATGTATTGATCTTGTCGTAGTACTTTAGTCTAGCCCATGTCGTGTATAGTATAATCAGGAGAAAGGAGAAAAGGGACACATCCAAGTTCAAGATAGTTAAATTGAATGCCTAGGGACTGCTCAGGCAGCTTAGGCAACTTAGGCGGCTCAGGGTGAGCCGGGTGACGAGAGGGTGAACTAAGGGTGATTAGCGCATGAGTAGAAGTGGCGAGCTTCCTAACCGACCTTGGGACTAAGAAAAAAAAAGATTGTGTTTAACTACCAGATAAGTCAGACTCAATGTTTTTTTCGCTAGTTCCGTTTTCGTGTTTGGACGTGAGCAACTCCCGCTTTAACCTGAACTCGGCCTGAGCAACCTGAGCACACGGTAGAATCAGCCTAAGTATGCCTGAGAGGCTATTTTAATACTCAGAGGTACCCTTCTGGTTCCTTGACGCTCGACTACACTTTCCTCGTCATGTCTCGAGATCCCTTTTTGGCCCCTTGTGACCGAGATCCTGCGGGAACCATTTTTGGATCCACATTCGCTTATATACACGTGGTAAATAACTCAGCCCTATTATTCTACAACGACGTCTGTTTGATATCCGTAAAATCGATTTAAACAATACAAATTTCATAGCATTCAATTAATCCTCTTTACTTTGGATCTTTTAATACTCTACTTTCCCCGCCTGTTTCTTTCCTCTTTCACTTAAGTTTTGTTCCACTTGGGAAGACATGGGGTCAAGGTGCTCCGAGAGTGGATTTGCCTTGCACAAAGCTTTCTAGGCTTCGATATCTAGTGTGGCGTGGCTGGCCACCTTCACGAGATTTTTCTTTGTTTTGAGGCTTTCAGACCAAAACACTAGAGGCTACTTATTCAGCTAGATGTGTGGCTTTGTATTTAGATCTCTATTCTAGGACCCTTGGAATAATCACCTTTTTGCTAGTGTAGAACTGTCCCCTCACATTTAAGGGTAAAGGATTGTGTTAGTATATCCTAATTAGGCTAGTTAGGTCATATAACTTAGCTGCCTAGTGGGGTATATAAATACTACCTACTCCTATAGCTTCTAGAAATTAAGCTATCTAAACGAATGTAATTTATACTCCACGTGAAACCACGCGGATTGCCCCGTATCGAAAGTATAGCATTCCTATACTAGTATAACGTTCACTCGTCTACCTAGTGAACCGACAGATTGAGTTATTTGCCTTGATTTTGATGCTTTTATTGATTACGCATTGAGTTATTGTTACGGCCCGAGTATTTTTATAGTGCGATTTTATTGGGTTGACGCTACTCAGCCTACTAACCGAAGGACTGAGTGCTTTGCGGTATACGCTGCTAAGCTCGACCTCTCGATAATATGGTGGAAGAGGTGACGGTTAAAGAGAAGAGCAAAAATAGAAGAAGAAGATAGGAAGATATACTTATTAGGAGAGTTACAGAGGTTGATAGGTCACGAGCTAGAAAGCATCTAACCCGCTACACTTGGATACCACAAATCAACTGCATCATTTCAATAATTTAATTATTAAAATATTTTATTCGTCGTAAGTCACTCAACCATTATCTCCGTATAATGAATCGATAATGCTCTAGGAAAGTCTCATTGATCAATAAAACGATTGATGGATAGGTTAGGACAGCGCCACCGCTTCTTCAATTCTCTTAACAGCAACCCAAGCACCCTGCACCCCTCACTATTATCCTCCCCTTCGCGGGAATCCTCACGCTCATCTCCGCCAACCCGATCTCAGTCCGAGATGATAACATGGTCAGCCCTCCTCACCCACTCCAACGCTGTTGTACTTTTGATTGCAATTTCTGTGGAGAATCTTGCTGGCCAACCGCCAGATGTTCTTTGCCCGTAAGCGCAAAGCGCAAAGCTCAAGGCGCAAAGCTCAAGCTCTCCCTCTACTTTCATAGCTTCAGAGACGAAGTTTCTACTTCTCTGCTTATTAGATATGTCCTCATTGCTGCGCTCTCGAAGTCTTTCGTAAGAGCGATGTGGACGGAATAGTGGACGAGGAAGCCTACAATCAAAATGGTGAATTGGTTCAATTTTCTACTTTAGGCTCCGAGTTTTGAAAACCGGTATCACTAGACGATGAATGACGATCAGAGAAACGGCTGTGGGGTGTCTTCAGGGGGGGGGGGGGGGGGGGGGCTGATTGCGATATGAATTGACCGAGAAATTGTATACAGGGAATTAGTACAGGCACAAATTTCAGCAGAACTTTGGGATTGGGGTAGAGCTAAATGCGAAGACTGAGCAAAACAGGACTTTCCTTATCGAATCTCTTGGTCGCGAGCATATTGGTCATCAGTATGCCCATGAACAGTCCCAAGGTACTTGTTGAAAACACTGGCCGTAGTAATGGCTTGCTCCACATGCTCCCAAGCCAGCGTCTCTTTCTGGAAGAGCGCAATCTGTCTCGCTGTAGTCAACGCATTTCTGATCTCCCGACCATTCATATCCTGGTCAGCTAGTTCCTGCATATGTTTATTCAATTCGTCGAAATTCACATCTTCTTCATCAGCTTCCATCATATCGAAAAAATTCTTCCAGATTTTCTTTCGTGCGACACGATCAAGATTCGTGTAGTGAAGCGCAACTTGAATGCGTGATTTGAAAGCTTCGTCGAAAGTTCCCACTCGGTTACTCGTGAGGATTAAAATACCATCATAGTATTCTAGTGTGCGGAGAAAGACGGATACGAGGCTATTTCTTTCCAGATCGGAAAGAGACCGTTGTTCGAGGAAGACATCAGCCTCGTCGAGGAGTAGCACACAGTTCCACGTTTTTCCCAAGACAAGTACAGTCTGGAGGTATTTCTCTACTGCGTCCGCACTTGTGCCTATGTCACCGCAAGTAACGTTATATAGCGGCATTTCTGCAAGCTCGGCGACACTCTCAGCGGTTAATGTCTTTCCGGTTCCTGGACCTCCATGAAGTAGCATAATAAGCCCATTACCCTTTCCCGCAATAAGGTCATCACGCTTCCTTTTCCCAGAAAGGCTCATGCCTTGTTGCTCGCCCAGCTTCGAGGTGCGAACCATAACCAAAGCTTTCACGAGATCTTTAGTCTTCTTTGGGAGGACAAGCCGCTCGAAAGCATCTTTGTTCCACGTGACGGGGCCCACATTATCGACTATGAGTGTTACTACGGGTAAAGTTAGTGTTACAGTTTGAAAAGTTTATAGCCAGGGAAATGTTTACCCCATTTCTTCTCTTTGAGGAAGAAGCCGTGGATAAATGGAGGGAGTAAAACGATGAGACTTTTGTCAAGAGTTGCATTGTGTGGAATGGTTTCCGGCCAACGGTCAAAGGGGGCAAGGGGTTCGTCAGAAAATTGAAACGTTTCTGCCTGGGGATGGAATCTGCGGTATGTCCTATAGTCTATAATACACCTTGCTTCATTTGACTGAGATAGATATAGTCAGTAGCATCCCTGTTGTCTTGAAAATATGTATCTTACATAGTTTTGCTCTGCCTTCAAATCCCAGCCCTCATAGGATGCAATATTTTTATACCTCAGGTCCCAAAATTTCTGTCCTCGAGCTTGAAGTTTGCATATGTCTTCTTCGCTTGCATAGCGTAAGGGATAAACCTCCAGATCTCGGATGCGCACTAAATCCTTTAAAGGGCGTGCAAGTGTTTTGAGTGCGCGCTTTCGATGGAACCATTGACCGTCAAATCCCCAACTCCAACAATCTAAAGTGAGCGTTGAGTGGCCGG
Organism: Articulospora tetracladia; assembly: GCA_003415645.1. Classification (NCBI taxonomy): domain Eukaryota; kingdom Fungi; phylum Ascomycota; class Leotiomycetes; order Helotiales; family Discinellaceae; genus Articulospora; species Articulospora tetracladia. Next base: position 90,015 of record PYIV01000015.1, read on the forward strand.
AAGGCCAACTTCGTAACACGAATGCCGAGAGTAGTCCGGAATCTCTTGATATCAGGACATCGTTTGGGCAGAAAAGCATCTCCAGTCGGTCACGATGAATCAAGCCTCGAGATAAGAGCTCATGTGCTTCTGAATGCATCGCTCCATGATGATTTTGAATAAATTCAAGAAGATCCATTGCTTGCTCCCGTAGTGGACTGGATAGATTGGGCAAGCTGGCTAACAGGGCCGTGCGATGGTGATAGAAGAACTTTTCTTCGTAGAGATCTCTTTCTGAATCATCTTTGTTCGAATAGTAAGTTGATGATGAAGATGATTGCGACTCCGCGAAGTATGCATGGCTATTGGGAGCGCAGCGAGCAATCCCATCGATGCAGGACCGCAATCCAGTATCTAAGATTGCAATGGACTCTTTGAACATGAGCCTTAATTCGCCAGATGCCGAGGACTGTCTTGCAAAATCCCATCGCATATTGTCTCGACACATTATGTCTCGAAAAACCAAATAAGCTAAATAGGGAGTGCTAGCTACAAAGTGAGCTAAATCTTGCACTGGAGATGAGCCTCTAGCGTGTTGGTGTTGTCCTCTGCTCGAATTAAATTCGTAATGTGGTTGCGGAATATCCAGGTACATGCTCCAACCACTGTGACCGTATTTATCACAAGACACCCTATATATAACGGCATGAAGAGGTCTTGACGAATCAACATCTCTTTGGCTCTCGATTGATTGCTTTGCAACGTTCGGCAGCGACTTGTCTTTCAACCAGGCCTGCTGAACACCAAGTTAGTTCTTGAAGGGCAGTTATCATGGGATAGGGTTTGTCTCCTACCATCTCCGTACGACCAGCGACCATCGGCTGATTACTCTGTACTGACTTGGTTGTAATTTTCCGACGTCGTTTCCCATTTCTTGCCTCTCCTTCTATATCTGGTTCTTGTACGAAGCAGCATACATCTAGCCTTTTATCGTCTTCCATAATTCCCGTGTGCCCTTGGGTCTCCTGGGCTGCGGTGACTACTTCCTCTCCATTGTTTGAAACTATTGATATGCTTGAGTTAGAAAAAGGGGCTCGTAAAACAGGCCCGTTCGTGGGAACCACTGGAGTCGCTGGATTCGCGATATTGTTGGCCCGTGCCATCATAAGTCTCTTTTTGTTTTGTTGTTCAAGTAACATTAATTGCATTTGATAGTCCTGCAGCGCACGATTTCCTCCTTGAGATGCACTGGGAAGCGGAGAAGAGCTGCGAGGCTTTGAGGGCGTGTTTTCAGAAGTCTCTGGTTCAATAATAAATCGCTTTCCAAAATCCCTAAGTCGAATATCCTCTTCGGCCGTGCGCCCCACGGACCCGTCGTGGGAGATGGTCGAATTAGTTATGAGCTCAGAGGTAGCCTGAATGGATAGGTGGGCCATAGAAAGAATAGTGAGCCGATGGTATTTTCGAAAAGGGCCATGTTTTAAGAAAGGATGGTGAGCTGCCAGATCAGACAGAGCCGAGCCGCACCTGTACCAAGCAAGCCCAGCCTAGGTCGGAGCCTTGGGTGAGTGCCTGGCAATGCAGAGGTACAACGTATCGAGGGTAAATACGTTGTATTATTTTCTGTCACGATGCATGCGCCACGCAACACAGCCCTGCCACACAAGCAAATAAGCATCCATTCTCGGCGAATAGTCCAAGGGGTGGGAATGCCGTGCTGTTAGCCCTTCGTATTAGCCCTTCTGTTTCCCGCGTGTGGCTTTCAAAAGCAATATGCAAGACATGCACTGCCTCAGCGAGAAACTTGGCAAGCCCTTCTTCCACTTTTACATAAGTCTTCATGTCGGGTACTGCAATGAGTTAACATAACCACGGATAATTATCACCCAACGTGGCACAATGTCCAGCGCTGGGGCTATTGTGCAGCCACGATCACATGTCACTAGTAATTCTCAAATCAGCGGTTGGTACTCCTGCAATAGTGCGCAAAGGTGTGTCCATAATCCCTCATAATTGGATAGAATTTCTGCTCACCTATAAGTAGCCTGTCCGAAAAGATTCTCGTTGAGGCGTATGAAAATGCGAAGTCACTCTTTGAAACAGAGCTCACCGACGATGAGGACAAGAGAGTAATTGTACGAGACAAATCCAGCCTAGAAGATCTCCAACAAGTCTTAGCAGATGCAAAAGCTAAATACGATGCAAAACAAACATCTACAGCTCGGGAATGGCTGGGAATCTTCTCGTCAAAAGTCATGTTCTACGCTGGAGTCTTCGATGTTCTCATCCAACAATATCCGCAATATGTCTCTCTTGCATGGGGAGCAATGAGGTTCTTATTTGCTGTATGAATTTCTCTTTCCAGTGGAATGCCGAGCCTGACAAATCTAAGGGTGTTGTCAACCACGAAGAGATGATAAGACGGCTGTGCGAATCTTTTTCCCAGATTGCAGATATCCTTCCGAGCACTGATCTGTCTCTTATCCTCTACCCGACCGAAATGATGAAGGACGCAGTTGCTCGCCTACACGCCTACATTATTCGGTTTGTCATCCATGCAGTTCGCTGGTACAAGCAAGGGAAATTTGCTCATGCTTGGGCGGCAATCGCAAAGCCATGGGCTCTAAGCTTCAAAGGCCATTTAGATGATATATCGCGGCAAGCTGAAATGGTCAAAGAACTTGCACATAGTGCATCAAGGGCCGAATATCGTGATGCTCATTTGGAAATGAGAGAAACCCATGATGAGCTGCAGAAAGCGCGCGAAGAACTTCGCGATGCTCGCTTAGAGATAAAGAGGACCCATATTGACTTGCAAAAAGTGCTAGAATATATACAGAACGCCTCCGATAAATCCAGCTCTGACTCTCAACACCTGATCCAGATGGCATTGGTCAGCCAGAGTGTACACGCTCAAATGCAGTTGGATTTATCGCAATCAAAAACAATGATTGCCAACATCCAGCTTGCGCAAATTCTAACTATGCCTTTCGCTGAACATCTGCCCGCCTCAGGCGAATGCCTTCGGTTCTGCCAATCAATGGTCAAAAGAACGCGTCGCAGCAGTCGATTCCTGCTGCCAGACACAACACAACTCCAAGCATGGTCCGATCTCCCTCGGTCATCATTTCTCATTGTGCAAAGCACTTCCGCACAAGTTGCAAAGGCTTTCCTCGTCAACCTTGTTGACCTCATCCGAGAGAAAAACTTTCGAATTCTTTGGACACTCCGATTTCCAGACTACTGGGAGCGAAAGCTCACCAATCTTGATATTCTACGAATGCTAGTCATCCAATCTCTCCAGATCAATCCACAAGCTTTGACCCCAAGCGAGCATCCAATTAAAATGACCCATCTCCGCGAAGCTGTCGACGAAAAGGACTGGCTCGTTCTTCTCAACCGTGCCCTTACAGGCTTGTCATCTGTTTACATTATCCTCGATGCTGATCTTCTCAGCCATGCTACGGGAAAAGACCGCTATGCTGCTACAAAGCTGATTGAAGCCTTTCCCATAATGATTACTTCAACGGTTGTCAAGCTGATCGTTTCCAATGCGGGACTTGATGAGGAATATGCATCAAGGCATTGGGATCCAAACTGCTGGAGCAAACTCAAGACTGACAGCGGGAACGGGAGATTTAGCCAGAGAGGCCGAGGAAAGAGAGCTAAACGCGTTGGCCAGAGGCGGCTCGATGCTTCTCGGAGCTGCCGACGATGAAATAAAGCCAGTAAGCGACAAAACAGTGCATTGACAATGTTTTTGAGGGAATATGAGGATGTTGGAAGAGGAGCCAAGTTCCTCTCTCGTGGAGAAGAGTATGCCTTGAATAATTGAATAAATATATTCTCGGGGAAGGGGGGTTCAAGTTTAGGACCCCTGGGAACCAATTCGGTCTCCCTAGACATAATCATGTAAAGTTGACAACATTCGCAAGACAGAGGCAAATAATAAGAGTGAAGAACGATTGATTAGCGAAAGCGAGAGCAGAAACGTGACTGGGCAGAGGGTAAGGCGAGGGTGAGTAGCGCCTGAGCAGAGCGGCGACGCTCACTAACCGTGTTGGAAGCGAGATAGAAAAAATGTCGTCTGAGATTGCCTAAGTGGCAAGGTATATTTCAGTGCGAGGTCGAGTGATTGCTGGGGTCAGTTGTACTGGCTAAAAGGCGGATAGCTAGGAGTGCAATTTGATTCAAAGACTAAAAAGCTGAATTCCCCATTACATGACAAGCCCCCCTGTGATCCGAACCTGCGATCCAAACCCGTTATCAATCCCGCAATCTAACCTCGCGATTAGATCTGAAAGTCCGAGCCGGTGACCAAATCCCGTTACCTTGCCGCTCAACGTCGCTGTACCCCGTCGGCCCTTTAGCTTTCCAGGCCCGGTAATAGGTCATACAGTACTAGCCAACTGTTAATGAGCACCGATCAAGATCGTCATTTTTCCACGGAATTAATTTAATGATAACTCTATCATCTGAACTCCAATTGGTCCACAAATTGAATCATTTTAATTTTCGCAATGCAGGCTTTTTAACGCTCTATTTTGTATCCAAATGCGCAAAGAAATGACTCTAATATTTGATATGTCAGCCTTTTGCGCAAATACAAGTTTTAGTCCTCCTCGGCATACTCTGATATAAATTATCAAACAACTTGTTTAATGTGTCACATGCCGCTTGTAAACAACTCTCTAGACGTTGGCACGAGTATTCTGACTCTGACTTATCTGCAGCAACCTTAGGGAATATCTCACACAATCGGACCTTTAAGTGCTACCAAATATGCTCATTCGGATTAGGGTCGGGGGAATAGGGCGGCCAATTCCTAATGTGAATAATTTCCTTCTCTTTAAACCAGTCTATAACTTTGTAAGCGCAATGAATAGAAGCGTTCTCTTGCATAAAGTAATACTCTAGATCCAAGTTCTCAAAAAGAGGTGCTACTTTAGCCTCCAAGACCTCCAAGTAGGAGTTGGCGGAATACCTATGCTTCTTGGACTCAAAGTTCCGGTCCATGATATATAGGTTGCTCCTCCCATTATCCCAAAACATTACCCAGACCATAGTCTTCATATTCTTACTCGTGCCGTAGGTTTGGACCATCTCAGGGTCCCATTTCTGAGGGAGAGTATGAAAGGCCCATTCGTCCCTTTCACCCCGCCCACGCTCCATAGAACACTCGTTACTCCAACAGACCATACCCCATGTCTCCTTGTTCCAATTCCTCCGTTCTAAGCACCAAGGAAACTTAGCAGCTGCATGTTTCTCTGTAAGAAAGGAAGGCCTGCGTTTGCACTTCTAATTGGCTATGTCATGCTGCTTAAGGATCTTCTTGATAGTCGACTTCTTATAGCCCAACCCGCAAGCCTCAATAGCCTCTTTGTAAGTCGATTTGGGATAGCGTTATATCCAGTGTAAGATATATCGTTCGTCTGCTGGCATATATGAAAGTTTCCGGCGCTTTTTGGGTAAAGACTTGCCCTGGTTGCGAAATGAGTTGAGGTAAATGGTGCGTCGTACCGTCTCGCGGTCTAATTTGAGGTCCTTTGCGATTTCTGTAGCAGTGGCGCCTTTGCGGGCCTCTCCTGCAATAACCCACCGCCAGTATGGAAATACATGCTCTTTATAAGTATGATTCCCAGAGATAGACTTGAATGGAGTGCGTTAAACCGGCATTTAAGTATAATTAAAAGAGGATGTAGGAGGTAAAGTCGCGTCGACGAGTCTTATAAGCGCGTTTCGCTAAATATCCGTTAGCGGTGATTGTACGGAGGTTCCGGCATAAAGTAATGAGAATACAGGGTCCAAGCGCTATAGGATCACTGTATGATATATTCCCGCAGGGTAGTGTTACGGCTACTCTATATAGTATATAACTAGCTATATAGTTTTAGGGTTAGTTAAGGGTCAAGTATTATAGAGTATTCTAAGAGTAATATAATAGTAATAGTATAGAATTACTATCTTAAGTTAAGTATAAAGCTCCTAAACTAATAAGACTTAGGTTTAGGAGGCAGCGGATCAATGGGGGAGGTGTAGAAGAAAGGAGGCACCACGGAAAATCGATGAATGCAGCCAGGCGCAGTGATTTTTGAAGATTGAGCACCCCAAGGAAATGGCTGAGGATTTCACTACGTACAAATATTTGCGGTGCTGTGACCTTTTCGCCGCTTGCACTACTATAATGATATGATTGCAATAGCGAGTGCATGGGGTGGGATGAGATGTTATGCCAGAGAGGTTTCCAGACGAGGCAAGCACAACCACAACCACAACCACAACCACCAAATGAGAGGTCATACGAAGGTCTGCTAACAACTGGAACAGATGCTGAGGCTTCGGTCAGGCTCTCCACCACCTCCGGAGGGCCATCTGAAAATTCCAATCCCAAGTCAGTTCTAGCCCCGAGACACTTCCAGTGGATGATTTTCAGTCCGTGCCTCAACTGACACGACAAGTACAAGCGACGGTTCACGTCCCTCTCACGATTCGCTATCTAGCAGAAGCTGCAGCGCCTCGCTCTCTCTCGCTCTGTCTATCCCATCTGTCTTCTTGCGAGCGGGATGAACAATTGAAGGCTGCGCGCCTACGTTAGGGTCTCAGCAAGGATACGGCTCTTTGCACCAGCGACAACAGATGAATAGACGGTGCGAGGTGAACTGCGCCCACCTTGGTGGCGGCAGATCGAGAAGAATTCAGTATCTGCGAAATAGATAGGTGCGAGGGGATTGCGGGTGGCAGGCCGATCAAGACAGACAAAGAGTGCACTAAGCTACGGAACTCGTGCCTCCTACTTTCTTGTAGTGCCCCAGTTCCTAAATTTCATATTAAAATAGTATGGGTTCGCAATAGTGTAACTTTTCCCAACCCACTTCGTCACTTTTATGCGCGAATAGGTATACTAAGATATCTCAACACTTCAATAACAATCTTGGCACTTGATAGCAAACTCCCCCGTTGAGGTCCAAATAGCGTGTTCATCTGAAATACTCTCATAATTTCTCTGATCTATAGCTTGTGTTAGAAAAGCGTCGCTCAGTCCTCCTCAAAGTCAACCATATCAAACTCGGTCGGGTATCCGGACCGGGCAGCCGGGCCGGGTTCGGTTCCAACACGTTCTGGTCGCTGTACGGAACTTGAGAGGACTCCCCGGAAGATGGTGACTCGGCACCACTATAATTGTTGCCAGCGCCTTGATGTTGGTTTATGATTCAACACTTTCAAATTCCCTACTATGATTCTACTCTCTCAGACTGTGCGACTTTAATCAAAGGCCGGTATTTAATGTAACAAACTAGACATCCATGGCACTAAAAGCGTCCGGCTAGCCAGCTATTATCACCACGAATGCAGCTAGCATGCAGTGAATTCTGCTATATAGCATTTAATGAAAGATCCCATGGAATGGTGATGTAGCACTCGGTACTAATAACGGCGATTTTGTGGAATGATTGTCTTGTTCTAATCTCGACAGAAATCAATACCTGGGCGCCTCGGAAATATTATAAATATTACAAGCGCGCTCGGCAGCTCGTCTAGCAGACTTGCATGACTAAGCCCCCGTGACTACGCTGGATCCTGCTGTCCCAGAGCCACAGTGACTATTATACTTTAACTACCGGATACTAGTCTACACGAGTTGGTACCAGCTATTCCGATCGTACCTCCTCTACTCTCCCCTTTAAATAAACTCTAGCGCTAGATCTTGTGGGTCAGGCCCTTGAGAGTAAGTTGTGAATAGTTGTAACTCCTGGTCTTCAGTGCGGATGAGACAAAAAGTGGTCTGTGTATCAAACCGGGGGTGCTCGTAGAAGGCTCAAGAAGCTCTTTTGGCTTGGCTCATAACTTTGCTGTGACTCAGAACGTACTCTATTATTTGCTATACAACCTGAATGATGGATCGATCCATGCCAAGAATGTACACGCTCGAGTTTTTCTGCGGGGGGTACCCTTTCATCTGTATCTACCCTACCAGAGGTGCCTTCGCAAAGAAGGGTAGCCTCTTCCCTTAGTTCTAGCAGTGCCCCTCGCAAGGAGGGGTAACCCCATAATCCAAGGTGCCTTCACGTGGGTCATGACAGCCTCAATTGAAATTTAGGCAGCAATTTTGGGGCGAAACGCCCCGAGCACTCTGATCCCTATCTTCCATCCCCATTGGAGGCCCAGATAAGTCCAGGTGTGCTTAGCCACAATCTGACAGCCTACGGTGGTGCCAGGGCTAAATTATAGCTCACCGCCTAGGGCAGAACGTTCTGCCACCAGTCAGATTGTCTGCTCCCATATCAAGATTTGTCCTGCCACAAGCCATAATTTAGCCCTGGCACCACCGTAAAACAAGAAAGCCCCCACAGCCTTTGTATCGTACTGCAGGTGGGCTCTGCATCTGGCAGGCAGGCTGTGCACCTGAAGTACTCAATAGACCTTGAAACCTCTCTTTTCCTAGATTATATCTCTCTCTAATCTGACTTTCACCTCTCGATCAAAGCTAGATACAGATACCCCAAAGCATCAAGCCATCAGAATTTCGATGGCTTCTCGATGGCATCACCTGACTTGCACAGCCGCTGACGTTGCTGTGTTTGACGGCTCTTTTCTCTGGTGCGGGAAATGCCACTCAGTGTTCGACCCGCATAGCATAGAATCTCATGTTTTACCAGCGCGGCTTCCTCCAGATGCTCCAACTCTTCAACGCCAAGAGATGGAATTGTCATGGCCACCATCGGTCCAATATCTTCCCGAAAGCGCCACTTGCTTTACACTTCCCAACAAAGTCCATCATGAAGTACCAAAAGATATTGTTCCGGATTATGATGACCCAACGGTGACAGAGTCCTGCACGTATGGTAGACTGACTTCAAACGACGAAATACGCATACTTCTTCTCTCAAACGGAAATTCAGAGGAGCCACTACACGGTACCTTAGTAAGAGTCAGTCTACAGAACTTTGCAGACTACGAGGCAATGTCGTATACTTGGGCAAGTTATGACTATGACGAGCCAGGTGATGGTACAATCAAGAAACATGTCATTTACCTAGGGCCCTTTTGGGATGCCCTCCCTATCACTCGAAATTGTTCCAAGGCTCTTTATCGGCTCCGGTACCTTGATAGGATACGTATACTCTGGGTCGATTCTATATGTATCAATCAAGAGAACGGAAAAGAGCGAGGTCACCAAGTCGGACTTATGAAAATGATCTATAAGAATGCACTATCGGTAGTTGTATATCTCGGCGATGAAAACGCAGGTAGTTCAATCGCCTTGGACGCTCTCCGCAAGCCCGAACGCCTTCTAGCTCCTACAGTCGTTGAGCGACGTGCCTTTGCTGCTTTATTCCAAAGACCGTATTTCTCCCGCCTTTGGATCGTGCAAGAAATTGCGCTAGCTAAGTCCCTTCACTTCTACTGCGGTTACTCCGAGTCATTCATTCCCGCATTCTCAGGAAAGACGCTAGAGTCGCTCCTAATGCTCGGGGAAACCGTCCCTGCTTGGATCAAATATAGCGCTATGCGAGAGTCCACGGAGCCACGACGGCTTTTGTCGTTGCTTCAAGACACTAATATGTGCCAATGTTTAGATCCAAGAGACAAAGTTTTTGGAGTACTTAGTCTCACGACAGCCGATTCCGAGCAACAACTCAAACCGGATTATAATATTTCTGTTGAGGAGGTATATGCCGGGATAACTGCGTTTCTTATTAGAGAATACGGGCTTTTGAGTGTATTAAGATTTGCCGTTCGGACGCCATTATCGAACTCTTCTCGATCTTGGGCACTTAACTGGGAAACTTGCACCACAAATTCACCTCGCTGGAGACCAAATCGTTCCCAGGATCGAACCCTTAAATTTCGTCGCCGTCACGATAAAGCAATAACCATCTTAAATGAGAGCGGGCGCGATATTTCGTCTAAAGGAAATCGAGACTATAGTTCTTCCATCTCTACAATGGGTACTCTCATAGTTGAGGGGATCTTATTTGCCGGGTGGGTTTCTGAAGTTGATGGTGAAAAAGATAAACCCCTGTTATTGCAAAATCACGATAGAACGCTCAAAATTCATTTCCGGTTGAGGGATTATGGCTACAGTTCGTCTAAACAACACCCTATATTTAATCACGAATATATTCTTTTACTAGGTCCAGACTACTCAGATGCCCTCGTTCTGGCGCCAGTCGAAGGGAAAGAGGAATTTAGGTTGCTTAGTGTTGGAGAAATAAGCGCTGGCATTTATGCTACAGTCTCCACTTTGCGCGAAACACTTGACATTCTACCCTTTTCCGCAGAGAAATTGGTATTTTGTAGAAGGGAGCGTATAGCTCTACTTGAAGAATTCGACATGGACCAATTGCCATGGGAGGAAACAATAAGCGATTCAGAGGACCTCTCAGTAACGGATCTCCGGGATACAGACCTTGAAAGTATGCTTGAATATCTGCTTTCTAGCGACTTCCTCGAAAATTATGAAACAGAAACGAAGTTATGGGCCAGGTGGCAGGAATTTGACAGAGAATGCATGCCGATATTTTTTGACTTGGCCAGTATGGATTCAATTGCTAACCATATACACTCGCTGAAGAATTCCGATGACTGGAATAAGATTCAACAAGATTCCGACATAATGTATGATGTACCGGAATGTCGAATCACCAACTTTTTGTCTCTATTCCTCTTTGATCCATTAAAGAGGAGTGCAGCGAGTCCTAGTAAGACCACTAAAAGGGATAGCTCAGAGAAGGAAGTCAATCGGAACGATGACCCAAGACTCGTCTTAGATCGGCTTTTGGATTGGGAAATTTGTACGCTTGATTTACTGAAAGCATGCACATCTCAACTATATAAAGACATCCTTGGGCTCCCAGGTAGCGACCTCCTAAAAATTGCACGAAAGACCTGGACGTACCACTATGATATTGGGCGGATTGTGTCCCACCGTAAACCTAGCTGGCGCGGATGGTATACTTGGTTTACGGCCAAACGGATTGCTCGTCAACAGCTAGACACCGCCGCCAGTCTCCGGGGAGAAGACTTCAGAAGCAAATCACAAAAGGGAACGTACTGGGATTGGAATCACATGAGAACCACCATGGAAATGCGACAAGGGCTCATGACAGAACTACTTAAGTTTCGTCGCCGAATAGAACGCGACGCAGATGATATCAGTCTTGATTTACTAGCTCGTGATCTTGAAACTCAGAAACTGATAAGAATATTAGGAGATAACGTTACAGATAGTACAATACGCCATCGAAGCGTCAGAATCAGATGAATCTGGAGAACTGCGGTAACAATTTATTGGTATCTGACCTCCGTTTGGACGTCCGTTTAATGTCAAACGCAGGTGGCATTCCCAAAGGGATTGGCCTGGTCATGTGACTAGGTAGCCCCTCTGCCCATATCAACACTCCTGCTCCTCCATAGCTTTTAGAAGAATCATACTACCACTCTACCAATACAACTGCACCCACTGCATGGCTCATACGCGGAAATGCTCGTATTTGGAGTAGGTAGTCAACCCACACAGTTTGAAATAAGAGGATATTCTGCAAGGCTATAACGACCTTTTTCTACTGGCTCTACAACAAGCATTAGAAGAAATCATACGGGTGCACTAGACCCTGGCTCACAGCCTAGAAGGCAGTGATGAAGGAAGAACTGTAATTGAAATATAGGACATCTGAGTAAGTCAGCAACTGGCTTATTCCCTTCTGAGGCGTGCCTAACATAAGCTAGTTATTCTTGGAAAAATGCGCTTAAAATATGATGGTTATCCTCATATAGCGCCGAGAGGACATATTACTAATTTGGCGCGACGCGGTGCGTAAAGGACAAGGGCAGCATGGCGATATTTTAGCAGAATCTAACTAGACAGGAGGAATGAGTTGCCCAAGGCAAATAGTGTATTACTCTCCTTCGCTTATGGTGCGGTGTTTTGGAGCTCTCAAGAGAATGGGCTGTGGGGAATTGACCTCCATCCAAAATCAACAAATACTGATTGCCTTTTACGAATCCTTATACTCTCTCTTCCGTGCTGCTACTTTACAATATACCTGGACAGCCATTTTACGTCTAACCCCTTATTTCAGAGTTGCAAGCTTATAATTAGGGTGATATGGGGACATCAAGACCATACAGGGGGGTTCCTGAGGGTTTGACAGCATTTAGGACTTATTTTTCTACAAAACTTAACCGCAATACTCTTTTTGCGACAGTTGTTCAGGACATGCTTTGTCTAGCTTGGCAGGATAATAAACATTGTTCTTACTTTAAGTAATATCCATACATTAGATAAGGCAGAAGGCTTTAGGGAGAATGCTAGAGACGGGTTTAATCGATAGAGTCACCCCTATATCCTTGAAGCCTGCACAGTACTTTGAGATCCTGAGCTAATTCCGTGTCTGCATTTGTCGCACCAAGGCTGTCTGGATCAAACCATTTCGGGTTATCTATGTCTCCCGAGCAAATCTTCCTAATCCCCTAGTCAATTTCTGCCGCTACTCCCACCCGCGCTGCAAAAGGCCTCCCGTGTATGTATTTAACAACGATCGACAGGGAGAACTGAGCAATGATACTGGTATTGTTGAAGGTGTTTTGGTGCAGGCTCTATTTAATATTGGAAGACATCTGGCCATAAGGGACACCCCCAATGCGTGCTCGGCTTGTCAAAATCACGGGCCTGGTGTACTTTGCCGTGAAACTCGGTGTTCCAACTGGTTCGGGAGGGGCAACCTGCGCGCCGACCTTCGCCTCGCCGTCTCCAGTGTCCTCCGGAGTCCACCACTTTCGCGGTTCATGCGCGAGACCCTTTGGTTAGGCCATCCGATACCACGCTAGAGTGATGACTGGGGAGCCTGGATCGAGACGGCTAAGACTTGACTTATGAAAGAGAGGGCGAGACCATCTCGCTGCCAGAGACTTCTTGTTCTTGTTCTGGAAAAGCTCTAAGGCGCTAGTTATATCAAGATTTTCGCTTATACAAAGACTTCCCTAACGACTAGGACTGGATAGTTCTTATTAATAGGCGAGTAGCTTAGCGATAGCTTCATCTTTATCGGCGTTTGCCAAATCTTGACAAGTGACTGGTCTCAACTGATGATATAGACGCTGTGAGGTTTTCTGACGCAAACTAAATATATACTCTAGCTTAATTACAAGGAATATCGGTCACTGACGATAACCTTCTCGGAGTGATTGAAGCATTCGAAAGCTTTCTCGATGACTTGTTAGCCCGCGGAAGCTTAGAAACTGTGTGATCTGCCTGACCTCAATTCAGTGGACAAGATACTTTAAATTCGCCACGGCGGAGCCATAGGATGGCCTTCCGCATTAGAGGCAGCTGAAGAGTTAGAGACAGTGATGCATCTTATAAAGTTCGGACTCGGTTCGGCCGAGGCATTTGAGGCCAAGGGAGGTCTAGCACCACGCTGACTAAGCGCAATGTCACTAAGAGGCGATGAAGGTATGCGTGTGATCCATCCAGGTTTATATCATAAGTTCACTAGATAAGAAACACTCTACGACCAGGAAAATAAATTCTCAAAACTTGTCGCGTATATTTTTGGCTAGATATAGTGGTGCAAAGCGCGATCCTTAACATAAATCCTTGGAGAGACGCTTAGACTATCCGCAGCCCTCCTCGACTATATCAAATCGAATATTAGCTTTAAGGTTCTCTGGTATGAGATGAACTCCCTCTTGGACAAGATTAGGAGTTCCATAGAAGTGGAGAGAATATCGCTTCAAGAACAACTTAAAGTTGTTGCTGACACTCTATGCTCTAAAGACAAAGTTCTCAAGCCCTTTTTAGATTTTCGGGACTGTCGACCACTTAACGTTGCAGAATTTCTCTAACTTGAGAACGAACTTGGCCCCTCAGTTGTGGTGGTGGAATGGATCGATGTGAAATCTTCATTTGACTCTTTGGACATCCTCACCGTTGTCTAACGTCAAGGGCGCCAGGTCGCGATATCGCCCTTATTCGAACTGAAAATAGCTGAAGTCGACAATTGGGTAGGATATTTCCTCAGCGTTGACAATGAGATAAACCCCCCACGCCCTCTTGAACACACAGAGTCGAAACAGGACTTGAATTGTCTGAGACCCCTCATTAAGGAACTCGAGAGCTGTATAGTGCCTGGAGATATATTTATTTCTATCCTACTGTTCAAATGTATCGGATCTTTCTTCACGTCATGATTCTTAGCGATCAGCTCCTCATAGACCGCAATCTAGTGGTCTATGTCCAGAGCCTTCCCCTTTTACGGCATTGTCGTAACACTCTCGTGGACGGCTCACAATATGGAGAGACTCGCTTTCGAGCCTCATTTTTCAACACCTAGAGTGAGGATTTCGATGAAGGCCTCAAGTTGCGCGAGGCTTTCTCAAGCTTAGCAAATTTTATTCTAGGCTGCGATTTTATCAGCTCGAACAACTTTACGGGAAATCGGAAAGCTTTCTTTAGAGGAAAATTCTTTAGATCCCACATTATAAATTTTATGGCCATATTGAATTCAAGGACAACCTGTCGGGTTTCGACTCTGTAACTCAGTGTCTCAGAGACCTGAGTGAGGGACTACCGGGCTAAATGGACCTAAATGAGATCTTTTCTATACTCCGCTTTCGCCAGCCAAGCGTTATACTGGCAACGGGATGTCGGACAGGACGCTCCCAGATCTCCACCGTAAGTGCCACAGCCACGTTTCAATTTGCTAGTGCCGGAGCATTGATAGGTATATTGTGGAAGACCTAGCTCGTTAACGCTCTAAAGTTTGCCCAAGTGTCCTATAAAGTCTCTTATAGAGCTTAGACGATAATAGATATATGCCACTTGACGACCAGACTAATTCCACGGAAGCGGAAGAGGTTGTGGATCTGGCAAAGGCTTACCAGATGGCTGTGTTGGCGTTGCGGAAGGATGAAAAAGGCGAGATTCAAGTACCTTATCACTAAGCAGGTTTCGTCCTCAACAGAGCTTAGTTATTTCCGAAGTTAAGATTAGGGTCGTAGGCAATCAATCACAGGGAAGGGGGTAATAATGCTTTCTAGAGTTCCCTATCATCCTTTAGTTCAATGAGCAACGAACAGTTAGATATACTATTGTTACTTCTTACTACTAAAATAGCTCAAGTTATATTGAAGAAACGTGAACTCGTCAAAACAACATCTCCATTAACCAACGACGAATCAGAGGTAACGAAAGAGACAAAAGAGACAAACAAGAATTAGCGCGATCACCGCGATCTCAGAAAAGTATATCAATTGAACTTTCCCCGCATTCTTGTGTAACTTCTTCTAATCTCCCACATTATGAATTCCAGAGCTAAGTTAATCCCTTCTCCCTTCCTTCCTTCTTTCCCTCTCACTCACTCTCTTTATTACAGAAGCAGACCTTTATTAATAACCTTCAGGTTCGTCGTCGGCAACTTCCTCCTCATTCCTTTTTCGAATTTTACGACAATTTCTTCTTCGAAACACAGATACACACACATATATATACACACAACTATTTGCACCCGATGCCACTTACAAGTATACGCTTCAGGCGATTTCACAGCTGTAAAACACATCTCCTGTTTCTGTGCTTCTATTCATTCAATACTAATATTATATATAGTTTGTCGACTCCCACATATAGAAACTTCCTTCCCTCGTCCTATTCGAAACTCCCTTCCTTACTTCTACAATTTCCTTATTTCGAAACATACACACACTCTCTCTCTCTCTTTTTTTATCTAGGCTGAGTTGCATTCATTCTCCCTTATTATTTAGTTCTTACTAAGCTAGAGGCCTTTTGGGAGTTCACACTACTGCCCCCTTGGAGAAACGGTTTCCTTGCGACGCAGGGGAGTTTCCTTTGTGGGTTTTTATGTACATATGTGTTTATACTGACCTTTTGCCCTATGGGGCTCATTTAACTTTGTGAGTAGCCTAGGTCCCCCTCTCTCTCTAGCTAAACGTTGCCCGTACCCAGCCCGCTGGAACTAGAAACGGGGCTGGATCTAGATCTGGAATTCGCTTGATTTCGGCGACGGCTGATTGAAGGTGTTGTGGCATGTTGGGGGAAATATCTTTAGCTTAAGTTGGGTTCTGTTGCCTGCTGCAGCATCACTACTGATTTAGCGTTTACTATTTAGTAGCCAGATCTCTCCTTCAACTTTTTGATGTGGCAATTAGGGAAATTCATTTTCTGTGACAGTTGGATTTTTGGTCCTCCGTAGAACTCAGGTGTAACCCGCAGCTAAACTCCCCACCCATGCAGCGGGAGGTTTGAATTGCGAATCTTACAGGCTTGCGTGTTTGATATCTACTGGCTTGAGGGAAGCAGACAGGTGGCGGCCTCTGGTGATGGAGGTTACGGCCGATGATAAAGTCTCCGTGCATCTAGCATGGTTTGCTCTGCTCTTGTAGTATCCATATACTGGGTGTGCAACCGGGGCTAGTTCGTCTCTCTTCAAGAGGGATTTTCAGGCTCTTTTCTCTACAGCTCAACGCTATTTGGATGCAAGGGTGTTAAGACGTGTTAACAATAGTAAGTCAATTCATCACCTAGATTGGTATGCTCTATCTAGGTCTTGTGATTCTTCCTCGGCGTCACTCTAAGTGTCGTCATCTATTGAGGGGCCGGAAATGACGAAGTCTGGGGAGCATTGGTAAAGAACCTTCAACCAGTGCCTTTTAGTGGAGTCCTATCTAGTTCTTGCATTTCAAATGATAGTAGCCCTTCAACTGCCAGTATGGCGCCTCTCGGTCATACTAACTACTTTTTCCGCTTCCTCTTGGTGTTCTCCAAACATTAGATAGCTTCATCGCCTGTCACGGAGACGATTCTTTCGGCTCCATTTAAGTCTTAGTCTTAGAGAGCAGTTCGTACAGTGCCATCGCCGGGGTATTTGAGAGTGAACTTTGTTTCAAGAAGGTAAGGCATTCCAAGTAGTAAGTAGTAAGTCGGCTTCTCCTTGACTGATTACACTTCTCAGAAGTCGGTCGGTATAGACAAGCAATCCTCCAGTATTTACTTAGCATTCTTATGAAACCAAGATATTATTGGACTTGAATGAACCAAGCAATATTGTAAACACCTTCTCAATTTACTCTCTCTAGATACGTATGTACACTTGCTCTATTCAATACCACCGTGTCAAATCACATCTCATCTCATCTCAATCCGCTCTATTGTATCCACTGTATATGCCCGAAAAATCAACCGCCCTTAAAGCTCAGCCCTAAAACCCACCTTCAGCTACACAAACAGGCCAGTCACGTCTCGTCCGCATACACTCCTCCTGCCTCGCCTTCCACACACGCACGACCTGCCGCCTCTTCTCGCGATGGAAGTTACTCAGCTCCTTGAGGTACGTAACAAGTGGCGCCAGACGCTCAGCCTCAGCTGCAATACGCACCCAGTTCCGCGGCTCGGTGGCATGCGTATTGAACTGCTCGATCGCCGTGGCTAGATCCTGAACAGCGACGTCCATATTCGTCAGTAGAAACTCAGCCGCGCTGAAATATGCATAGGCTTTTTGGTGAGCCGATTCCAGCTCGGAGAAGCTCCGCAGTTGTTCGGACAGCCTGACGCTGTGGTGGATCTCTTGATGCGTAAGACCTCTCGTCTTGACGCCGACGAGCCGTTCCAAAAACCGAGGCGTATGCTCAGACATGGAACTTAGAAAGCGCACTTCGAAATTGACTTTGTTAACGCCCTCGAAACGCAACACGTTGATCTCATTATACAACCGCTTGATCTCGAGAGCGCTTCTTTTGCCATCTTCAGAGATCTGACGGATTTGATAGTTGTGGTAATCGGCAAAGTTGGCGACACCGAAGAAGTCACGGGCAAGGGCGTCTCCTTTTTGCTGTAGTATCATCCTGTTGAAGTCGCTGAGACGGCCAATACCAAGGCGAGCCATGGGCGAGCAGATTAAAGGCGCTTTGTCAAGGAAGCTGGTTGACTGAGTGTTGAAGGCGTGGAAGTAGCAGGCTCCTTGCGATGATGTAATGACCGAAGCTGTACAGCCTGCTATTATCGACGGCGGTAGACTTATGAAGAAAGGAAGAGCAACGCAACCTAGTGTTAGGGGGAGAGAGATGCTTGAAATAAGGGTGAACAATGGTGAAGGTTTGAAGTTGGTGCTCTCTCGAATCAACTCTAGTAGCTTGACATGAGCCATACCCAGAAGTTTCTCGAGGGTACTAATCTGAGCTTCGACTCCTACGTCGTACTTGTGGAGAAGCAGCCCCAGAGTGCCCGTAGCAGCTTTGAGGTCTTTGTAATTCGAAGCAATCTCATCCCGACCGTATATCTGCGAAGCTCTCACAATAGCCGAAGCGCCCTGGAGGCTCAACTCGGAATAATCAAGGAGCTTGGCACACGAGAGCATCTCGATGGCAATCATGGACAGGTTCATTGAGTTCTGGTACGCTGCCGCTATGGGCGCGTCAAGGGGGATGTGTGGAGGCCCGAGGTCATTCCTAGCAGAACCTGGAGTTCGAACTAAAAAGGTCGACGTAGCAAAGGAGTAGACTGAAGCCACGAGGCGTTTGATCTTAAACAGAGTGGGCGTAGTACGTGCAGGTTCGAACAACGAGGAGAGCCAGGAGGAGAAACTCGTCGAGAGTGCCCGGATCAAGAGAGAGCTGATGGGGCCGACAAAGGGGATTTCTTCAAGTAGACATATAAACACCCAGCAGGCCACCAGGATGCAGATGATGGCAAGAAAGACATTGAAGGTATAGTAAATAAGTGTATAAAGCACTTTCAATACCGTTCCGGACAGTCGAAAAGGGTTGGGCGTCTTGGTTTGAGTCTGTCCCTGTCTAGGACGAGATGAAATCGATGCATCTTCCGGTTCTGTGGCTAAAGGATGAAATTTTTCAAGATGAGAGTACTGCGCCGAGGTGCTTTCTCTAAGATTCCCTCGAAGGTTGGGATGGTTTGTAGTGAGAATCGTCGAGCTGAATTGGGATTGCTCGGGATCGGGGCCCGGCTGACTCCAACTGAGTGGTCGTCGAGAATGGGTTATCCACGAGTACTGCTCTTGACCTGCTTGAATGCTCACAGGATACTCCTCTGATAGTCGTCGCGACTTGACTTCAGCTGGCCGTGACTGGATCCCATGGCGCAGGCTGAAATCGGCAACTCGATCAAATCCAAATCCTAACATTCTCTGACCATCTCGGTGCTCTTTATCCCAGACACTCTGCCAAAACTCCTTATCATCCCATTCGTCAATATCCGTAGTCAAGACCTCATCCTGCACTAATTTTGCCACCTCGTCCAGCCCCGATGGTTGATGTAACTCCACCAGCCGAGCCAGCACATATTCTTTACACTTTTGCTCGGCCTTGGCGAGCGAGGAGACCAGCCCTGTACCGCTATCTGCTTTCATGTCCTCGATGACGGAAGCTGCATACTCGCGCATGATGAAGTCGTGTTTTAGGTTGTGGCTACAGATGTAGAAGTCTACATCGTCGGTGAAAGCGTCGATGACGGATTCGAAAGTCTCGAAAGTCAAGCTCGAGGGAGGGGGAGAGGCAGAGGGAGTTCTCTCCATTGTAGATCGAGATGATATGGCGCCAAGACGAAGAAATGCGATTAAGAAGTGCGTCAAGAAATGCGATCGAAATGGAGAATTATTCAATGTAGAGGAGTAAAATCGTGCAATGTGTGACAGAGTAAAGGACCAAGATGTACAGATCACAGGTGGGAAGAAAGGAGGTGTGAAAGAGGGGGTGCTCCATGTGGATGCATGGCAAGTGGGCAGCAGTCGAATACTGGAAAACAGCAACCCCTGGCTCCAGACGAGCTCGTTTGTCTTTGGTCGTTTGTCGTAGGAACCAAACGCAGCACGAACGCGTGAACACGGGAAGGATGCGAGACCGCACTATACCGCGCCGAGCGGTGTGAATGAATGACTTCCGGTTGCGGAATGTGGAATGCAAACAAAAAGAGAGGGAAGAGACAAAGGGTTTTGTGGGCTGTGAAGTGCAGCTTCGGGGGATACACTCCCTTTGACTACAGGGCTGTTAACTCGAGGGGGTAAATATGATATGAAAAGAAAGATGTGAACAATGATAATAAAGGAGAGTCGGAATTTGGGATAAGTAAATGGTTGAACGCAGTTGTTATGAAAGATCGCCGAGGGAGAATTGACGAAAGATAAGAGAAGAGAAACCCAGTATTGTAAGACTATACGTGG
Organism: Articulospora tetracladia; assembly: GCA_003415645.1. Lineage (NCBI taxonomy): Eukaryota > Fungi > Ascomycota > Leotiomycetes > Helotiales > Discinellaceae > Articulospora > Articulospora tetracladia. Next base: position 110,186 of record PYIV01000015.1, read on the forward strand.
ACAAAAGTCAAGATTCCGAACAAAACCCTCACATAATATCCATAAAACTTCATCTCTACCACCTAAGTCCTCAAGATAAATTATCCAGCTTTCCACCCAGCTCCAAGATATAAGGATCAAGACTTGCCAAGTACTGTTCCGAGTACGCTTTTCGCTCCACGAGCGGTAGGGCGAGGAGATCGAGTGTTGGGGGATACATCAGGTCTGGTGAAGAGTCGGTTGCTAAGGTACACGAGGAGATTAGTTTAATTTCTAATGTCGGTTGCTTTATTCCCCACCTCGTGTGTGAGAGAATGTGGATGGAAGATGAGGATAAGGATGGAGGATAAAGGGAGGATATAATAAGCGTGAAATGGAGATATATAAAAGGGAAAGGAAACGGAAAGGAAGCAATGAAGAGAAATAGATACGACAGGAGGATTTGAAGATGAAAAATGTGATATGAGATGATTTGTAAATTTGACATGAGACTCGAATCAACGAAACGAAAAGAAAAGATCCTGTCAGAGGAATAACCCATCATCATCATCACCAGCAAAACTAAAATAAACTCAGACAAAGAAAGTCAAAACATACGCTCATCAACCCTGCGAGACTGCCTCTTCTTGTTCTTCTTCTCACTCTGTCGCCGACTCTGGCTCTGGTTCTGGTTCTGGTTCTGGTTCTGGTTCTTCTCGATGCTTGGTATAAGAAGAGGAGCAGCAGCAGCAGCAGCAGCAGCAACAGACAGGGTAGGAGAAGAAAGAGGGTGGCGGCGGTTGCGACGACGGGATTCACGCCGTTGAGATGGACTCTCTGATTCGAATTCCGGTTCCGGTTCTGGTTCGGACTCGGACTCGGACTCGGACTCGTCGTATTCGTTGTGCACGGAGCTGGCTTTGAAATTCGTGTGCGGATGAGGATGAGGATGAGAATGTGAATAGGAATAAGGAGAAGATTGCGTTCTTGATTGGGACCTGGATCGTGCTCGTGTGCGTGACTGGGATCTAGATCTAGATCTCTGTCTTTCTTCGACTCGTGAGCGTAAGATTCTATATACATACATACATACAGGTTGGTTAGTTAGGATGCTGTGTTGTAGCTAGGGATGGGTCATGGAGAGGGGCGGGGAGGGGGGCAAACCGGTTTTCCTCCTGTCGTCGGGCTACTTCCTGCTCCCACGCCTTGGCTTGAGCAGTCTTTCGCTGAATATCAGCTATGCTCGCCTTGACCTTCTCAAGCTTGGACATCAAGCGCACTCGTTCCATCTCCTCCTCCTCCTCCTCTTCCTGCTCTTTTCTCAACATCTCCTCTTCCTTCGCTTCCCAATCATCCAGCTCACGGCTTTCAAGCTCCAGCTTCTGTTTCTCGGCTTCTGCTTGTTCCATTTCGGATTTCCACTTCTGGGCTCGTGCTTCCGTGTCGGCTAGGTTGGCTATTCCTTCTGCTGCTTCGCGTTCGGCTTTGCTGACTTTCTCGCGCAAGGTGAGCGTCGCTTCTGAGGCTCTGGCGCGGCTGTCACGTCGGGGTTCTGCTGAGTTATCTTCTGCCGGTCCTGGAGGAGGGTCAGCGGAGAACTTGCGTGGTGGTATATGAGGCGGGGTTGGGCTGGCGTCGGATGTCCGAGATCGAGGTAACTCGTGAGTAGGTATGAATGGGTCGCTGATTCGTTGTGATGATTTTGTCAGAAGAACATCATCAAGATCTATGAGAAGGTCATCATCGAGGTTGACTGCAGATCTCGTTCGTTGTGATGGTTTGGTGAGAGGGACATTGTCGAGATTGAATCTGGATATGTTGAAGGTGGGCGACATCTGTACAGGTTGGGATTCAAATGAGCCTGGCATAGTCCATGATGGTGAGGTTTCCCGCGACGAATAATTCTGAGGATTTGAGGTTACTTTGGGGGTGCTTATGCGCTGATTATCTTCGAATGGGTTGGTGTATGATTGATATATGCCTTGTGTTAGCGGTGGTGAATACGGCTGAGATGAGTAAGTTTGAGGGCTTGAGTCTAGTTCTGGGACATTTTTTGTCGATAGGTTCGGATAAATTGGACGGGGAGAGTCATTCGCTTTTGGTTGTAGGCCAGGCCGAGGAACGGATCTAGGAAGCCTCGATGATGGCTTGGAAGAATTAGTTGGCACTTGTGTCGTGTTGGGCGTTCCCTTGCGAAATGTGGTCAAAGGCCCCTTGTGAGATTTGGAAGCCGAGGATCGCCTGTTCGTGTTAGTCGACTGGATAATGAGGGTCTCTAACTTACTTTGCAAAGATAGCATCTGCATTTCCATACTTGACCAAGAGTTCGTTGTATGTACTCGCCAGCTTCGTCGCTACCTTCTCTATTACTATTTCCTCAACCGCCTGGCCTCGATCGTTCCGCATGCCTGTCAAGGCCGGCATGCCTAGGGCTACCATCATATGTCTGCAGATGTTCTTGTTTCTCTTGATAGAAAGAGGAGTTGCACGTTTGCTGTCAAGACCTTCCGTAGCGAATTTCTTCCAGTGCGGATCTGAATGTAAGAATTCTTCGAAATCGGATTTGTTTCCATTTTTGTCCCAGTCAAATCTGAGACCTTTGTCGTACATCTTTGCGATTAAATACCCCATGATCTATTAGTGGTTAGGGGCTTTTCTTGAGGGGGCTCATGTTTGAAAGGAGAATGCTTGCCTCGGGACCCTCAGTAGTTTCAATGTAGACTGGAGGCATTTTGGATGGACAAGTTGCAGACTAAGGAAAGAATACAAGGTGATGTTCTTGTAGAGCAGTTTACTGATTGAGAAGTAGAAGAAGAAATCCAGCGTCCAATGCTCTCAAAAAGAAAAAAGAAATGAAGGACAAGGGATATCCAAGAAAGATGCTGTTCATTCCATCTCTTACTCTAGCGTTGATACAGATAGCAACTTCTGTTTGTGGTTATTGTCGCTTGAGAGGCCCAATCATTACTCTACGAATCCTCTATTGCACAACATTCTGGAGACTTTCAACATCCACATATCAGCTCTGCAGGAGATGCGACGGAAATATGCTGTAGCATCAAATAATTTCTGCGCTCATTGCCACACACTACGTTATGGGTTTGGTTGTTGTCCAACGGAGAATGCGGGGTGCCGGATTGCTCATGTTGTGTCGTAGTCAACATTAACAGAGGGAGCGATTGGCTGGCAAACTTGTTAGTGGATGAGCTGGTTGGTGACATCACAAGAGGATATATAAAGATACACGGGATGCATAGTCGTTATATAAGTTGTGGCTATATAGCTGTGATTTCCTCCAACGATTCCAGCAGTATAGTTATTCCAAGGGAGAGGATCTGAGGTTGATGTTGTTGATATTGTTGATGTATGCGATGTTCTGAGCCGACATTCCCCCGGTGCAAGTGGCCACTGATGCATAAAAGTATTAATTGATTGATTCGGTACGGTCAAGTATGGTGGCCGATAATGACAGTCATCCCATCAAGCATATGACTAAAGCTCGAGAACCAAAAATCGAAAAATCGCAAATTCCGATTTGAATCCGAACGCCTTTTAATCTGGAACCCTTCTCGTAGTTGAGGAGACTTCCTAAGCCTATATACTCACAAAGCAGAAAGCGCTTGGTAAAGCTTGTCCGTCTTTAATTTACATCTCATCTCTGCCAGGGGAGGATCAAAGGCATAAGCTACCTCTAGGTACTTACTGAAATGTGGACTTACTTCCTCCTCCTCTGACAAGAAAGAGCCTTCAGGTAGAAGCTTGAATAGAAGCACAGAACCCTAGCTTCAGAGAGGAATGTTAATATTAATGTCGAATTTTCCTCCTTTACGATTTTCCGACCTTCGAAGGTCAGCAAAATGCGTTGTGGGAAAACTGTCGTTATCGGCCACCGTAGGTAATCAAGGGTGGTCTGTAGTCGCGTCAAGGCTGGATCCGTTTGAGTTCGACCTCGACCCGTCGCAAGAGAAACCAGAAATCAGGATCCGTCAAAAAAAAAAAAAATTATTTGGGTCCAATCGATCCAATGCGCTTTACGAACACAAGATTGCGGTGTATGAACTGAATTTACAGCTACATCCACCACTAACTGACTGCTGCAACAGCAATTGCTACATCCACGTGATCTACAACCTTATCTCATAAATTAGACCCTCTTGAGGTCGCCCACTTTTTCCACACTTCAAACTCCTAAGCCAATCAGAGGCATTCATTCGCTCAAACATTTACCTCAGCAGGGCAGATGATTTATCAAGTCGGTCGGTGGTGGGAAGTCAAGTTGTATTACGTAATCATATCACGTGCTCAGGTGGGACCACGCGTTATTTTTGAAACCCAACTCCAGGTCCAGCTTCAAACAGACAGAGAGCAAAGTGACAATCCCTTTTTTTTTTTTTTTTTTTTTTCCTGAAATTCAACTCGATCAACTCGATCAAATCAACTCTATTAATCTCATCTTCACCCCCGCCATTTATCTTCGAGACCTGTGACTCTCAGCTGTTGCGATTCAAGGTGCTGCAATCCGAAGATTCTTTCCTCGCTCGGCTGATTGTTCACTGCTGGGCAACATAGGCAGCACGCCATGAAAGCCCTGCGGTCTCTTGGGAACGAAATGACAGTCCTCAGAAGCAATCCACATGTATCTTTTCACATCCCTCTGAATCCACCTGTCTGGATGACATTCCATTCTATGACATCACATCGCCAAGGGGGCCGAATTCGTCTCTTCAGCAGAGCCATATCTTTTGGCGAGGATTCACACCCGAGCGCCCGACACGAATTGAGCCCGCCCCTATACATTCGGTTTCCTTCCAACGTCCGATTTTTCAACCTCAAATTCCGGCTACCACGAACTACCTTCATTGTGGTATACCATTTCTCTGTTTTTCTTTGAAGTTTTGCCCATAGACTGGTGGGATGATTGGATTCCACGCTGATTTTAGCCTCTTTAACCATATAGTTGTGGTAGATGTAGCTGCTTGGTTTTCTGCGCCCTTTAGATGAAGGGTGAAGTGTTGCTGAATCACCTTACGAGCAGCCAAGGTAGGAGTATCCCATTTCGTTCTCGTAATAAGGTCAATGATTTATTGGATGCCCTTTCGCAGAGCCAAGAATTGTATCTTATCTAGTAAAGTTTTAGCACCATTCTCTGGCAAGTGCTTTGGGTGGACTTACTTTGTAAGACGAGAGACAAGAACAGACGTCAGGAATATTCGGATTCATCCATGAGTTCAAACGAGTTGTCGGACCAAAATGTATAATGGCCAAAAGGCATGGTTTCAAGCACGCTTGAAGTCAAGAAGTGAAATTCCTTGTAGGAGAGCAGGACCAGCTATGCAGGTAGTTTTTGTAGTCGTATATACGCTCGGGCGAGAAGAAGTTCAAGGAATCTTCGAAATGTATGATTCTACATAGGTTTGATTCCCATCAATCTCCAGAAAGAGACTTGCGGGTTTCAGAACGATGGTTTTCTAGCAGACGATATTAGTGAGATATTCTGACTAGAGTTTTTATCTCTACATACCAACAGATCAAGTGGCAGAAGCCTCTCAAAAGTGCAAACAGTATACACAAAGGTTGAATGCACGAAGGTGTAAATAAAAGTTGGGCAGTCGATGACAAGTATATTGGGATGATTGAAGACAGGTTGCGATCCTACTCTTCCATGGACGTGAGAACATCAAGCTCAGGTTGCGACCCTAAGCTGACATTCCCACATACACGCACCCATAGTGTACATCCAGACGAAAGACAGCTAGACAAATGATCTGACAGCAAAGAGATAAAGGCACCTACTATATATCTACCGTTTACTTTTCCACGCCCCTCTAAAATGTCAAAGTATGCTTCACCGCTTGAATTGAGTTGAATGATCCCAGAACTTGCAGGTATCAGACTGAAGCCTGTGAACATACGGCCAGGACCAGGCTAGGTGCGCTGCTCCGGTTGAGTATGCACATGCAGCATACCACATACCATGTACATCTACATACCATGTACATCTACATCTACATGAACGCAGCTCCCCACAGACCCAGGATGCAAGCGCTCCGCTCAACCACATCCGCACATGGCATAAGCATGACATGTACTCGTGTATCTAATCCCAGCCAGCAGCTTCAGTCTAAACGGATAGTTACAACTCGCTGCTGCTTGAGTACATACCTAGGTATTCATGCAGTATGCAATTCACGCACGCACGCATGCATGAACTTTCTTTCGTTCGTTGCTATCTTTGCAGAAGTAACAGCAACAGCAACAGTCACAGGAGCTGTGGGCCAGGGCCAGGGCCAAGATGAGAGACCCCTCACCCTCAAGATAAATACCTCAACTAGAGAGCTGCCTGCAGATCTGGGAGTCATGAGTATGAGCATATCTCGGGGTAGTTCATGTAGCTAGCCATGTGTTCATCACCCTCCCGAGACTCAACCTCCCGAGAGTGACCTGCTCCATGTAATACAACCGAGAAGAAGTCTCACCTCGGTGTTGAAGCGGGAAAATAGCTCCAAAAAAAAAAAAAAAAGGAAAAGAAAAAAGGATCACAACTACCATTTGTTCTTAGTTTGTGCATCGGTTTGCCACGCTCAGGTTCAGCTCTTGCTCTCTAGCTCTCCAGCTCCCCAATACCTGGAGACAGCACAGCACAGTACAGCATAGTAACTACAGCTTTACATTCCCTTTAATGTTAATGTCAATGTCAATGTCAATATCAAAGCATGAACTTCCTCCTTCCAAGGCCATGCTATCCACTACCTACCCTGCCAGAAGCCAGACGACTCCTAGACTGTTCTATACTGTATGCCGACCTGCCATTTCTTGCGGTATTCAAGGGCCCCTTGGAACCCCTCCCCATCCCCCTCCCCCTCCCCTTCGCTACCGTCCAAACATTACCAAGGAGCGGCGGGGGCTCTTTGATCTTGAGGTTCAAGCTAGGCTAGGATATGATATGCCAGGCCGGGTCGGGGTTTTTGGGTCCCAAAACAACGCTGACTTCGGTATGTATATGATTCTTTTCCTGGTTGGTTGTCTGTATCATAACTTAACTCTGGACGAGGTGATCAATTGGCCTGGCCTGGCCTGACCTGGCCTGGCCATCTGACTGGTTTTTTTTTTTGACGCCGACTCTGACCGCCATGTCTTGATTTCTTTCACTTTCAGCTGCAGGATTTACCTCTCTCTAGCTTACTTATCCTGTGATATAAGTAAGTTAACCGTGTTGAAGTGTAAGTGAAGTACATGTACTTTTCCGTCACTCCTTCTCTACTTCTCTACTATACTATACCCCTGCCCTATCTTCACTCCATCAACCTGCCACCACCACCGTTTGTGGTTTCATTATTTACCCAAGTAATAAACTAACTCTCTACTCTACTCTACTCTACTCTGTCGCAAATTCCGGTGCGTGCCACTAGCACACCAATCAAAGTCGGATAGATAAATCATCTTGCTGGATGGATGAATAGATGGTTTTCCAGCCAGCCAGTCAGACTTGAATTTGAAACCTATGAACTAAACGAATGATTCTTATACCTTGTCTTCAAGAAGGTTAGTCCAGGCTTTGCGTGAGTGTGCTAGAATCGCGAGCGGGGACGAGAATAATCTGAGATATGTCTCGGGAGAGGAGATGGATCTCAGCCTAGCCATCCATGAACTATCTATAGTCTTGTGAGTACACATAGTTGTGAGAAGGATCTACTAGGGGCTGGGCTGTGATGGGAATTCTGTGGTGTTTCTCTTCTGTCTTGACTCGGGAGGGAAGGCGGGAGGGAGTTCATACCAGTTCATGCAGCCACGCATAATCCCGTAGGTTGATATATCGAGTAGTTCGTGGTGGAAGTTTGGTAGTATCTGTCTCGGTTCTGTCTCGGCTCGGGAAGGCGGGAGTTCATACCAGTTCCTTAGCCACGCATAATCCCGCAGGTTAATATATCAAGTAGTTCGTGGTGGAAGTTTGGTAGTTCTGTCTCGGCTCGGGAAGGCGGGATTTCACACCAGTTCATGCAGCCACATATCATCTAGAGATTGATATACCAAGCAGTTTGTAGTAGAAGTTTGAGAGAGTCTATGTTCCGTCCCGGATCAGAAGGAAACCAGAGTTCACACTAGTTCATGCAGCCGCATCTGTCATAGAGAACCACCCACCGAGTGAGTGATTCTTGGCAGAACCTCAATCTACTCTACTCACCTCGAGAGAGGACAAACCCTATCTTAATTTATATAAGAACCCTAACTTGGCGACCTTGCTACGAGATGAGGCCTAGTTATATCTCAACCTATATCTTGCAAGCACGTATAGTAAGTAGTCTTTTACAGATAAATTCTTCGTGCAACAACCAACGAAATATAGAACTTGTTGCGAGAGGTGGTTCGGTTCGGGAGTGAACAGCAAAATTAATATGGCTTGCGCGGCCATGTGCCGTTTTCGGCCGGATCTTGTATACCAGTGGCAAGGATAGCCCCTATACTTTCTCGGGATGAGAGAAGCCACGCCTTGGGTATGAATCCTGTCAGATCGCTGCTCCCGCCCGCAGAGTCAAGATGGCTTGTTTGCTTACTAGGTGCGTTTTCCAAGTGAAGCGTGCCTTCTCATCTTTTTTCATTACTCTACACGAACTGGGTGCACATTATAAGAGGAAGATTGCTTCCTGGATTAATAGCGTGTTGAAGGATCTACTTCTCTCAAAAGCATCTTCCTTGCCCACTTGATGCGTCTTTTCACCCTCAAGACTCTTCCTTTCATCCTCTTATTGATTTTTCATACATTTAAATGAACATTATTTCTCCTCAGTAGACTACTTCAAACTATCTGTCACTTCCCACTACGTCACAAGCAGCTTTCCAGCTTTTGCAATGCCACGTCAAAAGCGAGTCCAACGGGTGAGTTTGATGTTCACGAACTCATTGAATATACTTACTTACTTCTCTTAGACTGCGCTTGGATGCACCATTGAGGATCTCGGAATCAGTAACCAGCGGGCAACTTTCACCTCTAACCAAAATATCGCACTTCGAGATTATATAGCCAACGATCCAGCCTTTAGAGATCACGTTAAAACGTACGGTAAAGCAACAGCAACGAATCTCGTACCATTTGATCTCTTAGATGTGCAAATACTCCTGGAATGTGATGGCCTACAGGGCAGGTTGAATAATATCGGGCAGCCAGTCTTGCTTTTCCTAGACCAGAAGATTCGAAGTAAGTTAGCGCGAGAATGGGGTACATTATCTTCCAAGGGCTTCAGCAAGCCATCAACTAGATCCGCATCGCGATCTATTTCTGTGGCTCGGTCCTGGGATAGAGATAGAAGATCGAGGGAGAGATCTTTGACAATAGGGAGTGACAGAGATACCGACTATGATGATAGGTCACACCCAACAATAATCAATCAGTTCTTTGACTCGTGGGTCTCCTCCCAAGTGTATTTGGTTCATCTATGTTCGTCGCTAACCTACGCAAGGCGCTCCACCACCCCAACCCCAGAACCTAGCTCTTCTACCCGACGAGCTAAATCGTCACAACGACGACAACCTTCTGTCCAACCTCGTACTCCTCCATCCCGTACACAACACACACCAAAGCCTAGATCCAGACCATCGTCGACCTCACGCCAAAGTAAGCGCCCACCTGTTATAGAGATCTCCTCCGACGAAGAGGATGAAGACGAAGAGGATGATGAAACTGAAGATGAAACTGAAGATGATTTTGAAAGTGGAGATGAAAATGAAAGTGAAACCGATGAACTCGACGAATATCCCGATTGCAATATCAGCAACCCTTACCTGAAAAGAGACACGTCATTTTCATCTCAACCAAGTCATCGCAACCCCCGGCCTTCTGGCAGTCGCAATCCGTCAGACGCTGTGGCCGACAATGACCAGTCCGATATAGAAATGGAGGACGAGGATGAGGGCGAGGATGAGCTAGAAGATGAGCGAAGAGAGCGAATGCGGGAGAAGATTGAGCGTGAACTCAAGGAGGTTATGGCTATTCGCCGGGCGTGGGAAGATGAGCGTGCTTCGGTTGAGAAGAGTGAGAAACAGGTCAAGGAGAATGAGATCCGTGAGCGTCGTGCTCGTCGCTCTTGTCGAGTGGGGGATAATGGCGGTGTCCGCTTTGATGATAATCGCCGTGGCAAGGGAGCGAAGGGCTAGGATTGAGTAGTCTTTGTTGGAGGTGGAGAATTAGTCGGGAAAACAGGAGGTGATTGTGTTGAAAAAGAATCTTTTGTTTACTTTTCTTTTGGTTATTCTGAGTATTATTATATTGCAACTTTTTCTATTGGTTATTTTTATTCTGGTATTTTTAAAAGTGTTGGGCCACAAGTCACATTTATAGCATTTTTTGTTTACTCGATTCTTTTGTGAAAAGCAGTTCCAGCTCAAGCCCGATCTCTTTCTCCTATATTAAAGGAAAGATTTTACCATAGAAAGCCAAGCACAATTTCGAGCCTAACTGTCAGAATGAGAGAAATGTGAGGGAGTTGTGCATACTTTGTATTGCTGGCAGGGCTGGAATGTGAGCTGGCTCACGTGTAGACTCCTTTCTAGATTGGCTACTGTGGTAAACATGAATGAGTGCTTGTGTATCTCATTTACTATGAGGAAAAAGTTCTCGTGTTCAATATGGTGAAGGTCTTGAGGGTCTCACAATAATCCTTCGAATCGGTACTAGACATCAATTCTGATAGTTCTTACAAAATAGGCAAGGGAATACTTAGTCTCTAGATTGGTTCCGATTCAAGATTATCACTTCAATTAAGGACGAAAACCTTAATTAGCAAAACTTCACTTCTCAGATACAGATAGACCAAGCCAGAAGACAGTATCTGCGCTTTAGAATGAAATTGCCTATGACTTTATCCCATTAATATAGGCTGCAAACCACTTTGAAAGATTTATTGGAACCGTAGGTCCTTTGCACCAGACCAAGCACGACCTGAACAAAAGTTTGGCAAGATCTAGTAGAAATGTATGAGAGTATATACAGTAGTAAAGATTGATTTATATTCACCCCTACTCTATGAGTTATGTTGCCATAACTGGCTCAGAAGAGGGAGAGGAAGAGGATCATAATCTTTAAATTTAGACTAGTAACAAAACAGGCTATTCTGGCAGTTAACAAGTTTGGAAAAGTTCTTTAGTTTGGGTGATTTAAGTGGTTCAATATAGAGAGAACGGAAATAATAATATAATCCGTACGAGCCAGGGCCCAATAAGACGATTTAGCCTTCGGCGACAAACCTACACTTGGCTATTTTCAAGCTTTCGAATACCAAATCTGGATAACTTGACAGGCTATGATGGACTGGAATATGTGGTTTACTAGACGAGCGTGAAGGAGAGAGCGGAACTCTTTTGTGTTGATTCTACGCTTGAGGGCTACTTGGTCAGTTGATTTCTGCCTCTGCTTTGAGTGTAGCCAAAGTGTGAATGCCAAGCGGGTAGTGGACTGTCTCTGAAACTCAGCACCTGGCACCGCCCCTACACAGCCCTTCGACCCGATCGAAGAAGCGCGAGTAGGCTAGAAGTAGTCGGGATATACAGCAATATTCTTATGGCCCTTAGCCGTGCAACAAAGACGGCATCTTTCTTCTATCAAAAGCAAACAATTTACCTGCCGGTTAGTCACCTGTCACTACCTTATTGTCTTACTCTATAAGAGATCCAATATCTTCAAAAGAAAAATACTCGATCAAACTTGATATTGTTTGAATAATAGGTCGCTCTCTGAACGCCAACTGGCCATGCGCATGGTTATAGAACAGTATCTCCGCAAAGTAATGAGAGTTTCTCTACGAAAGCTGTCACAAAGAGCTGGATACTACAACTGATATAGTGTTGGTTTCGAAGTCACTTTCAAGCGTCAGTAACCAGTCCAAGACCCTCACCACCAAAAAACATCTTGGTCAAAGCCTCAAAGATGCCTTTTTCTGACTATGTTGTCCTACCCAACTATCTGACTTTCATGCTGATACTAAGAACAGAAATCGCGGTCTGCAAGTTCTGGGCTGCGTGCTTATAGAATTTCACTGCTTATTATGCCATTTTGCCCCACTACTACATGGCCTGATAACTCTTTTTTTCTTCGCCGTTTTCTTGACTTTTAAACTTGTTAACTGTTGTGATGAAGGAGGGACGTCTTCATTCAGTTATGAGCCCATAATCCCAGCACGGGTTGTTATGAACCGCTCAATTGCTGGCAGTATAGTGGTCATGTTCCTAATTTCTGGAGGGTTCATGTCTATCGTCTACTACCTATCGACTTGGTTCTAGGCAGTCAAAGGCGATTCAGCCATCCAGCCCGACTTCGGAGTCGGACATTGTGACTATCTTTCCCTAACGTTCAGGGATTATGATTATCTTTTGACCTAATTGTGCAAAGAGCCCCGTTATGCTCAACCATAAACTGCTAAAACGTCAAATCAGATCAACCGTTAGAGGAATGCCATCCTAGGTCTGCCGGTGGCACTGCCCAGATCGAGGATCTCGAGGAGGCATGAGAGGATATGGTGTCGCAGGGTCGGGCAGGTCCTCAGCTTACTCATCCATATAGTCTCTTAGATATAGTATGTGCAGTAAAGTTAGTCAGTACTGTGCAACACATGTGAGACATGACAGGACGGGACTGTGCTTGATGTGCCTGACGTGCCCAGCTCATACAAATTATCGAGAGGACCAGCTATATACGCGGAAAAAAGAAGTGGAAAGTAGAGTTCGAGAATTCTTGGTGCTCGAGGCTTGGAGACAATTATATAACCTATAAAGGTGTGCCCATGGTGGCCCTTTTCCAAGTTCCAGTCTCGTGGCTCGTACAAATTCCTGCCAAGCGTCCTCCTAAGACTTGTAACTTGAGGTTCCTCTCCGAAGGATATGCCCTCTACTACACCAATACAATGGCTGTGAGTCGTGCACAGGAGACGAGCAGCATATTATCGCCATTGAAGAAGTGCGGGGTATTTCTATCTGGCATCGGGGTGAGTGCGGAACTTTTGGATGTATAGGAATGGTACCATCGAAAAGGCCCAGAAAACAAGGACCCGGATGTTGAAGCGGCGACCACAGATGAGCAAAATGCTTAGCCTTGGCTAGGGATCCTCTTCTAATGATATGAGTGCAGCAATTTCCACTCACGGTCCAACCAATCAGGGCATCATGATACCGGGTTTCGCTCTCTCGTGAAAACGCGTGTATCTTCCCCTCCCTTCCACGACCAGAACATTACAGCGCCCGCCCGCATAATAAAAAACAATACCGTATCGCGTATATCCTCTCCTTGTGCAGGACCTACCTGCCCACCAGCCTACCTTACGCACCGGACCTACATACCAACCCACATACAGACCTACCCTACCCTACCCTACCCTACCCTCCCCTACCCTACCCTCCCCTCCCCTCCCCTCCCCTCCTATACCAAGCACCAGCGTATAAATTACCACGAATTCAAAGTCGCCCTCAAAGCCCTTGGTTTTGAGGAGTGGATGATCAGATCTTGGTTGTGAAGGAGAATATGCTTCCCGAGTTGAAGAGAAAGTTGGATGAGGTGAGTTTATGGCCGTGGTTGGATATTCTGTGGCGATGCTAAAAATGAGACTTAGGTATTGAGGGAGATTAGTGGTGTCGTCTTTTTGGTAAAAGGGGCCTGATTCCTCGAACTGTAGGGTGCGGCGGTAGCATAAATACGGGGTCAGTTTATATGCTGCCTAATCACACGTGAAAAATACGTCCTCAAAATGACTACTATTCTGGCCTCAGGGCTAAACGCGTAATATAAATCTGAACACACTAGGCCAAGCAGGCATCGAAAAGCTCCATTTTGGATGCTTAAAGATTCCGATTGTAGCCCCCCTGATCATCATTCGGAACTCATTTGCTTATATAACGAAACAGTTATATTAGCCGAGACCGCTTCGACGTTGGATCTGCTAAAGACTCGACGCGGTTGCCAAAACTGATTACGGTAGATCATAAATGTACTTCGATATATCTAATGAATAAGTAGATCTGAGGCACCAACTCTCTGCTGGTGTCTTATAGTTCAAATCGATTCAATAGATTCCAAGTTCCAGATCTAGTTACGAATGGTCCGCCTTAGCGCCTCTTAGCGACGATATCGTGAGGTTGACACGGCTATGGATGGAACGAGTCCATCAATTGTTCTATCATGCCAATGGCGAAGGGAATAAGATTTTGCGGAACTTATATACTAGGCTGTATTTCATCTGAGCTTTCAATTCATCGCGTATCCGAAATAGTTTAGATAAATTGAATCTGACCGAGTCTCCTTCCTTCTTTGACGGTTTCACGTGTGGGAAACTCGCAGCAAAAGCTTTGAAGCATAGAACTTTCGATCTTGCAAGGATTGGACTTAGATCAAATATAGGCGTATATGTGACAATTTTGAAGTTCGGCACATGCACATTTGGCGCTTTTCGTTCCACGAAGATGCGGAATCTTCAATTGGTCTAAATAGCCGCCACCAACTGATTATCTCAGCCTTATTATTAGAGATCAGTTGACTCTCCTCAACCGACAACGTGAGAAGTTTCCAAGAGTGCCAGGCCTTTCCGCTTTACTTCTGTGCATTCTTCAGATACAAATTGCACAAGTGTCAACTGCACGAGCCCTACTCGATCGTCTGCTCATCGACCATGGATGATCATCTGCAAGCTCAGCGCGTGGCTGCGGCTGCAGCCTTATCTAACTCTGAGAGTGCGGCTACTGATGCACAGCCGACACAATCGGACTCTAGAAGAGACAGCGGCGGAGACACAGTGTTTTCCGAGGATAGAGAGATACGGACTGATCGCTTTCTTACCGATTTCACCCTTCATGACACCCAACTTTTAGCAGTTCCCGAGTACCGAGCTAATCGACTCCGTTCATCATCTTTCCCCTCGGTGTTCAGGGGTGATGTCTTCGGCAGAGTGGCTCCTCCGACCGTAGACCCTTTTGCGTCCTGGGATGATTCAGCGCTGTCTAACAAATATCATGTTGTTTTGCCAGTGGACGACGATGCAATTCTCGAGCAGGATATCGAGAAACTGAAAGTAGCAGTACGAAGGAGTGAGGCTACAGCTGCGGGTGTAGCTGCAGCTTCTGAAGATCCTGAGGAGCAGTCCAACTACCGAGACTCTTCGACACGGTCGTCTTCGCCGGGGGAATCAAGGGGCGTCTCCGACTCGGACAGTGGGCTGGATTGGAGAGAGGAGGCACATACTCCTGAAGCTCGCGCGAATAACAGTCCTTTAGCCTTACCACTTCGCTCGAGAGGGGGCAAAATTGTCTCGGGTCGATTCCAACAACCTGTGGGGTATTTTCGAGAGTTGCACGAGCTTGGATGTGAAATATACGAGAGCTCCCTGTTCCCAAGGTACATTGTCAGTAGAACCATGATGACCAAAGACACGTCAAATAAACATGCTCATTATCATTATAGGACGGAACCAGACATCGACCTTTCGAAGGTAGGATCATATTTGAGGTCGGCTTCTTGCAGGGCGCATCGATCGAATTAACGAAATGGCCTGAAATACTGGCTTTTTGTAGCGATCTCACAAATAAAGCAAATGAGGACGGGACTGTGCCCCATGCAAGCCTAGGAAGGCCACATCTTGTTGCCTATGGAAAACATGACAGAGTCCTGACTCAGTTTACGCAACTCGTCGAATGTCGAAACATCATATCCAGGGTTTGGGAGAACATCAAGATAATGAAACAGGCCAATTATTGCAATGACTTCATCAGTTTGCTTGTCTTGGACCGAAAGCGTCAAAACGTGGCAACACTCGCGCGTATCAACTGCACGACGATTGAAAACTTGACGATGGACTTTGAGAATTGTCTCTATCAAGCTGTGTGCGATAATCCGGAAAGCGTCCTGGCTGGGAGCGTTGACAGCTACGGGCGGCATTTGTCAGTAGCATGTGGACAACTCCTGACTGACCTCGGATTGGAGCCTCGTGAACATACCGCTATAGAGGACGCTATAGAGGACATATGGAGATGTGCAGTCCACCTATTAGACCTGGCTGTGGTCTCTTACGCTGCCACACATACGCAAGGTCTTGGTAGGGATGATGTGACAGCAGTGGTACTCCCAGGCGCGTTTTTGGAGACACAGTATTACATATTTCGCCGAAGGAAATTCTCCTGTCTCGACGACTTCTTAGGTGGCCAAGAGGCTTGGGTGCTTGAGGATTTCAGCAACTGGCTATCCCAGATACCCTCTTACTTTCCGGATCTGGTCCAAGCGAGAGAACCCCCTCCTTTGTATTTGTCTACCGATGCGGTGACCTTTGGAGACATCTGGGGTCCAATGTGGAAATCACATATGGTCGGTAACGAGGTCGAGCTCATCAGATACAATGTTGGAGGAGGTGCCATAATTCCATGGAGCTTGCCATCATTTAATGAGGTTCAGGTCAACAAGGGCGAAATATTCTGTCACTGGGTGGCAAACAACGTGGCGCACGGTAATAGAAGTGGCGAAGACTCGATAAGATTTCACGAAAGCGATCTTCTGCTCATCGGAGCACCAGTACAGCTGAGGACCAATGGTAGCTGCACAGTTTCCTCGGTTGAGGTCAGGGAGCAATTAAGGAATAGTGGGTCAATTTCCCAACTTGGAACTGCAAGGGCTCGCTGGGAGCAAGAAACTCGAATAGCCGTGGCGGCGATTACTCCACCTCAAGCGAACTTTGGGTATCAGCAGGGATGGAAGCTAAGAGAAGGAAGATACATGAGTGCTTCGTTCGTCGAAAACTGGATAAATCATCCTGAAAGCCGTTCGGTTAGAAGTCTAGAGTTGCGATTAGGGCTCGAAGTTTCAACATGCACTTACAACGCCCGCAGGGTACCGTTGATAGATATATTCCGGACAACCACCTTGATCAATCACTTGCGGAGCACGTCTCTGAAGTGGCAAAGCAAGGAACAGAAGGCCGCTTTCTTTCGTGCACTTCTACTAGGTGACTACAAAGCGTTCGGAGATCTTTACGAATCGCGTCCAAAGTGGCAGCATGAACTTGGCAATGCCATCTCCTGTGGTCTGTATATGCTACAGTACACTGGCAAGACAAAGGATGACGAGCTGCAGCTCTTCTGGGCACCAGAGAGTACTCAGCCTGGAGTTTGTGTTACTCTTCGTGCAAATGACATCAGCTGGATAGGCTTCTTAGAAGAGACACTTACTAGTGGTGTAATGGCGGTGCTGGGGGACAGGTGCTTAGAGCTCCCACCTCTTACCAAAGCAAGCAGAGACATCTTCGAGCCATTTCAGAATAACCCTCTTCTACAGACAGCAATCCATCTGAACGATGACTGCGTCCCAAGGTCACTGCAAGGTAAGCTGCAATCTTCCTCTTGACGATGTCTCGCAAATTTGTTATTCTCAAGCTTTTAGAGTTGGGAACCATGATGTGTAGCTCTGAAACTGCTTGAAAGCATATATGCCAGGACTAATATCTACAATCGCCAGGGAGAAAACGCGAGAACCGAGACCCCAAGTCTGAATATAAAAGCTACTGGTCCATGAAATATATCGAAAAGGGCGATAAGTTCTCCCTTGGTCCCAGAGGTCGCCTAGAGACTATTGGCTCCATCGGATCGGGTCCTCACAAGGATCAGATTCTAGCGGAATGGTGCCCTCCCAATGGATCAATGGATACAATACGAGGCATCCCACATGCTCTCCGGCAGACTGCACATGGATTTCCGGTACTTGGAAAACTCATCAACAGACCGTCACCTCCATTGCAGCATCATGAAGTCGGACAAGACAGCATAGATAGGGAAAGCGATACTGAGCCGGTGCATTTTCACATCGTGAGTGCTACAAGCCGAAAGGTTCCACACAGTCATACTTGGTGTCCTCCCCAGCGAGCCTACATTCACACAAGATCGTATGCCTTTGTAAATGGTATAGATGGTACACCAAGAAGTATGATCGACAATCCTACACAAGAGCCACCCGACACTCCGAGGTCGGATTGCAGAAAGAAAAGTGTCACAAAAGAGGATCTCAAGGAAAAGAAATTGGATGAGCAATGAAATTTTGATGGAGAACTGCGTGACCTAGGGAAATAGTATATCTTTTAAGATGGTATGGCAAGTGATTTATCATTTTCATGTAGTTGCAGAAAAAAAGGGGCGGACTGAGCATGTGGATCACAACTTTCAATTCCAACCTTCCTCTATCCTTCATTGTCTCTGTGCAAAAATCGAGTCAATAAATGCTATCCCAAATTTCTATATATAAGTATACGTATAGGAATTAACAACTCCGCTTTCTTGTTTATACTTTCGCTATTCGAGCGGATAAACAAGATCTAGTCTCTCGTAGATTCTAACCTTGTGTCGAGTGACCTTGACACAATCTACCCTCCCCTGGATAGTGGACTAATGAGGCTGAGTGACTAATTAGACATGCAAACACTTCCCATCCACCATCCCTAAGACAGCACATGCCTTTGGTTTCAGGGTTAGATCACTCTCTCCTTACCCAAGCTGCCCAAGATCCCCCTGAGCACACTCTAAGCAAAATACCACATTGTAAAATTTTCTCAAGTTTTGACGGTTATCCCAGGGAGTTAAATCAACCCGCTAGGGATCCCAAACTGCAACCTATACAAATTACTAACCTTAGGTATCCCTTCTCATCTTTCATGATCTTGATCAGGCTGTCGTACGTAGGAATTCGGGTGAATTAGATGAGTATTAAGTCGCCTAGTTTTTCAAAGAAAGTGACGAAGCTGCAGGATAGTTAGGTTCTGATTGGCTTTGTGTTGGGTTATGGGATTGAAGCCACCTATATAACAAGCTCGAATGCACCCCTCGCGATCGCAGCAAAATCTGGATGAGATTGCACAAAAATGCTTAAAAGTTCAAAGTACGGCTGTAGTTTCCCACTGAATTTTTCGATGCATTTACATACCTTCGGCAAACCTTTCAAACTCCCTAATTCTATCCAAAAAAAAATACTCCCGGCTTCAGATCTTGCTGAACTACGCTCTCTCTACTCTGAATAGTTCAGTAGAAAACTCTTCGCGGGCCCGTTCAAAGCTGTGTATAGATTGTTTCCGAAGTTCCTACCGGCAGCGGTACACAAAAGTTGTGTTGTGCAGGTCAAGGGCAAATGCCGGATGCATCCCTCCTCGTCACTCCCATCGGCGTAGAGCCACCAGGCATAATCGTAGTCATGTTTGAGGTATTGAAAGTCTTGATTACAAGGATGCAGGTCCGAGTGCAGCCGGAGATCCAGCGGACGAAGGTGTTGATACACTCCTTCCTGCGCCACTAGCGCTTTCAAATCGGGACGCATTGCATCTATGGTCGGCGCGGAAGGACTCCATCAAACCGGCTCAGCATTAGCATCAATTCGACAATTTTATCAGCTAGGCGTACGGTATATAACCCTCTAGGTACTGGTAAGACCAAGCTTAATATCGGAATCGCTATCAGCTTTGGTCTCCTTGACCAATGTAGTGAGTCCTTCTGTCCAGTACAGTAATAAATCAGTCTAGCAGACTCCCCTCCTGTAACTGTTGTCTGGGGGCAGGAGCTTGCAGATAGGCTGCGCTACTGCTCCAGGAATCCTGTACTGACATATTCATACAGAAAGCTGGCCCCACTTCGTATGGAAACCGAGCAGGATGGAGGCTGCTAGGACAGGAGGACTCCTCGAGCAAGTACTGTCGAAGACACAGATGCGACCACAACACCTGTACACTCGCCACCCAAGTCGACTCGTGGTGGTCGAGGAACAAATAAAGCTATAAGTCGAATGAAGGCAGAATCGAGATCTAGGTAGGAGAGCAAGTAGACTACGGCGGATGAGGACGTGGATGAAGAGGAAACCGAGGCGTGGGCTAGAGTCCCGCTACTGCGGATTCAGGCTGTGCGTAGTGACCTAGCTCGCAAGATACTTTGCCGTTCCAATTCGAAGAGGCGTAGTTCTCCTCTCTGGTTGAGAGGTGTCTATTTTCTATTTCATCGTCAGTGTATTAACAGATTACGGATGGACAACTTTCTTCCTTTTTTTCGGGCAATTCTGAAATCGAGTTGACAATGTATAATCACGTGGTCTTGGTAATACCCGTGTTGATCAAGACGACCGGCTTATTGGCACATTCTAGCAACGATAGGATACGTGTATATAGAATAGCGTTGTGGCGTGATTATGGGGAATGGTGGGAGTGACAGGTTGTGTATTCACCCAAGGAGGGCTTGACGATGATTGAGAGGTTTGAGGGTTATGTTAAGAATTATCTGATGTGAGTCCTATATTATGCTTTGAGAAGATAGAGAGAAAAGATGTTTTAGGAACAGATTTGAACTCAGAGTTCGTACTCTTTGTAGATACGATGGCATAGTCCCCAATGGCAAGAATTTTCCAGGCTTTGAGTCCCACGGCAATACTACCTCTATAGCTCTCGGTGGTGATGTCTTATATTGCGTCAGGCAAAATATCGTAGATAATATACTACTTGATTGAGCCGCTTACACTATGATATGCAGTATCCCAAGGATTAACCTACCCCTGCACCTGCACCTGCAGATGTAACCTACCTCAAAAGATAGTAGTACGATTTAATATAATACAAAATTTATTCGTCCTCGAACGTGAGTTATCGCTACTTTATAAGCACTAACCTAGATTCAACCTAAGGCGAGGAGGAGCACCCCTTAAGCACTCCCTAAGCACTTCCTAAGCATTCCCTAAGTCTATGCCTCTATTACTATATTACTATCTTTAATATAAACTAGTCGTTCTTAACTAGACTCCTAGGGTTATATTTAGATTAGAGCTCAAAAATATAAAGATTCTATCTTAGCCGTCTAGCTTATAGTAGAATTTTATAATAGTATATTCACTTTAAATAGTAAAATAATTATACTAGTACTTTTTCGTACTATTATAGTTATAAATAGCAGTATATCATTAGTACTAGTACAATTCTATACTTATAATACTTCATAATAGTAAGAATTAATATTAGTAAATCAAGAAGTATTACCTAAATATAACTGGAACCAAGACGTGGAAGGACTTTCTTAATAGAAAAACCTCCACCCTCTTAACCCCTCGTAAATCGCATAATCACCGCGCCTAGGAGTTCAAAGTTAACGAAAGTTGGATTCTCTCCCAGTACTTGAATTTTCTGAAGTTGGAATATAGGCTCAGGATGAGTTGCGAGTAGGTTCGCACCCAATATGGCAATGGCGCCGTTCTGTCATTTCTAACGAGTCCTATTTAAGAACACGTTATCGCTTGCCAGAGAAAAGCTGACAGACGTCTCTAAATTCGATGGCTATTATACTATAGATAATTGTCCTCGCCGTAATATTGATTCCATTCCTACTAATCCTCTTCGACCTTGATTCTCGGCCTTAAATACTTGGTGCGAGAAATATCAAGGGGCCCATAAGGAAGCTCTCTAGATATAGTCTTATAAGTCCTCTTCAAATTATTCTATCTTTCTATATCGAGAACATATATAATGTAGTATCTTATTATCTCTTTACGACTTTCGCTACAAATAAGTAGCGTGATAGGCAGAACTAGCCTTGGCGGTATTTCTTATTGTCACTTTTCTCAACCTCCCTGTGAGGTAGTTGACGAGCCGAAGGGATACTATTTTGGGGAACGGGAATGTATAGCTATATCTGAGGGCGGATTTCGATCGGAAGGAGGGAGAGAGATTAAATGCTGTTACGGGTGTTAATAAGGGGCAAGGCTTGGAATAGAGGGAATGATGGTTGCCTGAGAGGATTTGCCGGACGATTGAGTATAAGTGCTTGAACTTCAACTACAATTTCTGTCATTTTGATATCCCTCAAAATTCAATTCCTACGAAGTGCATAGAGGCTTATTTAAGCATGTGATTAAGACGGGTCGGAAAATCGGGCCGGCTGCAGCTAATCATTCTCAACTCTTCTTTAACGGCTGTAAGGCTACAGGTTTACGTGCATGAAAAGCGCCATAGAATCTTGATTTTCCCACAACCCCGCATTGCTCGCCTCGTTTTTGTACTCGGTATGGCGCGATCACACGAGTCCATAGGCATCCACAACACTCTTCCAACTATCTATTCTCGCCTCACTTTTATTTCCAACCAAGAATGTAGCATCGACAAGCCATATCTCGAGGATATTAGAATTCCGATGAGCGTGATAAGTATAGTAGCCTGACCCAAACCATTCCTTAATCGTACGTGTTGCTGGGACTCACTACTTCTAATTTTATGGCTAAGCTTATATCGAGACCTAGAAACTATCAAGTTCTCTGATTCAATCTCAAAGCTTCTTTCCTCTAGCATTTGAGCACATCGATTCTAGGAGTAGTGTATTATGTCTTCTCCACTAGTTGAAGACCGGATACCCTCAAAGTTCATGGATTATCAGGGCTATGATTTCATGATACGAGGATGGACGGCTCCTAGAGACCAACACAAGCCAACACTCAAAAAGTTCATCAAGAATATCTCTATGGACTTCCCGCCATCTCTGAAGCTCGATATCCTCCCAAGGGAAGATGTCGCTTTCGTATGCCACAAACAATTTACCACTCGGTAGTGATAAATTTGACTAACATGTTTCAAACTTTAGGTTTGGCTGGAACCAAAAAACGTATCCCCAGAACGAACGGTGGCACGCTTTTGCTGGTCTATTGCAAATCCCCGAAACAGAAAGTATATCAATAAAATAACGACAAGATCATTTCTCGGGATCTCTCCCATTAACGACATTGCGCGGAACTGCTGGAGGGAGGCTGTATTTAGAATAGCGTTAGACAACGGACCACAATATCTCCAGGACATTGAAGTAAAGAAAAATGACCACATTCCGGGCTGGTGGGTAAATTTTGCTAGAAACCTCTTTTTGCAATACGTGGAGCAGAACACACGATAATTGACAATCTCTAGGGTAATCGTCTAATCCTTTGCTATGATAGCAGGCATAAATATTGCTGGCTACCAGACGACTTCGTCAATGAATAGAGACAGTATTAGTGCACAAACAAAAGTGAATATCAACAACAAAATTATCAACCTTTTCGGCTCCGGTGGCGTGTTAGCGGGAGCCAGCTTCTTGGAGAAGCTCACGGTAGGAAGCAATAATGGAGAGGTACAGTTCGCTAATAGACTCCTGATATAGGAAGGATCTTGCTTGCTGATATATACAGGGTGTATTTGGCCACGAAGAGATAATGGACAAGGTTGAGTCCAATATCGAAACCACTTTCGACCTGATAAAGGCTCTTCGTAGTAAGCAATGAGATCGCTGATCACCACAATTCAAGGTATAGGTTGAGCTACTAACCTCTTGCTGCTAGGTGTGCAGCTTCGGGAGGATATAGCTTGGTGCTGTAGCCAGGCCATGGCCGAGTGCTATTCTGCTACTCTCCTCGCAGCGCAAGCGATGCTTGAGGACCAAAGTGTCCTGGATATATATCTAAAAGCACGCATGAAAGAAACCGAGAGTATCAACATCAGCCAGGGCATTGCCACCGTTGGCTTCTTGACAAGCGCTGTCATGGCCTGCGAGGTCGTTGCAGCCCCTGCATCTATTCCAGCGATTGGAGCATTCATAACAACTTGGACATGGCCCACGGTTATAACTGTTGCTAACCCCGTAGGTCTAGCCGTCGGTACCATAGGCTTAGCTATCCTCGCAGTATCCAAGTTCAAAGACTCTGCGAGGAAAGCAGAGATTTTGCATCACCAAAATTGTGAGTATTAATTTCCCTTAATATAGCACCTATATATATCGCTAACAGTGAGATACACACTAGTGGAGATTCTTATCTCTCAAGCCTGTAATGTTATTAACGAAGTGAGCATATTCGTTAGGTGCATGAGATACTTCGACTCTCACAAGAGTGAGGACGCTATCGATAAATATATTGAAAGCATTGGGAATGAAGATATTGCTCGACGTTGGAAATTATTCGTCGACGAGGACAAGAAAGGGGCGGATCTGAGGCGGCAGAAGAAGAGAAATCATAGGGATACTAAACATCCGAAAGGTTCTATACCGCCGACTCCGCAACACCTACGACTTTTCCGGTATATCAAGCAATTCACTAAGAAGCAAGAATCCGAGCTCCGGGGTTGCTTATGGCGGATTAGGAATACGGGCGAGTTGGATCCACCGATATCTGAAGAATCTAGTCAGGATGAATTTAACCTAGTACTAGATGATGATGATGATGATGATGATGATGATGATGATGACTAATGATTAATGGCTAGGGGATTTTATTGGGGATCACGTTTGTTATTTGCTATATGCCAGAGTTCTAAATGAATATATATCGTCTCGACTAAATGACTTCTTCTATCCTATGTGTCTCCCTCCCTTTATTTTACTATTCCTTCCTAACGGTAATTATTTTCAACACTCTCCATCTTCTATATAAGACAGAGGCAAATATGAGGAAACAATTATTGGTTATCGAAAGGTGGAGTATGAATGTGACTGAGCACAGGTGGGGTAGAGCCTGAGTAACTTGAGTAGAGAGTGAATCGAGGTTGGGTAGTGCCTGAGCAGAGCGGCGATGTAAACTAACTGTATTCGGAGCACATTTAAAAAAAATGTTGTCCCCCCCGACTACTAAAGAAGCTCGCCGTCACTAGCCAGGCAGCCGAAGCACATGGTAGAAATAAAGAAGAAGAGGAATCCGATAGTTTTCTAGGTAAGAAGAATGCTACTTATTTATATTAGAAGTACACGGTGGAAAGTGTTCTGAACCTCTACTAGTGGCATTTTCAGAGCCAAAAGCACGTAACGGGCTCGACCCACCACGGCAGGCTCCTGGAAGATTCGAAAGCCACCAGTTCCTGCTTTATACATCGCTCTTTCGCCAAATTCTTTATGTCCAGGCAGCCTCAAGCATGACCCTCAGAGGGCTCCTTACCTTGCTGCAATCACTGGCCTCATCATCTAGCAAGCACAAATGCACCATCGGAGGAAACGCACAAGCCTAATATATACGAGGCCAAGCTGAAATTTTACTACTATGATATCGCAAAGCTACTCGCCACCCTGAGCCGTTTGAAAAGATACGGATACCGCCAGAGTCGCGACCCATGAGGCAGAAAGGCCTTGACTCCAAAGGAAATCGGACGAAAGAAGCTAAAATAGGCTCTGAATATATAGCCTCTCCTTCAATAAAAATCCTTAAAGTGGGCATAGCCATATGGTTTGTCTCATGGTCTCTCATCTATATTATCTAGAAACCAGACAACTTGAGCACAAAACACACCTGAGTAATAGCGTTCCCTGCTCAGAAACACACCTGTTTTCACTCGCTATTAGCAATAATACAGTTTGTTTCACAATCCTTTGCTATTCTCGGGCCTGTTGGACTTACGTGGTCCCTAACTTCGCTCAACCCCAACTACACTCTCTCAGATGGAACTACTAACACAATTCATAACCTAGACTCTTTCTGTACCTTTGATCTACATATGGGCAGTTCAGCACCTAAAATATCGAAGCAGATACTAAACACGGAGGAAACTTATAGAAAACTTTCCTTAGCCGGCTTTAAGAGACGGCAGAGAAGGCGAAACGGATAGCGCTCACATTAATATTCTAGAGATAATTGTCGGTTTGTCCTCTCCAGACTAGATGGTTGCACATTTCTTCCAAAAATCCTTCCCCACGATCGAAAGAACTTCGGCACCGCTAGACAACGGCCGAAACCAATTAATTTGGACACTGACGTATATATGCTATGCCAACATGAGTGGCTATGCGGTAAGATTCACTAAAGTTGATTACCCGCCTGGATATAATGTTGAGAAAGAACGCCTTCTCGAATTCGAAAGGATGTGGACGCTGTTTTGGAGTCTACCCGAGGCAGAAAAGCTTAGGTAATTGAACTGGGCAAACAATCATCAAATTAATAAGCCGAGACAGTACCTATCTCTCAAAATGAAATTGAAGTAGAAGAAATACCATCTGGGATACAACTAGCTGAGACACACAATACTGCGAGAGCAGATAACAGCGGGCCGGAAACACCTTTCGCCCCCAAGACAAGTGGTCACCTCCCGAATGACACAGGTACAGATTCCGTAAAGTCAATTAGGAGAAGAACAAATTCCTTCCGGGATCTAATAATAGGGAACAATCAGGTGGCTCTATTAAAGAGCAGGTAATTCTAGACTATACAATACAGGTAGCATAGAGCAATGGCTCAGTTGAATAAGGTAATATACTTTCTATATATACCAAATTGTACTTGTTAACTGTTGACAAGAAAACCATAATGAATAGTAAGCACAATGTCGATAAAACACACTACCTTGAGGCTCTCTAATTCAAAGCCAATTTAATACTCGAAGTGATCGCAACACTCCCTACTAAAATATCCGTTCGAGAAATAGAAGACAAAGGTAAATCAGACTTCTTTACAAAAGGGCTAGCAGTGACACAACTCCTCTAACTTGTAGCCAAAACAGCGAAACGCTTGAGATTAAATCAGTTAATCTCACCCCTTGAGCTCGCTATAATAGTATTTAGCTTCTGTATAATCATCACTTATTTCTTTACTGAAACAAGCCTAGAGCGTCAAGATAACAAGAGATCCCAGTGCTGAAATACACAGTGGATCTTACACCACATGTGATTAACAGGATTGGAAAAATTGTGGAGTTTGTGGGGAAAATGTTAGAGGAAAATGAGCCTATATAACTGCTGTAAAGTCTAAGCTTCCAGGTAGCTTGGGTTGAATAGAGGTAACGTACCAACAGTAGTCCCGGCGCCGTGTATGGAGTACATGAGACCGCTTGCTTTTATGAGCCGTTGGACGGCTGCTACCTCTTTGGACACAGATGCTGTTAGTGTTCTGATGTATGTTTCTATAAGTGATTGTCCAAACGTGGAGTTTTTCCAGCAGGTCCGGATACTCCAGGGTTGATGACTTACTGGGATGAGGCAGAAGTCTACTACGCAGGTGGGTGGCGTAGGTAGCGGATCGCTTACGACCTCCTTGTGGGAAGTGGGATACAGAGTAAAGCTGAAATATCGGTAGCATTCGTGCCTTACCTGATCGTATTCGTGCGTTTTGTTTCACCTTTTCAAAGTCCTGCTATCTTCTTTGTCGTCGCGACTTTTGTTCTGTCTGTCCTATTCTCGTTTCATATGGTTCCTTCTAGACCTAGTTTCTGAGTGTTAGGACTCTTGACGTCTGTGACTTATAGGCGGCTCCTATCCTCTTTCCAAATGCATCCCAAAGTACTAGACGACTTATCAACTTCTCATTAACTCGAATTTATATCTACTAATCTTAATTTCCGAGTTTTGACTGGGTTCTCAGGAGGCACATTTCCATAAAATGTTTCGAAATATTTTTCGTTCGGAATCCTCAATACACTTCCACAGTAACTTTCTTAAATCGTTTAAAGCAAGTGCAGGCTTCAATTAAAGACGACGTCCTTTTTGGTTTATTTGATTCCCCTCCCCGTAGCTATTCAAGACTTGCCGGCCGTTTTAGTATAAGCTATGCCCGATAACTCCACCCGGAGAACTTCTCCCTATACCACAAGCGGCAAACCCCTAAGTCAGCATTTATCAAATGTCACTTTATGTCTACTAAATGACTCCTACTCAGACATAATGTTTATAATATTGCTCGAGGATTTGAATCTGGAAACCTACGATATCTTAATCTAAGGCATGAGGCGGGTGTGTATATCACTCCCCCACTCCCTCTAACTTCCTTGTCGACATCATGAATCCTCCTAAACCACCTCATACTCCGCGTCACAAACCTAGAAGCAAGTCTAAAGTTCTATAACGACTGCCTAGGCATGCACATAATCTTCATTTTCAATACTGGAGCCTGGATAATCTATTACCTCGGATTAAGAGACGTCATAATAGAGAATATGGGCACTGTAACTGTCTTACTAGAGCTCTGTCATATCCTCGGACACTTGGATACTTATAGAAATAAGAATGAGAATGGAGGAGAGGGTTTCAGTCATGTGGGATTTACGGTTCCGGATATGGAGAAGACGTTAAAGAGGGTGGAGGATTTTGGGTATAGGATTATCCAACCGGTCGGAGAGGCGAAGACGGAGTAGTTTTGTGTGCCGGGTTTTGTGAAGGGTGAGGATGTTGCGGATGGGTATAAACATGTTTTCAAGCAGCTGTCTTTTGTTATTAATCCTGATATAAGTTCAATCGTGTCGTAATTCCTTCCAACTTCTATAGAATTTGACATTTTAGTAGGGACACTGGATTGAACTAGTGCCCCCGCTTGTCAAGCCACCACCTGCTTAGATACAATATGATATATACGAATCTGTCAAACCTCTCGCGATCTAGACAGCCATAAGCAGAAGCATCTTGTTATGCATCATTTGAATACATACTTGTGTTTCACAGAAATATAACTAGTAGGCAAGGTGCTTGCGCTATAGCTACGTATGACCTTAGCCGCTTCTACGTTAAGCTTAAATTTTAAATAATCAAGTAAAATGACATTTACGCTGCCTGTCTCATCCAGGTCCCCAAAGAAAGTCTAAGCTATAGAATTTTACTCTCGCGGTGGCAATCTATTCCCGTTCCTTGTTAACAGAATTTTCCGATGCCTGTCCAACATACTGTTTGCGCATTTCTCAGCTTGATCTCCTGTTAACGCTGGTAATGTGATTATAGTACCAGGAGGAATCGACTCCGGATGCTCCTTGAAAAAAGCGCTATAGACTGCATGCCTCATATCCTCTGCAAGTGTCTCAACATCCCTAGAATTACCCCAGAGTGGTCCCGTTGATAGGTATCGCACGGCGCGAGAGAGCTTGCCGTATTCTGGGGAATTTTCATCTGCAAGAAATGGTGCTTGGATGTCTTTCTCCGCCAGTATCCGACTGAGAAGGATCAAAGAGTCCTTCGGTGCCAGATTTTCGAATACAATCTGACGTGAGAACACAGAAGCGAGTTCGGGTCTTCTCCTTAGAAGCTCGCTCATTCCTTCTGTATCACCTGCCAAGATTGTCACCATTTTGCGCGAGTACCGTGGCATCTTGAGAAGATACAGCAACTGTTCAATTACTTGCCCTCCGTAGCTGAAATCGACACCATTATGCTGAGGTGGGGCAAGACGGTGAGCGTCGTCAACAAGTAAGACCTTTCCAAGGGCGCGCTCTACCTGTTCTGTGGTTCGATGACCGGTTCCGCCTATATATTCTGATGCGAAGTCTGTCTCCGAACTTTCGATGACTTCTGTAGAGCTTAGAAATCCCATGTTGTAGTACATATTAGCGAGATGTTGAGCAAGTGTTGATCTCCCGGTTCCTATCCCTGTCAGTTGGGCTGTGAAGAGAGGACAGGTACGGTGCATACCAGGTGGGCCTATAAGCAAAAAGTTGACGGGAACTTCGTCTCTAGGATTCTTCCCCAGAAGCCTAGCCATCACACCGATCTGCTCCAACCTTTCAACGTCATCAATAATTGAGGCTGCCAGTCGATCCTTGAGAAGTTCCCTAGATGTCGTGTGGCTGCTTCTTTTATTCATGTAGTATGCATCAAAATCCTCTGGATGCAAGAGGTCATCGGAAAATCCACCCTCCTCGGGAGATGATTGCCTAGCTTGATATGACTCTTTTGCCCTTTCAAGCAGCATGTCTACTTCTCCACCGTTGGAGAAATTCGGTCGCATGCGAGTTCTGTCCAGCATTCCAGTAGCCACCTTGAGCGCTTCCTCTGTTGCCAGCAGATTTTGGTTGTTCATTTTCAGCTTGAGAATGTCCACAAGTTGACTGAGATTGAAATTCTCGAAACGGAATGGCGTTTCGAATGCAAATCTCCGCGTGAGTCCCTTATTACCAAGTCTGAACATCTCCTTCATTTCAGTCTCGTAGCCAAGGAGGAGAACGCAACGATTATCACCAAGCACGCCCTGAACTTCAGCGACGATCATATCGAGAACTGCTTTCTTATCTTCGTTATTTTTGGGGTTTAGAGCGTATGCCTCGTCTATAATAAGAACGTTGCCGATGGAGTCCGCAAGTATCTTTCTGGTAAACTTTTCTGTCTCCCCAGAGTAACATCCAATGAAGTCGGAGGGATTTTTGAACACAACTGTTGAGGCCGGTAAGTCACACTTCAGAACTCTCCGGAGGCACAAATGGGTACTCACTTTCACCCTTACTAAGAAGACCCAGATCTCTCAATATCTGGCCATAAAGCTCCGCAACTGTAGTTTTCCCTGCCAGAATGAGCATGTCGTATGTGATTACAAGAGGATGCCGCGAATCTCACCAGTGCCTGGCTCCCCAACGAAAACGCGATTTAATGAGAATAAAAGTGGTTTCTCTTCTCGTAGTTGCCTTTGATAGTTGATCTCGAGGTTCCGGAATAGATTCCTTACGGACTCCTTGATTTGAGACATTCCGATCAGCTTTTGAAGCTTCTTCCATGCCTTGCTCTCCGCCTGCACCTTGGACGGATTTGGTCCTATGATGTCTTCTTGCGTAAATAGGAATTCATCCTTTTCGTGATCCTTCGACAGTCCATCACTTCTCTTGTGGCCATCGTAGATTCGTCGGAGACGATCGCCTTGCCGCCTCTCTATCGTGCGCAGCAAATTCTTCACGGAGCCCGCGTTTTCGAAGCTGCGGCTACCTTGGCCACGAGCTAGTTGACTCACTGCTATTCGGACGAAAAGACCGTCGATCCCCCCTTGGATTTTCATTTTCCCCTTGTATTTCCTCTCAATATTTCGATGAAGGATTTCTATAAGCTCTGCAACTCCAAGATCTTCGAATTTGAAAGTGTATGGTAATCGAGCAGAAAGTTCAGGGATATGAGACAAGATGTGTTTGATATCCTTATCGTGACCGGCAAGTATCACTACTACTTTTCCTTGGTGGTTGTCGATCGATTTGCGTACACTTTCGAGGATCTGGAACCCCTTGATGTCATCACTAGCTGCAAGTAGCTGATGTGCATCGTCTACGAAAAAGACTCCGCCGTCATAGTCAGACACCAAACTGTCGATGAGGTCAGTAGTAGAATCGGACTTGAGAAGTACCGAACTGGATGTCTCCACGACATGTGCCGACTCCAGGACCCCAAGAGCGCGCAAGAGTCTAGCATAATAGTGGCACGCAGTACGTTTGCCTACACGTAGTGTCAGAACAATCACACTCATCTAAGGAACTTGAGAAAGTAGTAGAGAATACCTGTCCCAGATTTCCCGAGGAAAACTGCGTTAAATAATCCATCTCTTAGGTCTACTCCTTGTCTCTGGCGCAGCTCGACTTCGTATTTAATACGGAGGAACTGATCTTTGACTTGAGGGAGGCCGACGAGCCCTTTGACCTCAGATAAGGCAGCATCAATCGCTTCTTTCTTCTCTTGCAGAAGCGTTTTTTCATGCTCCTCGGCTTGTCTTAGGAAATTGGTGAACGAGAATCCATCGCTTGAATCATCGTCCGAATCGTCGTCCGAATCATCTGACAGTCTGGTGTCGAACATTAACTCCACTCCACCATCTGCTAGGTGACTTGACAAAGACCTAAATGGCCAGTAGTCGTCCCCCGATTCCCACGCCACCGCATCTTGCTTGTCGTCTGTTGATGCGTATGCTGTATCTGATACGTGCTCTACCTCAGTTGAGGTCGTGGGAAGACAGCTGACCTCGTTTGATACCGCGAGAAGGGGTGGCAGGGTAGGGAGGGGTATGGAGTGTCTAACTTTACCGTCGACATTGTCGGTATGCTTAACTTGCTCCAACGTCTCCAGCGCAGCCTCTAGCAACCCGAGGGCAACAGATGGCCTCAGTGGAGGCGACGGCGGCAAGGGAACGGATTGTGGATTATATGAGGAGTAGCTGGTTCCATCTCCGCCATAATCCCTGTTGCCAGGTTTGTCAATCGGGCTCGAAATATGCTCTCCACGCCGTTCAGGAGACTCGTGACCTTTGGTAGGCTGGGACAAGTTGCAGGGCTCAGATATTGGTAATGCAGATACCTCTTTGTTGACGATGTCGACAGTGTTTGTGCTGATTTCGACGTGATCAGGGCCCAGCTCGGGGATACTCCCTGTAGATACCGGGGGTTGAGTCTCCATGAAGACTACACTAGGTTGCTGGGGCTCCGGAAGGAGGAATTCGATGTATAGTATGTGCAGATCTTGGAAACACCCACGAAACACCAAGCGTAGATCAACTCTTGCAGGTTTATAAAGTACAGTATGCGCGTGTTTCCAATTTGAAGACGATGACCGCGATATGGGGAAGCAAGAAACTCAAGCCAAGGTAGGTTTCTAGGCTCCCTTATCATTCATCAACGACACAAATTCCTTTACCAACTCGTTCTCCCGCAACGATCTGGCAGTCCCCCTCTACGAGAGGTCGTGGCTGCTCTTCGCCACAGGCTGTGACGGCTGTGCTAGCCACATCGACGCTTCGTAGAAGCGGTCAACGCACCTCCTTCACGAAACACCTGGCTTGGAGTTTGATAGTGGCCCTCGTCATATACAGTGAATACCCAGTTCACCAAACAAGCCTCCACCTGAATCATTACGCCCCGAGAATAAGAAATCATTGGGCGCTCATGGCTGTTGTGGGTGACCATGCCACCGAGAGCGAGGCGAGAGAGCAGTGGTTGTAAAGGAACCTGGGAGGAAATTGTGGTTCATTGTGGCGTCTAGAGCAAGGCGCATTTATGGGCTATGCTTGAGAGGTGGTGTGCACGTATGTCTTGCACCGCATCAAAAGCAAGCAGTCGTTAAATAATTGCCTCATGGATGGCTTCTTACAGTAGACACAGTCTCGACCTGGAAAGCCCACTACCACAAGCACTGCCACAAGAAGCCTCTTGTCAGGCTGAATCACGCCTCGTGCGCCAGCTGGTGATGGCAATGGTCACAGGGCTCACGATCAAGATGGTTTGAACATATACGATCAGATTTGTCCCCATGATGAGATAGCTCGCCCTTGGGCTCAAAAGAACATCAGCTACGTACGCTTGCTGAACCTTCAAGTAGCCGCCGCGTGGTAAATCTATCTTCTCTCCCCCAAGCGATCATCAAGCTAATCCATTGGGAAGAGCCAAATACTTCTGTCATTCCCAAAACAGACTGTCCTGCTCTTCTTACAGTATGCCTGATCCTTTGGATTACATCTCGGGCTTATCCTCACTTGTCGCTGCGCTTGTGGCCTTGGTCACCCTATTTACCGTATATATTGCAGCGTTGCAACTTCTTTCCCAACGGCAAATATACCGGTTCGGACTGTCATCTACATCTTTGGGCCCATGGAAACCGAAAGTGGTCACGTCGTCATACCTTGGGCTACGGAGCAACATTTTGACGCCAACAGTCAACCTGCCAAATTTGCTTTCCAAAGATTGGAGTCCTCAGCTGAAAATGCCCACTGGGTGGTCTGCTCCCGAGAACCATCCTACTGATCTTGAGAGATCTTCGGAATCGTTGCGGAAGGTCAGTTGGGTGAATTTCATGGAGGCTTTAGGGTTGTCCCCGGAAAGCGAAGGATTATATGAGATGCAGTTCGAGTCTGATTTAATCAATGGTGTCGTTCCAATGCGATGGAAAGGCAAGGATCTCGTCGGCATGGCAGCCATGCTCGGATTCCAGTCGTCCGAAGCAGCACCAAACTGGCGATTACCCATGCAGCTCCCAATTCAATGGAGTGGTCCTCTGGGCTGGCTACAATTTAGATCTGGAGCTGACGGTTGTGTCGTCGAATATCGCAGAAGAGGAGATTTACCGGACCAAATAGATTCGGATTTTCATGCTCACTACCGACCGAAGGATGGTATCATTCTTGGCCGTTTTCGACCAAGGATCGCTCTCACAATCGGCTGTTACTGTCTCTCAAACAATAAGATGCTTTTTTTGGGTGGCTTCGATAAAGATGCAGCAGACGAGTTGCGGAAACCGACTGGAATCACAGAGCATTCAACGGAGGATGTCTGCCAAGAGCTCGACAAAGGCACGTTTTCCGATGAAGAGATACGACAAAAGTTATGGGGTACGCGAACAGAGGAACCAAAACCCACGAACGAAGAGGAAAAAGCAGACGTTGAGAGAGCCAAGATGAGAAAGTACAAGGAAGTTCTTCAGAAAAGCCCGGGTCGGATGTCCCAGAAAATCACCGGAGAATTGGCCTTTAGTCGCGGAATCGATACGGCCGATATTTACGACTACTTCTCCACAATGGTCCACGAGGACGAAGTGGATCGCGAGAAGTATCCCTACAGCATCGGCAATATGCAGATGGACCGAGAACTTCTACCGCTTGTAAAAGATGCTCTTTCGGTCTTGAAGCCTGATGGGTTTTTTTTCTGCCCAAATCATGCGACAAATGTCGACGTTGCAGCTTTCTATCGACACGTTCGCATCACCCTTGAGATATCAAGCAAAGGTTTTATCCAGCCTCTTTTTGCCGATAGAATTTTCATTAGCATGTGGCAACCTAACTACACCGAGCTTTTCCATGCCATAGAGCTTTGCAAGAGCCTGCAGCAACTTCGGCGTACAGCGCGCACAATCTACTCTGTTGACGATATGAGAATCATAGCCAAAGCATCGATCTCAGCCCGAAAGATTATGGGCAAGTGTGGGGAGGAGCTTGTGTGGGCAATGCTAGTGTGCTCTGAGTTCTTCGTCTCAGTGCAGCAGCGCTTTGCGACTATCAATAACGCTGAACTTGTATCGCTGCTGGCTTTAGATATTCAAAGCGAGGAGGGTGTACTAGATACTACACCGTTGGAAATTACGTGGGGTGGGAATGGCACAGAGCCTGGCAAGTTTAAAATCCCCCTCATGAAGAAAGACACCTTTTCGGGACCATAGCTAATTGCAGCATTCATCGATGTCTGCTTAACGTGCCTGTGGGTTGAGAAAGCATGGCAGACAGATGTGTCAAACTACGATTTTGGTATTCCTCATACTGTTATTATGTTCTAGCGTATATTCAATCCGCTTTAATGTAAATAGACCTAGCCGATGAAGAAGATTCACGTCACTACAGAACCAAGTCTCATTGCACATCTCATGCTGGGAACTTGGTACATGATACATGCGGTAGTTTTAAATCAAATATTTTATCGATTGAGGCGTTGCGACTCCTTTTTGCATCCCGGGTCATCAGATTTGTTGATGTACAGTACAACCTAGCATGCTATTGCTATACACCTCACGGATACTGGCCTAACACCAAGATAGTTGTTAATCGCCTGAACTGGTTTTTTATCTGGCGAATTCCTCTCATTGGTCCCAACCTTCAATAACCAAGGGAGACTTATCTGGCGCCTCGAGAAAGGAAGTATTGCTTAATATGATTACAGAGAATGTCCAAGTCAGCGCTCAGTTACGTCGACCGTAGGCGGTGCGTGGAAAAGTGCCGGAGACTGTTTTTCTATTTTCATCAACCGCCAACAGAAGTGCATTACCTAATCTCTGATCTTCCCATATTTCCGAATGGATTCAATCCGTTTTCTAGATCTGTTTACACGCTCCTGTCAGCAGGTTAACTGGGCACTCGAGGTATGCAAGAATGGAACTAGGAAGTATCTAAATCTAACCCCTCGCAGAAAGGTCGGCCAAGTTCTATTCAATCCCGCGGTAGAGAACATTCTCACATCAGCTTCTGGCGACTATACGATCAAGCTTTGGGATATCGGCACCGGCAAGTCACACCTCACGCTAAAACATAGAGATATTGTCTAGATTTTGTTATAGAGCGTAAATAGTATGATATTAGCTAACTATATCTCGAGACAAGAAGTTAGGAGTATAGGAAGTTCGATAGGGGAGAGTAGCACACGAAGCTCAATGATATACCGGGGCAAAGAATAGTAGAGTTGTTTGGATGGGCAAGTATAATCGTTTGGCTATAACGGGCTTCTCCAAGATGAGTGATCGCTAAGTGGCTCTGTGGGATGCAGGAAGCCTTGCGGAGCTAGCTGATGGATTTACAGCTCTGGATTCGATATCTGGTGTTTGCATATTATTCTGGGGTAAGCTTTCTGCAAGGTTCCGTTGGCGGTGACTGGCGACGTTCAGATAATGGAACGCAATGCATGTACTGGGCAGGAAAGGGGTGAGTTCACGTATCCAAGCTGAAGAGACTTTGTTAATAATTTAGTGATGGCAATAGTCGGTACTTTGAGTACGAGAACGACAAGTTCGAATTCCTTTCCGAGTATAAATCTGGGGACCCACAAAGAGGATTACCGTTTGTTCCAAGACGAGGTATTAATATGAGTGGGATGCTTCAAAGTTTGAACCCATTCTAATCTACTCAGGTCTATGAGAACGAAGTCATGAGAGCATGTAAGACCGTAAACGATAGCTACATCGAACCTATCTCATTCACCGTTCCCCGACGAGCCTAAGTCTTCCGATCCGATATCTATCCTCATACGGTCGGTTCGAAGCCTGCTATATCTGCCGCAGAATGGCTCTCGGGCAAGGATGATGTTCCAGCGAAGATTGATCTAGAGAGTGTTTACGATAGAAATGCACCGGTTGAAGTTGCATTAGACTACAAGCCATCTAGATACACCTGCTCCTTCTCCGTCGGCAGCCAAAGCTCTATTAGCAGCGCCCAAGAAGGAAGATCCAGCGCCAGTCCAAACACAGCGAGCTCCCCCGCCGTCGATGAAAGAACAAAAGGGCTCGATTGCAGCTATGGCCAACATCTCGATACACTCGCCGGGTTGTGCAGACTCCGTTGGGCTTTGAATCCGACCAAAGCAAACAATACATCACAGAACTTATTCCTCCTTTGGAGAAAATACTATCCCAAGATCCGATTGTTAATATATAGTGAAGAAGAGACCGTCGGTAAATCTCGTTTGACGTATTTTTAGTGTCTGGGTTGGATAAGGTTTGATAGAAATAAAAGTGAGAGGTTATGGCGAGGTTGCTCGTCAGGTCAACTCAGCGTCATTGACACCAAGGGCTAGAACGATCAGGGATGAACACGAGATGTGGGATTGTACAGGCTGTGAAAAGACCATCCCTTCACTAGCGACGTGCCCACTCTTGCGGTCGCTGGGGAGTGGTTCGAATACTACTGTCCGGCTGGTGACACGACGAAGAAAAACAACATTAGAGCTGCTTTCCTAACGCTGAGCTGTTGACCACCAAGAAAATATGGAATATTCATCAGACAATCTTGCGATCTCTTTTTTTGCCTGACTTCTTTCCCTATATAGCATTGGCTCGGTGTACGAAGTAACTTATATATTGTGGTCTGCAAGTTCACCACGCTTCAAACGGAAGGACTCCTTCTCTGCAAATATGTTTTGGAAGGGAGGTGCTACAAGACCAAACTCAGTAATCCAAATACTCTTAGGTTTCCTAAGCCGCTATAAGAAAAAAAGTCCACAAGTTGATCTACAACGAGGATCTATCTGCGATCACTTCTCCATCCATGCCGGAGACTCCACGCAGGAGACAGCAACTCCAATGCCCTGCACTCCTGGCCCGACGTCTGCATATCTCTCAGGTCATGGTACTAATTCCCGAAGATTTTGACGATTACTAACTTATCGAGATCAACTTGAAACAGGCGCGATAACAGAGAGACGAAATTTAGTCAGGAGGTGCAAGCAAGGAGACTAGATGTTGAAAAATCAATAGTGTATCAATCGAAAAGGATTACATCCGCTCGGACTCGATACTCCTCTAGTGAGGTGATTTTCTGATGAGAGCGTCATTTGGCAACAAAGATTTATAGTACGCCACTTGGTCGTAATGAGCTTCACAATTGCTCCAAAGGCGGCTTCTTCTAATTCGCATTTAGAGTATAACTATTAACTCGGAGGACCCATTACTCTAGGAGATAACGACACCTTAAACTTGAAGTACTAGGATTTGAAAAGCTATACTTCCGAGGAATAAGTGATAATAGTGGAAAAGAGGATTGAGATACAGGATGAAAAGAATAAATAGGAAAGACGGTAGCTAGGTTCTAAGTCGGGGTGAGGATGCTATCGGCAGGAGCCTAATTATGAATAAATCTAGGTAGGACGAGTTGAGGAACTGTGGCTACTGATTCGATGGCCTTGTACGGCAGCTAGTTAATTGTGCCTTTAACGAACGTTTGAGGTTAAAGTAAGCTTACCTTGAGTCAAGGGCGGGGGCCCAATGATCTCTTGAGCTTCATGATGGCTCGGCTAATTTTGTTCTTCCATTATCGTGTTCCAGCTCAGCAATAGGAGAAAATTATTCCTTTAAACCCGGCTAGGTCCACGCCTGCTGAGCCTGACGCATAAGAGTTCCCAGTGTTCGAGCGCTCCTGGGCTTTTGCCGTGGTTCCAAAACTAGCAAAAGCCGAGTCGAGGCAAATCCTTCTTATACAAGCGCTGCTTATCCTATTTATCTAAGTTAGCTATTTCAGTATTAAAAGCAGCTTCTGAGCTTAACGTACTATATACCGTGTGAAACGTGAGGTACCTTAGCTTGTTATGGTGAGTTTGCCGTCCTAATCGGGTTAACACTATCATGTATGTGATTATCCTTTCCCAGGCAGGAGCAGATTCCCCTCCGCACTTCCACAGACTTAGTTTAATCAAGCACGACTCCATCGACACAATGGAACTCCGCGTGTACTCTTCTCTCGCAACTTCGCGTCGTCTTCCTGCTCTGCTCTCAGACCGATGTGCCGGAACCGTTTCAACTCGAGGGGAATATAAAGCCGCTGCTACTGGTCATCATACTATACCATCGCCACGTGCGCCTCAATGGATTCCCTCTCGCAACTTCACGTCGTCTTCCTGCTCTGCTCTCGCCGCGCCAGGTCTGTCGAGACCATTAATTGTTAGTCCAAGCCGGGACAGCAGTGACCTCAAAAGAGTCAGCACCGATGATGCCATAGCACGGCGAGGTTCTGTTGGCGCAGATCAAATAAGGCACGGCATTTTGGAGGATGAAGCACAATGCAGATTACTTCATAGCTCCACGAAGAAAATCAAGCCGCACCTAGTCGAAGCAAATAACAACCGCCACTTGTGGGAAGCGAAGAAGAAGTCAGCTAGACATGCTGTTGTTCAAACGGTACCAAGGGATCTCTTCGACTTCAATGCCAAAGCCGAAGTCGTGAACGAGCAGAGAGAAATTTGCACCAACCTTATCTTCAATTCATTTGTCTACAATTTCGGGATTAATTACGGCTTCGACTGAAGCCCAGCTTCCGGGTGATGTTGTGGGAACAAGAGTTGGTGAATGGGGAATAAGAAGGCCGTCGGCATGTTTCCGGAGACAAATAGGAGAGAAAAACCAAAGGCAAAAAGAGATTCGTAGATAATGGTGTAGCCAGAGGAATATCCGGAGACCACACCCAAGATCTACTTCGTGGTCATTCAGCAGCGTGTTACGATCTTTCACCTGAGAAACCGTTTATTAGCCTTCTGTATCGTATCCACATTCTTGCCCTGATTTTTCTGATCTAGATTTCTACTAATTAAAGAGGGTCTCGTCTAGGCGCACTTATAAGATCTGACAAGGTTGTCCAAAGTCAGAGCTGTCTTTGTAGCTTTCAACACAACCTTACCTCTCAAGATGAACATCATCAGCACGCCTTTATTGCGCCGTTTGCGACCTCCTCAACCCCTAAAACAGCCAACGGTGGCAAGCCCGGCGAGGGCAAGGAGTTCGTGTGGCTATTCGAATCCATTCACACCCTAGTAGTGGCATGGACTATGCTGCGGTCAGCACGAGGCTCACAACAAACTTGATCAGTGGCGGGATTTCTACGGATTTATATTGCATTCATTCTGGGTCTTGTCGGGCCCGGCAGTTCGCATTGCACGACTTCTTGGACTTTAGTAAGACGGATCCAATCCCAAGATGTCCCGTTTGATACAGACATATGACGATGGTAGGTTACACGGTTATAAGTAATTAGGAGCATCGTAAACAATATTGGGCCATTTCTCGATTTTTCTTGGTGTGAAGGCATGAGCTTGCAGAGGATACTAGAGATGGCACACCTAGGTTTGGATTTACCGTTAGTGAAGGGCAAGGATGAACCAAGAGCGGGGAGTATTCGAGAGCGGGTCTACGGAGGAATGGCTGTCCGTGTGAAGAAGCCAGGCGGAGCATCAAAGTCCACTGAACGATTAGAAAGTCCGCAACTCGCAGGGCCTCACATCAAGACTATACCAATCCACACAGACCTCAAGAAGGGAGTTTGCTATATGTAAGTTAACCCCTTACTCTTCTCTTCATTTGGGTATTGAGGGGCTGATATTAATTTCTGAATATAGTGAAATGCTGGTCGCGATTTGCTTCCTGTACTCTTCTTTATATCCGCCTCCGCCTCTGGAACAAACCAACCTCTCCCAATACCAACGCACTTCTTCCAGCCCAGAATCCTGCTGTCCCAGCAGACGAGATTCACGCCCTTGTGTGTCACTGCTATAGGCGTTAGCACCCCACCAATGTGATTTCCCTTTTGTATCGAGCTTGAGGGGCCATTACTAACAGTGAAGCAGCAGAAAAGGTAGAGATTCTCACCTGAGGTGTGGTTTTCGTGTCCCCGTGGTTTCGACGACGCTTTTGCAAGGGTATAGGCTTGCCTAAAACTATTCGAAGTTGAACAACCTCATTCATTATACGTCTCAAAGACTTTGCTAAAGACTTTAGATATAATTTTCAGTATCTCACTTATCCGATGCAAGAAAATCTGCTTTGAACTCGGATTTGAAACACTTCCGTCCATCCTATTTCAAACCTAAAGGGGATGGGACATACTTTTGTGGGTGTATTGAGAGGTGACACGAAAGTTAAGGGAATTATTGTCAAGATACTACAGGACGTACGTTATAAATACAATAGGAATATCAACGGAACAGATTGAGGACAGCGTTCGCTAAACAAGTATAGAACTTTAAAAGTGGACTTGTGAAATATATTTCCACATGACGAAATGAGGCTGGCAGGATTTGCAAGAACCCGATTGCGGTTCTCATCGAGTGAGCACGCTACTGCCTCTCACGGGTTTTCCTGAATTCATTGATCGGGACTCTCCTTATTCTCCTGCTTCTCACGTCCATCTCTGTCTGTCATCCCTCTCGCTCTTCTTTTTGATTTTTAGCGTTTGTTTACAAATTGTCTCTCTCAGTTTTACTTCTGTCGACAGTACTTGGATCCCTATTTTTCATCTCTCCTGATCTCTGCTGCTCCCATTTACTTGAGGGGCTGCTAGATGCAATGTACGCTCATTATAGCTTTTCATCCTGCTAAAGTCAGCCAGAAAGCGTCCAGAATTGAGAAACCTTTTCATTCCGTGACTCACACGAGTGCTTCTAGCACCAGCCCAATGTGCAAAGTCCATCAGAAAGGGTAGAAACGAACTCGACATCAAATCGAAGTAAGTTCTTACTATGCTGCACTCTAACTCATCGTTTGGATATAATTAGAAACTACCTAATCGCCATCGCCTCGCACGTGCTTTGGATGGAGTCAGGCATCTTCGAGTCGGAAATCGACCTCTAGACCACGGTATGCGGTTTGATCGGCTGAATCCTGTTATAGGTGTCATCAACGTCACGGTTGACCCTTGGAAAATTCACAGGCTATTGCTAAGATATCATCGCCTTCAGCTTGATTCTGAGAACGAGATCTTCTCGGGTTTCCGTGCGAGATAGAGACAGCCTAGCACGAACACGAGTTTCACATAGATTCAGATCTGAGCATTTAAGGCGGCCTTGTACACCATCCCAGGATCATGAGCGGCTATGCGAGCTATTACGCAGATCCAGAGAAAGTTGCACATGTCGATCATCCTGATCTGGGCGATTATGGTCGGCTTCCGATTCAAGAACGAAGTTGGAGTTCGGTAAACGATAATAAGAATAAAGATCTCGGTCAAGACTTAGAGGGAATTTCGAACCCCAAGTGACTGCACGGTACCAAAACACACCTCTGAATTATGGATTATCTCAAGCTTTGCACCTAATGATAGGATTGAATCTATTCGGAGCGATTGTCCCTCTCGTGATAAGCGCGTTGGACGTGGCAATGTTCTCACCCATGCCTATATTCCCACTCACGAACTCGGTGACCAAGCGGTGCAAGAACGCAGTTTGAGATCTAGGGTACTATGAGTAACGGATTTTGAACCACATTCGAAGTGGATATACCGTCTTCCTCGTGGATAAAGACACGTGTAGTCTCATGAATTGAATTGCGTATCCGATTCATTTTTGCAATCTCGGTCGGGGAGCATCTAAGATCTAGTTGTGGGTCATGATATTAGCCCCCCAAACACAACCACATTAGTATCCCGTAGTCATAAACGCAGGCATATAGTTATAGATGGGGGACGAGCATCCATTCACGACGAAAAGAGTAGCCGTACCAGACTCACCATCCATGATCACACTAATGGCAATCTCTTGCATGTGGATATAACTTGACGTCGCGAAGATATCATTCCAAAAGGCCTGAAACGAGGACCTGAAGATAATAACGGGATGTGCATATATAGCAGGAATGCCGTGATGAGAGGAGTGCTCGTCAGTGGTTTGGCTAGAACATTGTGGGCTGTCGAGGCAGGCAGGAGCTTCGCGATGTAGCGGAATGACGAGGGGATGGCGGAGACGTAGCAGAAGGGGTTGA
The DNA here is from genome assembly GCA_003415645.1 of Articulospora tetracladia. Taxonomy (NCBI): domain Eukaryota; kingdom Fungi; phylum Ascomycota; class Leotiomycetes; order Helotiales; family Discinellaceae; genus Articulospora; species Articulospora tetracladia. Next base: position 152,753 of record PYIV01000015.1, read on the forward strand.
GGCGCAGTTGTTCGATCTCTGTCACAAGAAATTGCTATAGACACGCGGTCGCCACAGCAAATACCAGTTCGTTTCTGATTCCATACGGTTTTGCGACGCCTGATGAGCTCACGTACAACAAACCAGCCGCAATAAACGCTGCGGTTTTCAACACTAAGAGCGGGCTTGGAATGGCAGACTTCTGTTCCAACAAGCTCGCGAGGGAGAATAGGATTCTATGCAAGCAGTAAAATCCACCCAGACCCCCTCACAGGTTCAGATTCGTGGTCTCCCCTTTGACAGCACCTGAGAACACGATCTACCTTCCGGGCGAGATCTTCAAGAAAGGGGTATTCTTTATATTAGGTCAGCCTAGCTAATATGGGTCAACCAAGATTATGGTAGTGTTCGAACTCGTGCCGACTCTAGGATCCGGTTTGCCATCAGATAAGAAGATGGAGAAGTGTGCGAAGCGCTCTGATAGTACGTTCTAGCTAAGGCAGCACCATACTCTCATGGAGATGAAGTCGAAGACTAAAACGTCGTCAAAGGCACAAATATTAGTGATTTCAGCGCAAGACGAGTCTGCCTGTGCTGCGAGACCGTCATAACGATGCTCCTGATGTCCGCACACAGGAACAATATCGGAAGCGCATGTATGATCTGCTCTAGGTGTAAGACTAACTCCAAGCTTGAACGGCCTTCGAATCATAGGTCCACTCAGTGCCATAGTCACATCCTGCATGAAGTACTCGAAGCTAGGTGTACATCATCACCAGAACCCGATTTTGTACTACAGCAAAGTGCTAATGTGGCTCGACTATGATGGAATCGAATTAGACGAAAGAGTGTTGCCCTTACTAACTCCTCTTAATTTCTATTTTAGTTTCCATATCTTTACCGAGCCTTTCGGATGAAAGTAGTGGAGGGTTCTTTGAGGCTGCTTCGTTGTCTACCACCACTGCATCATATCCAAGACAGCCCAAAGAGCTATTAAATTCAAGAGTCTTGCGTATTTTGGAAAGTTTCTCGGACAGATCTTGGTCTGGTATGTGCTCACTATTCAATCCACCGTTATTTTCTGGGACACAGTCTTCCCGCAGTAAAATTTTACTACTCATGCACCATTGATATATGTAGATCGCATCTTGATTCAAGGCAGGACTAAATCGCTTTCGCCGGTCCTTGTATATGCTACAACTTGGAGGCGAGTCACCGAAATAATCAGCCCTCTGAATAGGAGAGCTTCAGCTGTACGGGCGAGTTGAATGCTCCGTACAGCTTTGTTTCCAGAGCCCTACGCTGCATCGGAGCGACGTGGGTGTAACGGCTTCGGAAGCTCGCAAATAATAAATCTGCTAACTAGCTGAGATCCACTCCTAGTTTTCATGATTTATGGGTTCGCAGACAATTCGTTGTCTTTCGTACGCTCATAGGGACACTCCCAGACTACTCGCTTGACGTCTCGAATATTGTTCAACATCCATCCTAATAGTCCCGCCTGAGGTCGCTAATAGGTTTTCTAATTTGATTGATGCTTAAAAGACCCGGATGAGCTTACCGCTAATTGCAGAAACCATGTTGACTCGAAACACTGTTGAGCTGACCAACAATTCTGAGTCCTTAGACGTAGCAATCCTGAAATCAAAGCTATTCCATTATCCTTCATTCTTATCGAATGGTGGAATAGAATACATCCGAGGGACCATGTATCGACTTTGCTATCTTATTTCGAGCTCTCAATTTCTCTGTCAAGCAAGTGTAGTTTTTTAAGGCTTTCCATCTTAAAGTGCCTGCCATCAAATACAAGTGCTCAGTCCCGAACTAATCCGAAGTCTTCAATTTTAAACCACTAATCGATTCTAGGATACGCAATAAGGAAATTCTTTAAGTTGTCAGTTTCTGGCTCTCGTGTGCTATCATATACAAGGATGAAAGTTACCCTAGGATTCAAGTCTCAGTAAGCAAAGCTATACTCATGCGTAGTGTGGACTCCCCTTGGAAATTAACGACCATCGGATCTCATCTAGCGTAACATTGATCCTGTTTTTGACTTAATGCAAAAGTTCCTCGAGAGGTGGATACTCCATAATCTCATTCGTATGATTCGATTCTCTAGACATTCTCTCCTCGGTAGTTGTGTCACGACTCTAATCTCTGCCGAGCTGCCCTCCCCTTGAAGGTTTTATTGAAATCCAAAAAATAAGTTCTCCAATAGAGGTATAATCCTCGAAACAATTTTTGCTGCGGTAAATAGTCTTCTAGATTCTCCCAGAGCTGGAATTGATAACGTAGATTAATAGTGGAATATTTATGTCCATTCTCGAGATTTCTTACTGGCATATTCAAGTTAGAGAGAATTGGAGAAATTGGACGAGACTTATTGCTGGATTATAGCGATTGCTTTTCGATGTCGTGCCCGCCGGAAAACTAACGAGCAGGAAAGATACAGCGTAAGGTACCTACCTACCTTACCTTACTGTTGGTCCCCCAATCGGGCTGGCGCGGTCATGTGAGAACGATCTCGCAGGCAGGACCATATTCCACTTCCACAACTGCACCTACTCTATCCCCTTCAATCAACTACAACTCAACAGACACGGCTGCATCCTGCTTATACTCACCTGCGACCGTGCTCGCTGTCTAGACTCTGTTGAGCCCACAATTCAACAATGCGTGTTCGAGAAGCTAGGAGAAGGGTACACAGCAAGTTCTTCAGCTTTATGGTCGCAAAGTTGGTCCATGTTCACTGACCAAAGGGTATCCAGGGTCTTTAACAAGCTCGCCGCCGAACATCAGATATACAAAAATACCCTAGAGGACATCTAAGAATTATTGTCGATTCTCCAAACCTGTCGGTTCCGAATTGGGGGGCACGTTGCAGTGGTCCAAAGTTCTCCGCGAGCGTTGGAGAGACCTTACACGCCTCCGCCATATATAAGTTTTTCAATTGAAACGAAGCCATCAAATTCCTCTCTCTTCGGCAAGGCATCTAGTACTCGACATCACAACATTCTAAGGAGCTGGAAATGGGCAGAGAGGTGATTAATAATGCATGCCATGATCTACACCCACTAATCAAGAATGATTGTCATCTAGAGAAGATTCGAGACCTCACAAAGGACGTTTAAGTAGTGCACTGATAATATCTAGGATAATCTCCGTGGTCGCTTTGATCAATGGGAATGCTGTTGCAAGGGTTTCGATAACAACATTGAAATGGCCGGCCGCGAGGGCTCTGCAATAAATCCCACATCACATCACGTCACCTCGCCTTAAATCAGTCCACAACTCTATATGTATCCAGCAACATCAACTTCCTTCTACCATTACCACTGCCTCCACTCAACCTTACAACCATCGTCTCTATCTCTTTAATCTGCTTCTTACTTTCTCGAGCCGTTCTGATTGAAACCCCAGAAAACTTGCTCGAAGAGGATTGTAGTTTGCCCCTCTTCATTTCTGCTCACTTCACTCTTCCCCCAGACCCAAATAGGCTAACGATATGTAGTAGAAGCGTCCGGCGCGGAGGAAATGGTGACTTCTCTCCGCCTTCCCGGGGCCTTGTGTGCCTTTTGGGGTACGGCTCTTGCCTTTAGGGGAATGCAACTCAACTTCGAGATCTCCATCCAGGAAATATATCGATACATTCCAGAATCAAAAGTGGTGGCTGTTCAGTTCTTCCAAACTGTGCCCTGTTAGCTATGAAAGCCATTTGCGGCGTAAACCAGGAAATTTTTCGCCGGAATCTTCGGTGCCTGGACACTTCTCGGCGTGGCCAGACACTATTTGGACTGAGGGGTTTTTGCGATTTTCTTTTACCTATTGGTAGCACTTTTCCCTTACAAAGCTTCTCTTGGGTTGGTCTTCTCCAGTTACTTGTTTCTTTATCTTCTCGTATGCTTTTCTGGTTGACATATCTTCGGCTACGTAGACGAGGAGCAGCAAAGCCATATATACAGGATGAACCAGGCTCGCGGGTGACACGGGTGGCTGTAAAAGCAACTGAGTAAGTCCTTCTATTGAATGAGAGTAGGTAGCTAAGTGCGAGATGAGTGGGAAATCTTCAGCTCGCGGGAGGTACCTTTGGCAGTCAGCGCCATTCAGATCGTCGGAGAAAGTCTCGAGTTGTAGTCATCCTTTCGCATTTACCCCTCTCGAAGCCTCTGTCGCCCGCCTTCAAGCCTTTTTTGACGGAGCTTGATAAGACTCGAGCTTTTCTAATTACACGCTGCCTCAACTTACAATATCAACTTTTCTGTAAATATACAACAAACTAAAGCATCTTCTACGGCGTCCTACTTTCTTCTCGATCTCCTCCTCCTCCTCCTCCTCTGCGACCACCGCCGCCCTTCCTGCGGCATCTCACTTGTACTTCGACTTCCACGGTTCTTGATATTATCAATCCATCCAGAACTACACTTTCATATCATCAACTGTCCCAAGTCCGTCTCGACCCTTAATCTCGGTCCTTGCATAATATCAGCCACTTACTCAACTGCCTCTCGTTATCCTCTTCAATTGCGCCATTGGTTCTAAACTCCTTCAATAATTCTTCTATCCCGCAAAACTATCTTAATTAAAGCCTAGCGTTGTCTGGAGCAATTGTGGCGTGACGTCTCAGAGCTTGGCCAAGCTCTGAGGGAGAGGGCAAAGAGACCAAGCTTCAGAGGGATAGAATTGAGCTTAGGTCAACTGAACATGTGTATCATATGAGATCGGCTGACTCGGCAATTAGGGCGTATTAACCGATTATACTTTGTGCGTTTTCTAATGCCCTTGAAATACGCCGGTAGGTGTAAGGCGTGCACCGGGCTTTAGTAATGGGCTTGAACTTTTAGACTTACATATAGGAAAACGCAGTGCACCATTTGATGCCTCAAGGGTTGTCACTCCTCGTTCATCACTGATACCGATCAGCTTGCCCTGGGCTTGGTTTGGGACAAGCGACATGCAACGTGCAGGCTCTGTGCTGGGATATTATTGACACGGGGGCCACGACGGCGGTCGGCTAGTTTTAATTCAGGACTCTGCAATTAATCGAAACCCGTTTGCTACATCCTTAACACATCGAGATTTCGAGAATTTAAACACAGTTTCTTTACCGATGTCTGTGCCTTAAGGTAAGTAAATAGCATTAGGGTTCAACAGAATAATGTGTTATACAATCTCTCAACGCATCTCACTTCTTGTAAGATATTACCTAACCCATGGCTACTTTAAGAAATTTTCAGGACAATCGTCCAACTTTTATGTAGACACTTTCTTTTAAACTTACTAATATCATGGTTTAGCACGGAGGGTGCTATTCTAAGCGGTGTGCGAGTTTGGTCGGCATCATGTGCTGACAAAAGTATACAAAAACAGGCCAGCTTCACGACCAACCACCAGGCGAAGTCTAGCCAGCTACTTATAGTCGGAGCATTTAGCCAATCTCGACATCTTAGTAGCCCAGCATCTCAGTAGTACGGAATTTCGCTCTTTGTACTACTGACGCTCCCCTTTTAACGCTCGCGTTTCTCCTGATATACAATCAAGTGGATGTCGTACAATCCCCAAAAAGTTGGAAGCCAACCCTGTAATTATTGAAATCACTTCGCTATACGGACCGAACATAGGGGAGCGCTCGCATGTCTATTTCTTCAATATACGGCCAGTGACCACTTTGGTAGGCTGCTTGGAGATAGCGGACGAAAGCCCAACCAAGACTTGCGATACAGAGGACGAAGATAACAAATGTCTTCCAAGGAGATGCGACATGCGGTAACATACTATTGGGTAGGAAACCCGATGCCAAATGTCCGATTTTAGGAGATCTCCTTTGGTTAAGTTTCTTCTCCCTATTTCAGTAACAGCCTGCAGTAGCAGCCAGCCTCGGTGTCCTGGATCGAACCTATCTATTCTAGGAGATGTGTTCCCACCGATATTTTTGTGAATGGGACGAAGCATCAATACTACCTGCTTATCTTGGACTGTTTTGTTCCTTGTTGTATGCACGGCAACTAACGGTCTGCTCGATAATCACCTCCGGCACTTCAAATTCAGCCAATGAGTACCAAGTAATAGACTAAGCTGAGAAGTGTTTCACTCAATCCATCTAGCAGGAGATTACTTAGCAAACCCAGAACTGGGGCGTGGCTATATTCTTCGTGGCTACCGCCCTAAAAAGTATATTATGAGAAGGTCTTGTACAAGAAGTAGACCGGTAAGTTCTCGTTCAACAGTGATACAGGCGATTCCTAAGCAGTTTCAGGCATAAGTATTTTGCAGTATGTTCAAACGACTCTTACGAGTGATAGTCATCACACTATCACTCTCAACAAACGTACGGTATGGCTCTGATCTATTAGCATTCGCCTTGTCTCTAAAGTAATCACCTTGCTGACAAAGAGTAATTTTATCCTTAAAATTGATCTTCTTTGCGCGTATTTTCGACTCTCTTGTCCTTACTCTCGTCTCCGGAGAAATTGAAATTTACAAGCTAGTCTTCGGTACGGATAACCTAGGACTGGAGCAGCTTCACTAATTTGCTCTGAAGATTGTTTGTGGGTTTTCATAGGCCACGAATGTTACGACACACTAATGGTTATAGATAATTGACAGCCCCAGCATACTTCGCAGGCCTCGGAAGCGACGTTCTGTAGTGAAATCAATGAACAGCTACTCAGACGTGGAGAGACAAAGTGTAGAGTCAATGACTAATCCCATAAGGAGAAGTATATCAGCCACCTCCTAGGGACAAAAAGGGCTGACAAGAGTGGCGAGGAGGGAAATACTACACGCAACAACGTGCCGAAAGAAAGTCAAGATGGTGCGAAAACTCTTCTGCTGCTCTCTCAAAGGTGATATCAAGTGTAACGAATACAAAAGTTGTATATCCGAACACGATGGATGTCTAGTTTATTTCCTTTGGGCTGGTTTGAGATAGAGAACGTATGTTGAGTCTCATCTTTCCAAACAACGATCTCAACTCTTTTCATCACTAGGTTCCTATTGCCTGAACCCAAACAGAGTGCTGGTATACTTACTTACCGACGACATATACTTGTTCGCTTTACGCTGCCCATATCTGCGCATGCTTCACTCCTGGCATTTAGCGTTAACTATGCCGCATATGTTTACAACGCATATTATATCCTCCTGCCATCATGGATACTAGCCAGATTACTAGTACTTATGCTCCAAAACGAGCCGGCGACAGGGTCGCTGGGAAGATCTTCTCTTGCGGAGCCTATGTAAAGGACTTTGCGTAGGAAAGTGATTCTATTCTATATAGAAAAGGTTTATACACCTGACTACTTTTACTATACTAACGATTCTTTAGAATACGCTTAGCTTTGACTTTTCACATAGGAGTTCATGCTAGTAAAAGTTGTACTCGGGTGAACTAATTATTAAAGACAAGGCAAGGTGAAAAGATAATATATACCGTGCGAAATTCAAAGGCTAACGGCCTATAGTTATTTAGGAACCCCAGTTCTCGTGTAAGACATCGTCAAACTTGTTTAGACCGTAGTCCATACATATAAATGCCTTCACAATAACTACTACCAAAACACTAACTTTACTCGACAAGCTTCACTCACGTGTCATCAGAAGCACTGCTACCACCAGAACTATCAACACAGCTGTTTAACAGCAACTATTCTAGCAATCTAGGTAAGTACTACAGGCAACAAGAGAGGGCATTCGACTAAAGAACATTTCTAGGTCTAAAAAGCTTTTGTTGAGTCACCAAACTCTCTGAGTTCATGCATCTAAAGTGTTCCTTTTAATAAGCATTACTTACAAAATCAACTTATAGAGTTATAAGACTCTGAACGGTCTTATTACTCTAAACTGGGTTTCTTCGTTATTTTCGAAAATTTGATAGCTTCTTACTATTACCTCTAGTAGACATTAAACTAGGTAAAAGTTACTATAATACTTTATATATAAGGAGTAGCTTATCTAATTATAAATACTTAGTTAGGGAGGGACCAGCTACTACCCCAAGAACGGGGTAGTCAGGACGAATAAGTACTTACCTAGCTCTAACCCTGATACGCTGATAATAGTAGGACTTAGGGTAGATTTAGTGCTGGATTATGTATCCGGAGGTTTTCATGCCTTGGGTCGGCATGCAAAAAATAGCCCCTTATAGTAAACTTGCTAATGATCTATATAATTAATAGCCTAGGAGCACCCCCTAAGAGCGCCTTTCTTAATAAATTTATTAATATATGTGAGTTTACTAATTATGTTCCAGATCTGAATCTGTAAGTCAACTAAAGCGACTTAATTCGACTCAACTTATAGGTTCTCGTTTATTTCGAAGAATTTCTCCAGCCTCTATGTACTGGGCTACAAGTCAGCTAACCTACGGCCGTCCTCTCGCAGTAATATTAATACGCTTTATCATTACAAAGTTTCTTAGTGCTGTTATAATAATAAAGAAGATAATATCTAAATATTCATAATATTATGTAGACCATCTATTATAGCCGTGGAAGTAAAGAGTTAAGATTATTCTAATTTAACTACTAGTAGTACTTCTAGACGTTTCTGAGATCTGAAGACGATACTTGGTATTACTATAAGTATTATTTATAACAATACTTATGGCAAAGTTTATAGCTGCAGAAGCTTTGACTAAGTACTGCAGCAGATAATAATATATATAGGTCATCTTAGTCAGAGAATAACGTTGATTATATTTGCAGATCTTCGAAGTAGAACAGTACTTATTTACTATGACAGACTAACTTATTACGTAGCTTAAAACTACTTAGTAACTAACTTTAATATAACTATTTTCTTTGGTTTTTCGCGTAGCTCAATATAACCCTAGGTCCCTTTTCATAAAACTTATCACTACTTCTAAGTATTTCTACTTTTTTCTGAACAATTTTTTTCGTAAATACTAGTACAGTATATATACGCGTAAAATCTTACTTATAGATAGTATGCTAAGAAATATTTCGGAATGAACGGTAAAAGTTCTCGAAATCCACGAAGGAATTTTTCCCCCTTTCAACTAGGACGACTAGCGAGCTAGAAGTCTAATTTAATTTATGAGATCTAAGGCCCATTCTTCGTGAATTACGAAGAAAACTTCTATAGAAGAGCGTTTTATAGCTCTAGGGGTCGATATAAAGGAAAGTAGGGTAAGTTAGTTTTTTTCGGAAAACTCGCAAAATTTGAAATTCCCTCAGAGTCTATTTTTAGCCTAAAATCCGACTTTTTGGGGTTTGAGGTCTAGGGTAACCTAAGTAGGTGTGTGTCGGCCCTCTAGGGGTTCCCCTTCGTTCCGGCCTAGGTGCCACTTTCGGGTGTATAAAAGGAGTGGTAAAGTAAGAGCCCGGGTCCCGAGGCCTTCTACTATTATACTCCTCTCTAGGTTATAAAGAGGGTATTTAATAGTAGGTAGCTAGCTAATTTAGGGACCCTATACTAGTATCAATTATTCGTGGTACGCTTTATCCGGAATAGGAGGCTTTTAAGGTATCCGTGTCCGGTCTTTAGCTAGTGAAACCCACTAGCTAGTATTTATCGCCCTACCCCTATAGGTTAAAAGAGTTTCTTACTAAACCGCTATGGGTAAGTATTGGCTTAAGATACTAGGTTCCTAGTAGGGGACTTTTAGGTTCGTTCCTTATAGTCCTAGGCTATAAGGGCCTACTCCTAGGCTTTTAGCCTCTAGATTTTCGTCCTTAGGAAAGCGAAGCTTTAAGTATCCGACTTAGGGGGGCGTTTAGCCCCTTCCTTTACTAGGGTATCCGCTTATTCGTTTCCTAGGATATCCTCGTGCCCGGGTACCTAGCTAATAGTAATAGTAGCCCCCTTAGCTACTAAGTACTAGGCTACTAGCTTCGATATATTAGATTTGGTAGGCTTAGCCGGGCCTATCCGAGATCTTAGTGAGTTAAAGAATAGCTACCTAGTTATCCGAGTAGATATTAAGTTTATCGCCCGGTAGAGCTATTTACTAGCGTATTCGACTGCCCTAGTAATCCCCTCTAGTTCCCCGTTATATACTATTTGTCCGGGCCCGAGGTTCTAGCTTCTAGTATATTCCGGGGTTCTAGGGAGGTTCCTATAGGCTACTAGTCTAACCCCTACTCCTAGGCCTCCTAGGATTTGCGATCTATCTATATAAATCGACTAAATACTACTACTAGTACTAATAGTACTACTAGTAGTATTAGGTACTAGGGTACTTAGATATAGCTTATGCCTAGTAGCTGCTACTTCGAGTCCTTAGTACCCCTATCGATTTGGATTCGGTAGGATATTTGGCGTCTCTATAGGGGGCTATTTAAAGGCCTAGATTAACTCTAGGCTACTCCCTACTACTCCCTTAATTAAAGTAGAAATGCCTTCGATTTAAATAGGTTTCGAATATTTCGAAGCTAATTCTTCGTTTTCAACGAAGATTTCTTATAAGTTCCTAAATTCGATTAGAATAGGGTAGTAATTCTCACTAAGTTCAGGGCCCTAAACGCGTACTAGCGTATATTTAAGTTTAGCCTAGTTTTCGGATGGGGTAGGGCTACTTACTTCTAATTCCGAGGGGACTATAAGAGCTATCTAGAAGACCCCTATAATTTATCTAGTAGTAGCCTAGTTTTAAATAGACTCTAAGGGCTAGATAAGACCGGCCTAGCTCTACTACTAGAAAATCTATTTATAGTCGGCTATACTAATTATATAAGCTAGGTAGAGCTAGCGGAGGGTATAGGCGATAAGGCCCCGTTTACTACTGTTAGCTCGCCTAGATATCCGGTTAAAAGCTAACGTAGCCTAGCTTATATATTCTTTATAGGATAACCCTCTATCGAAATAGACTCTTAACTACTTAACCACGCTCTTAGGCTCTAGTATTATTTCCCCTACGAAAATAATAGACTAGGGCTTAGCTATTTTAACCCTAGTCTAATATCGAAGCTTCATTTTAGCTATATCGAATAAAATAGTACTAGGGGGGCCTCGAGGGGGCGGGAAGAGCGTAGTACGAAATACTTTATATTTACCTATAAAATTGGAATTTTCCTACTTTTCGAAGCACCGAATATATTAGGAATAGGCTATATAAGGACGTACGATATAGCCTTATAAATCTATTTAGGGTCTTCTCCCTCTAGGAAGCTAAGTATTCTAGTAGTCTATTTTAGCACATTTTGTAGCGTGCAAGTAGAGGGCTTTTAATTCGGAGTAGTAGCTCTAAGTGATGGAGGAGTCTTTCTTTAATTTACGGCTAAAGAACTCTAAGTATCGGTTTTCGTAAATTACGAACGTTTTCGTTTTACTAAGGTTTTAATTTGGGAGAGCGGCCGTACTAGCGCCTATTACTACTAGTAGCGTAGTAAAGTCGTCTGCTAATTAGTCTAGCCTTTAGTAGAGGTCTATTTCATACTTATTGACTAAAAAGGGATTTTTCGAAGCTTTCGAAGAATTGTTGAAAGCTATTATTTCGTTAATTTGAGTCTTAATTAAAGAACTTATACCTTTAGACGTAATTTCACGTCGGAATAACTCCTAATTAGTATCCATTCTTGAAGCTCGCTCACAGGAGAATGGAAGTAACCATAAACCAATTATTTGGATTATTTAAAATCTAATTTTAAATTCTTTTGTGTAATATTAAAGTCTCTGATGTGATAACGACGATGTAATTGCAGTGAATGGTAGTGTGGAGACCTTCTAATGAGACACCTCTCAACTCAAACAATCGGTCCATATGACTTAGTACTTATACACCTCTTCCGATCTTACTGACAGCTTCTGTGAGCGGACTCTGTGAAATATTCACAAAATTGATACGCTCTACACCTGAGTATTCGAGAGCTCAACGCTCGAGTCCAAACATTCGCTATCCTCTCTGGTTTTTCTTGCCTGCTTTGAGAAAACTGACGGATACCAGATACTGAATACTACCATTACCGCGGCCATCGGTATTGCATCAAAAATAAACAGAAAGACCTCGTGTGTGTAGATTTCTCCTTCAAACCCCTAAACAAACTCGACTACACGCACAATAGAACGAAACATAATGAACCCGCATGTAATGTAGAGGATGTATAGGTATTTCTCCCAAGGCAATAAAGGGTCATGAGAAAGGCTGGTTGGTATGGTGAGTAACCGACGATGAAAGACTAGCCCAACGATGACGAAGAAGCCAAATATTACGATCTGGAGTAATAGACCTGCCAATATTAGGTGAGAGCCAAGCTGTGCTTGTTTTGGGTTGCTGCTGGCTAACAATCCAGCACCTATGAGGAGTTAGAACACAGGTCTGATATTCGACAGCAGGTATAGGAGGATTTGAACATACCTCCAAGCTGGATGAAGAAGGTGACCACATCACTCATCACGAAGACCTTGGTCAACCATCTTCGCTTGATCAAACTAAGAGATTCTCCCTCCACGCTAATGATAATACGACCCAACACCATATAAATACTGGCTGCGAAGAGTGCTGGAGCGACGAGTATTAGAAGCGTGTTAATGATGTAGGGGCCAATAGTCGGATTTGGTGCCTGTCTGTTTGACGAGATACGGGCAGCATATCCAACAATTTCAACTGCGGTTAGAAGTCAGCGGTTACTTATTAAGGGATGAGATGGAACGGGAGAAGTCGGAAGAAACAAGAGTATATACAAATCCCACCAATAAGCAAAGGAACGAAATACCAAGTCCTATGTTTGGCGATTAGGATTGCATGCCAAACAGTTGTTATCCCAAACAGAACCAAAAAGACGCATGCACCAGCCAAAGAAGGATAATAGTGGTAGAATTTGTAGTGTGGTTGCGAGTCTATTGACATAATGAGAACACTGGGTTGTCGTTTGAGGAATTTGAACTTGTTGCTTTGGAACTGCGGAGTTCAGGAACATGGCACGTCAGAGAGTCAACAGTTTACAATTTTGGTAGATGCGAGAAAGGCCAAAACGTGGGATGACAAGTTGAGAGGTGGGAAATAAGGATGGGGTGAGACAAGTACTTCTACCGTCTGCTTCACAGTAACGGAGCCCGGGATAAAATAATCATAGAGTACTTACTATTTGCAGGGCGTGAAACCCGCGAAACTGCGACTTTCGCAGTTCGTATTAACACTAGTGTAGGTTGTTATGTTACTTCCCCGTCTCCGAACTGCGAAAGTCGCAGTTCGGGTAAATTAGCGGGGCTATTAAGCATATCACATCCCGGTTGCTGACAAAATATCGTCATTAGAACTCCTGTCCTAGAACTCGGATACTGCAAACACACCGAGTGCGGGATGTGACCTCTGCACGGTCGTGAGATGTATCTATGAGTATAGGACGGTGGTCAGAGTTGTATTCGTAGTAACCCGGTCAGTCACCAGACGGCTAAGCTTACTACATTAAGCTAGCTCCGGCTACACAGGATATCGGATTTGTATCTTGAAATAGATTTAGAAAGTTACAACCTTATTACCGCCAATCGAGTAGACCTCTTTCAGTACTTATCTACAATAATCTTGACTTGCTTTATCCTTACTAAAGCCACAGTATTTCTTATGAACAGAGTTAGCTCGGACACATCCAAGGTCGCCTCGGACATCCGAAATGTGAGTCGGGCAAAAAGTTGTACTCGCTGCCGTCAGGCCAAGGTTGCTTGCGACGCGCGGAGGCGTATGCAAGAGGCTTGCTCTCGGTGCAAATTGAAGAACCTTGAGTGTCGATTTGATGCAAATTTTCAACGGGTAGCGACAAGAAAGTAAGCCGATGGACGTCTCCACTAGTATCTGCAGTATTCTCATCCGGATAGGTTCATGGAAGAGATCAGCCATAGGATGCACGCTTCAAATTCTACAGAACAAACCTGTCTTCCAGAACGGCCGACTCTGAAACATGCCCGAGATATAGATCCGAGCGGTGTATTACCCACAACCAGTGACAAATTGACATCGGTAGAGCCGGTTTCATTCGGGACTTCCGTCGAGGGGCATTCATCTATGTGGCCTAACATTACCGCTAGCGATATAGACCGGTCCTATACTTTGGGCAGACTCAACTTGGAGGCACAGACTGTTATCACATTGTTTCGAAGGTGTGTTTTATCGCTATCACCACTGTAGCATTTTCGCTGACAGAGCTGTATAGCTTCGGCGTGCACTACCACCCCTACTCGATATTTATTCAACCATATCCTTCTTTATCGGACCTACTGAGCAGATCACCATTGCTTTTCTGGACCGTGATCCTGGTAGCCAGTCAAGACCACGCTCAATTTGCGGCTGTTTATCAGCAAGTAACTGCAGAGCACGAGGGCCTCCTCTCGCCAATTCTTCAGAGAGCCATTCAACAAATTGAAACCATCCATGCGTTACTTCTCCTCTGCATGTGGCCAATTCCCCAGTCTCGACATTTCTATAACCCAGCCTGGAACTACGTAGGACTGGCGATCAACGCCGCCATGCAACTTAACTGTCATAGTCCCTTGAGCTCTGCTAGCAAAACAAATGGATGGAAAGGCCTCGGACATATCGCCGTGAGCGAGCTGAATATCATAGAGCAGTCTCAGACCTGGCTAGGCTGTTTCTGGGTGGGGAATGTGTTAGTTTGATACGAGCTCAACTATAGATACACGTTTGCTAACTGATGTGGTAGGATTGCCGCCTTTTACGGATTGCCCCCGCCGATGTCAACGCGGCAACTAATAGGGTCTGTCGATAAAGCTCTTGGTGCCATCTCCAACTCAACCCCGCCATGGTGGGGTTTGTTATTTTCCATCCTCAAGATCACCAATTCGGTGATGGACATACTTGGCTGTGTCGAAGATTACGCTCTGCATTTTTCTCTCACACAGATGTTTGACGATCAGCTAAATGAGCTTAAGAGCAAGAGAGAAAATTCTGATATGTGGATATCGAAAATTGAGATCGAATGGTCTAACGCCAAATTGTATCTTTATGCTTTAACATTCACCATCCCAGCCAATGTAAACCCTTCCGATAATATGCAGATACAGATTCACCGTCAAGCAATTTTGCATAAAGCCCTCGGAGCTGCCTCAAATCTGATCACCGAAATAAAAGTGCTTGGCCAGTTGTCTGCGTCAGACTTGTATCCTGGTGGCCAGCTCAATTTCGCCCCCAAAGCTTACTTTACAGCGTTGTTTAACGCAACGACTTTTCTCTTCAGATTCATGGCAACCTGTGTCTCACGTACACCCTCCCAAGAAAGCCACGCTATGAGCATGATCGTAGAAGCGCACAAGATATTCCAATCATTTACAGAGCAAAGAGAATTGACACGCGCCGCTATCCATATCGAAATGCTCATGGAGATTCTAAGAGATGGTGCCAGCGTCAACTTGAACGAGATGGTCGTGAATAATAAGCTCGGAGCGTCGGTTATGTTTGACGCCGTGTTTCAAGCATGCCGTCAGAGGAATATAGATCCGAGGACAGGGAAGACTTTGGTAGTGCAAGAATGGAAGACGGTCAATGAGACATTTGCCCAGAGGCTACCCAAGGCCCCGGCACAGAAGATGACGGATCATAATGGGAACATCAGCAACATTGCTGAGCCCGGAACAGACGGCTCTAAATTGATAGCACAATCGTCGACTGGAATCTCTGAGGTGCAGATCCCACACTGGTGGGAAGCCTGGGATAATCATATTGATATGTTTCAGGTTGGTGTTGAGCAATGGGGTGCTTTGGATATTGGACAGTCGACAAGTGATGATAACCTAGCTGAGCTTGAAGCGCTTATGTACACATAATCAAGAGAAGTAAGTATAGTACTCACCAGATTAAAAAGGAGAAGAAAATGATTGTGAGAAACTGCCCATATGCTAGTCTGAAAATGCCTGACACTGCGGCTTTCGCAGTTTATATATAAATTGCGGGGTGTCACGTCATTTCTCTAAACTGCGGCTTTCGCAGTTCAAATAAATTAGTGGGGCTGTCGCGTCACTTCTCCGTCGCCGATGATATATTGTTACTGTTGTGCGTCCGCTTTGCTCGACTTAAGTGACAAGGTATACGAGTACGCCTAGACTCCTGTCATAGAACTCCGTTGTTGTGAATACTTACATCCACAAAGATCGTCACTTTTTATAGTGACTATGTGATGATCTACAAATCCTGCTGTGTTTCCCCAGAGGCAGTGCTGACAGATTTGTAAAATGACAAGTTTGTCATTTGACTGTGGTTATATAGTACTAGTTATGTGGGAGAGAACATGTATATAACGACTGGATACTTCTTCCTCTTCTTTCATATCACTCTCTCTCTCTCTTCCCCTAAGCTTGCAATCACAGCTCCGAGAAACCGTACTGTAACCATGAAGACGCCGTTCGCAGGATCTTGTATCATTTCTTTCCTCCCAACCATCCTTCTTCTTTCTAGCTCATCGCCCCTCTCCTTCGCCCAGGCTAAAAAGCTCACCTGCAAAACGACACCTAACGACTCCACCTGGCCCAGCCGCTCTCAATGGGCGTCCCTCAATCAATCACTCTCAGGCCGCTTGTTACACCCCCTCCCCCCGCATCAGCCTGTCACGCCTCTTTCCCAGACTTCAACTTAGAGACCTGTGCCATGATTAATCAAACTTGGGGCAACTTCAACTTCCACCAGGACAACCCTGTCAGTGTGGCATGGAACAATATGAACAACGATTCCTGTCTCCCCAACACATCATCGCCATGTAGCGAGCTAGGGTACCCCGTGTACGTGGTTAACGCATCATCGGCAGACGATATCAAGCTCGCTGTGAATTTTGCACGGGAGAACAACGTGAGGTTGAATGTGAAGGCATCGGGACATGACTATTTGAGACGGTAAGTCGTGTAGTTCCGAGTTCAGAATCGGTAAAGTACTAGTAACGATGTGACTGACATGAGTGATATCTAGATCTACAGCACCGTATTCCCTCTCAATCTGGACGCGATATATGGTCGGCTACGAATACCATGACACGTTCCAGCCGCAGGGCTGTAATATCACGATCAATACCCCGGCGGTGACTGGCGAGGCAGGCTCGTATGTCAAAGACATATATTATAACCTGAATCTGCGTAATCAGACATGCGTGGATGGTTTGGGGGCGGAAGTTACCATGGGTGGATATCTGACCGGTGGTGGCCATAGCCCTCTCTCGAATATCTACGGGCTAGGCGCTGATCAAGTCTATGAGGTTGAGATGGTGACACCTAAAGGGGAAATAGTCATAGCAAACGAATGTCAAAATACAGACCTCTTCTGGGCTGTTCGAGGGGCAAGTACCATTCCTACTTATCTTTATCGACTTTTGGAAGTAATACTAGTACTAACTAATATCTTAGGGTGGTGGGGCAACATTTGGCGTCTTGACGAAAGTTACCATTCGCACAATTCCAGTTACCCCAATCGCGGTATACGACTTCACTCTCGAGACAGCGCCGAACTCTACGACCTACTGGGAAATCCTGACCTATTTCTTAGCTCAATATCCCGCTCTCAACGCTGCGAACGTCTCATCATACACAAATCTCGACGCCAATACAACCTCTGACGACGGAAAAGCAGTCGCATCATTCCAGAGCGTCTTCGTGTTGAATGATCCATCTTCGGCGAGCTCGTTAGCTGACTTGTGGGCGCCGTTCTGGGCCTATGTCAATGAGACGTATCCTAACCAGACGAAGACTATAGTCAAACCGTCTCTCTTCTTGAGCCTTTATGATCTATATGAGACGTATGCCGATATTAGCGTTGCGGGAGTGGACAAGGTGGTTGGGTCATGGCTTTTGCCCCCACAGACTTTAACAGACAATGAAGATTTCGGTGATGCGCTGAAAACTTTTATGGGAGATGAAGGGGCTAGGCTGTATATGTTATCTGGAAAAGGGGTCTGGGATGCGGTACCAAGAGGTGGGAGTGATGCTGTTAATCCTGCTTGGAGAAAAGCGTTGGTTCATGCTGGTAAGTTCTTAATCTTAGGCCGTGAATGTTTGAAAAATGCTGGAATACTCTAAGTCTGACACTTATATAGTGACTTCACAAGATTGGACGCCCCTCAGCGAGACTGGGCAAACAGAAGCAGAGTATAGCGTCAACCGAATCCGAACCGAGGCTTTTCGACAACTGCTTCCTGAATCGGGAGCGTATGTCAACGAGGTAGAGCTGCCCAGCCCCACTGCTCTCTTTCTATTTGTAGAGCAATCACTGACGAATTCAGGCATATATTCATGAACCCAACTTTCAGCGAGCATTTTGGGGAAATAATTACAACAGATTGGCGCAGATTAAAAAGGCTGTTGATCCAGATGATGTGTTTTGGTGTCATGTTTGTGTGGGAAGTGAGGGATGGAAGGAGGTCGGAGATTATTTATGTCGGATTTGATAAATCATTGGGAGGTTCTTGATTCTTCGTTTACTTCGAAAAATCTCTACTACCCAGCTCTTGTCTGCTATCACGCCGAATGCAAGCTTATTATCTCTACAATAATATACTACTAGTACTCTTTCAATGCCAATCTATAAATCTATTACAAGACTTACGATAACTGTCCCATGTATCACCTTAATTTATATTACAACAAATTTCATGTGTAGAATTTAAAATACATGGCGCATTATAACTAGTACTTTATTCATGCTGGCCCAACTAATTCTCTTCATCTCTAGTACCGTACTTGAATTTTAATTAACTACGTACGATATAGTAGTTTTACTCTATCAATAACTTTTAACTTATAGTTTTTATATCTATACAATAAGTACTTATTCATTATTATAGTAATATTTTCGTTTCTACTCCAATCTGTTTTAGTAATAAAACTCTTCGTTTATTCCGAAATTTCTCAAATCACTTGTTACAAGTAAAATTTCACAGGGAAAGCTGCTGTATGTAAGAAATTAAATTTGAAAAGCAGAAGATAATTGATCGTTGTTTTGTGATAGCGATTAATAAATTATCGAAGTGTTAAATAAGGAATCCAAAGAAATAATTATATCGAGTCTAATTATCAGAGGCATATATACTTCTTTTGTTTTGATGCTATTGCAGAAGCACCATAGGTCGAGCTACGACCCGTAAATTTCGAAATAAACAAAAATTCAAAGATATATAAATTGGATTTCAATTGATTATGATACTAGGTCAAATGAGACAGAGTGTTGATTTAAAGTTAAGTGATATCTATCCCTTGTGTTCAATAGTGACTAGAACTTTTACTTGTAATTAATTACTATATATGAACTTTTACAGTTATAAGACTCTTAATCTCCTAAATAAATTTACAGTTACTTGCGAACATTCCATGGTTCGATTATTAATTATCTGCTTCGTTAATTTCAACCTATATATAGGATACTGGTTATCTTCATGTCGGAATACCGTAGAGATCTGGAATTATACTAGTAAGTAACCTTGATCTCTGCTCGAAACATCCTTTACTAGAGTACTTATGATTTCCAGGTCGCTCTTCGCAGTTTTAGTGGATCTTTATTGTCTGCTTCATAGCTGAAGTGTGCCCAACGAGGATGATTTGTCATTGGGGAAAACTTCCGCGATAGCCAACATCATGAGGCTACCGTGAATATGTAACATCGCCGCGATCTGGAGACCTCGCAAATTGTCCAGAGGTAATTAGTACAGAGGCACATCAGTTCCTACAGTTCTAATAGATGATATGCCGCTGTGAAAATTCCAGGTTTATCTTGTCTGACATCGTGCCAGCGCTAAGACCCTTAGTAACAAGGTCATTAATAAGTATCGTAGAAATAATGCTACGTCTGTCTGGAGTTCTAACATGTCTTGCTGCAGGCTTTTATTTCGGTGTGTTCTAATCCTTTAGCTTGCTTCTTTGAGTTGTCGATGATTGCAGTGGTCAGTCCATAATCGGAAGCACCGGTAGCGCTGGCTACGTATCATTCTCTCGAGTCGACAGTTGGAAAGGACCCTCCTCTACATCATCAAGTTGCAGCTTATGAAAATAATTCGAAATTTCCCACACCTCCTCCGGTACTTGTGATCCGTTCCTGTGATGGCTTTCTTCTCATAACAGACCTAGAGCCAGCACAGGTGGAGAAGTTGGTTTCTTAGACCCCGGCTAGTGTACTGACTTCATGTCTGAGGCTAGTGGTGACGATGGAGGAGGTGGTGTATGATGTTCTGATACTACTACTACTGTTATTCCCTTAGATGAGGCATTTATGATTCGTTGATGAGTCTTCATTAATACGTACTAATGATTGTTGTTTCGAAGATCCGTTAGTATTTTATTTTGGTGGTACGGTTACTATCCGTACATCGGATGATGAGGAAGGTAGCTGTTTGTAGTCTCCCGTGTAGTAGTAAACGCTGTTTAGATGCGCGAGCTCTGAGACTGGATATTCAAAAAGTATCTTCAGACCTGGAAATGGTGTTGATTCGAACGCCTATCTGAAAATCGGACCCTCTCCTGTTGTCTCCTACCTGGGTGGCTAAATCAATAGCCATTATTACTATAACTAGCAGCCTTCTGTTGTGCCTCATACTTGGCAGTTCGCTCTCTCGCTGAAAGGAGCTCCATCGCCCTCTGCATCTCACCCAAGTTAGCCTGCTCTCTGTCTTTGATAATCCTTTGCTCCATTTTCATCCTCTACTCTATTGCAGCATATTCCTGTCTCGTCAAATTCCTCTTTTGCTGAATTTCAGCTGCATGCTCGATGTCCTGAATCTCCTTTTTTCACGCAGATTCTACACTCACATGCCCAAGCCGTAGCCGGCTTTCTTCCTACAGCACTGATTGTCTCTCTCGCTCGATTTATTGGGCATGCTTACGTGCCGCGGCTTGTTTGCGCTGAGCCATTTGCTTCTCGGCAGTTTCTTGTTCCCGCTGCTGTCTCATGAGAAGATCGTGTCGCTCTTTGTCGGCAGGTAGTTGCCTCTGGTAAACTTCAGCTTCGGTGGCTCGTTTCCTGGTGGCGAGATCCTCTTGAGTTCTTCGGCGTGTTCATAGTTGGCGCGTCTTTGCTTGTCGACTGCAAAGGCAATATCTTCTGGTAATCCAACAGCGCCTTCGGGACGTGTGACTGCGTGAGCATAGAACTTGTCTTCACATTTACTTGCTTTGAGGAGAGAGACAAGCTTGGTTCGTGTGTCGGAACTTGTATGTCTACCAAAGTGTATGAGATATTTGGTGGGCGAGTAAAAGTAACCTTGCCCGTCTCAGAACAAATGGATGGGGTGATTGATGTTTTCTTAAACTATTGGGAATTTCAGTAAAGCACGGGTTATGGGTAATGGATTTCTGTTCTCTAAAACCAGGTGAAGCATAGTCTTTCCGCCGGCTTATTGAACGTCTGTACTGTTTACTGGTAACAGCTGCTTTATGCATGCGTGAATTCGCTTCTTCCAGTCTTCGAGATGCTCCTCAGGGGTGGAGTACATGCACAGTTCATCGAGCGCATTACGACCAAAATCACTATCTGCGTGTAGACGAGATGGGAAGTCCGCACGATGGCCCTTCGCTATAAGAAGCTCGACAATCTCAGGATGGCCTTCTCTCGCAGCTTCTTGAAGGCTGCCATCGTTGGCAGTCGAGCCTCTTTTGTAGAGCAACTCGACAACGTCTTTATATCCATTCCGGCTCGCATAGAAGAGGCAAACTTCCCGGATTTATCACGACGAGAAATATCACTGCCGATTTCAATAAGCCGGTTGAGCACTTTGTTACGCCCTGCCGCGCTTGCAATGATGGCGGCTGACTGAAGCTTTTTGGGCGTTTCAATGCTACTTGTGCTGTGTAAAGTTGTCAGCAAGTCACTTAATACTGAGGGAGAAGTAAATTCTTACCAGTTTCGGCCCTCAGCAGAATTCTAAAGTCACATCTTCGCTGATCTGGGGTTCCACACTAGTCAAGATCCACAACAAGGCGGTCATTGTTTCGTTGCTACCTGAAGGCTCAAGGTGGAGCAATTCACCTGATGGATCGACAAGTGCATCAATTTTGCTGTCAGCGGGACAACCGTGATCAAGAAGATATTGAACGAGAAGTCTGCCATTGGAAAAACTCTTCGTAGCCGTGAAAAGGACAGAATTCGAAAGTGGAGTATCGCCTCGTTTCCCGCAATCTTCAAGGATTTGAAGGATATTTATTGTTATGTCTTCATTTGTCGGTATTCTCTTTATCTCTCTTTCCACTTCTGACTTGAATGAGTTCCTGAGCTCTGGATCTTCGGTCTCACTAGCTACCTCGGGAATAGTTCCTTCTTCCACATTGACGGGCAACGACGGTACATTGGAGTCCCCGTTTACGCCTTCCACTATCGTCGGTTGATTCGTTTTGCGTTCTTCCGGTCTTTTGTCCTTCCCTCCCTGTTCTTCAACTTTCTCGAACCTGGTATGAGGGGCATTCTCCTCTCTATCTATCTTCGAATCTTTCGGCTGTCCTGAGAAGGCAATAATCAGTGGAGGAATAATCATATCAAGGTTGACCTCCTGAGATGCCATGCATTTGAATAGCTCTACCCCTCCATTGCAAGCAGCCGCCACAAATACCTTCCGTCCACTGAACTGAAATTCGCTTTGAAAGGTATGAGCAGATCCACGACCTCTTTAGTTATCTGGCTAATGGTATTATCAAAAGCGTCCAAAATAATTCGATCAAGGAGAGGCTGCTCGATACCCATCGGACATGAGATGCTTGCTGTTTTCAGACTATCAGATGCCGATTGTATAGCTCGACTATTCGATATTGCCTTAAATGCTTTATTAGTCACTTTATTGGGAACTTTGACGGTGACCAGCATAATTGTAGCCAAAGTATCTCCAGCTTGGGCAGCTAGGACCAAACTCTCTCCTCGTTGTATGATAGATCTGGCTTATAGTGCATTAGAAGACTCAGCAACTTATGATCCTTTTGGGTGACTATATGTGCCAAGTAGTGAGATATGACATTGGTGGTGACACTGGGTTTCTTTTCTAGTAATTGCTTTCCTATGGCAAAACGTGTTTATCCTTGGAGAGCAACACATGCTGCAAAAGCCCTGTCCAATATACTTTTTGCGACAGTTTTCCCATCAGTAGAATGCTGAGCATTTCAACCTGGCCGCTGGTGGCGACACTATAGACTGCACTGCCGTTTTCAAAATCCAGGGAAGCGTTGTAGCTAACCAGGAGTAGCAGTAGTCCGGGGTCTATCTTTTTGTTGCGTGTTGCTTCTAAGAGAGCTCTGCTGACAAGCTCATGAGTAATTCCACTCTCGAGCAAGGTGATATAAACATCTATAGAGGTGGCTGACTTGAATATTGCGTCACGACTGGTCTGACTGGGCTTTCTAGCTAGAAAAATCTCCAGCAGTTCCAATGATCCGGCTGCGGCTAACATTTGCACGGCGTATCCGGTTTGGTGGTTAACGGATGCACCGTGGTCAAGTAGTAACACCGAAGTTCCAATATTAGTTGGGTCTGACTTGAGAATTTCGATAAGGGCTTGACTGGTATCGAAACCGGTGAAGCCAGACCTTAGAAGAGCCGAGAAGATTGCCTGTCGCTCTATACTAGAGCTCTTGTTTGTCCTCGCGAAGTTGGAAGTGTTGGTCAGCGACTTAGAATTGAGTTTAGAACGCACAAAAAGTTTTAGAAGAGGCAAATTTTTGTTTTTGATCGATTCAACCACTGGAGTACCATTATTGAAGTTTGGAGTGGCTTCGTGCTACAATAAGAGCTCAACGAGAGAAAGGTCCTGAGAACTTGGTTCTCGAGATGCTTGTACAAGTGTTTCATTACCCATACCCTTCCTCCCATGAAGCATCAGTTGCTGCATGAGAGAATATCGCTTCGTGAGGTCTTTAATCTGCATTGTAGCTGGGAAAGCTCGTGCAACATTTGTTCTGGTCGGTTTACAAGTCAATAGAAGTCCAGTATTTTCGACATCACCCTTGCTCACTCTGTGTCGCAGTGCTTCGCCATCCGCAAAGTTGACATTGGCATTAACACTCAGGAGAAGATCAATGACTTCCCGGTGTCTGCCATTAACTTGGACCTCCCGAAGTAAAGCGTTGTCTAGGACATCTTGGCAGGCATACTTCGACGAGATGTTTACGAGCAAGCTCGCTTTTTGCATATTATATCCGTTGGGCTTCAGGGCAATTGGGACCTGGAAAGCAAAAGTGCCTCGTGTGAGCTTGGTGCGAGGGCATAGTTGCTCCAAGGCATGGATAGAAGGCAGTTAAGTGCTTCCTGGATTGTTTTACCACTTTTATAGTTGGCATGAGCCTTATAGTCAAGGAGAAGATCCGGAGCTTTCCCGCGATAATCATCCCTCGCAGCGTCTATAAGTAGCGTAGCAGCTGGAACACAGCGTCTAGCAGTTGATCTCGGATTGTGAGGGTGTCAGGATCAACTCCAGCAAAGATTAGCATTTCGAGTATATGCTGTTCTATTGTTTCATTGCCAATACCACAAGCAACCTCTGTAGTATTACTTAGACTTCTATTAGATAAGAGATCTTGGGAGAGCAAGAGTATAGTGGCCGTATCTTTCAAATTCTCGGCGACAATTGCGTTGCGTAATACTCGTCCGTCAGCATGGTCGCTGTTCCCACCATGAGCAATCAACGAAGCTACCAGATCTGAATTGTCTCGTCCCATACTGCCAATCAATGCACCATTGATGTACTGAGAGTGCAGTGGAATGATTGACGTGAGAAAGGTGCTGATTAGCGGCATGTCTTGGTCTCTAATGGCCGTCATGAAATATTTGTATCCAGTGATGTTCGGGTTTGCACTATTCCGAAGGAGTTCCTGGAAGGCACCGAGAGCTTTGTGCTTCAAGGCTACACCAACAGCACCGCCAGGCTCGTCAAGACCCTCTGCTTCAGGTTCATAAGTCTGGTCTTCTGGGGCTTTATCGTAACGATCTAGTGGATCACCAAACGTCTCAGCATCACCATCCTCGTATCCATGCTTGTCCACCTCATTTTCTGGATTGCTGTAAAAACCTGGTTGTCCATCGACCTCTTGATCCTCCAGCTGATCATCTACTGGCTGGTCGTACTCTTCAGAAATGCTGTCTACAAAACTCTCATTCTGAACCGCGGTAAAATCGCATTGATAGGTTTCTTCGCGGTGCGTCTCTTCAGTCTCGTACTCCTCTTGAACATCACCCTGATCTGGCCAAGTTTCGTCCTGAAAGATTTCTTCCGGGACTTCATTGTCTTCAGACATATCGTTGTTGCAGTCCTGTGCATTTTCGTGGAGATTCTCATGAGTGCTATCTACGTCGCTAAACTGATCATGACTGGATATTCCACTTGGATCGTCCTTGTAATCCATCACTTGGGAATCATCGACATCGGGCGTGAGTTCCTGCTCGTCAAATTTGTCCCTTGCTTGTTCTCGTATATCACTATCAGCAGTATCACTGAAAGGACCGGACTTCTGATTAGCTTCAGCGCTGTCAATATTGTCAAGCCCAAAGCCATCATCTGAAAAATTATCATTAACCACTTCATGGGTCAAATCGGCCTCTGATTCCTTGTTAGAAGTGTGGTTGTCGCTCGCAGCTAAGTTTCCGTGTGATTCCTCGTCGCCCGGAAATTCGTTGAGGCTTGCCCGGTCAGGGACGTCTAACTCGCTCTGCTCATATTCTGCCAATGGTCCGTCATTTGAAGCTTCTAGCTTCTCAGATACTGCTTGAGGCTGTGAGTTCTCTCAAGCACCGTCCCAGAGTTCTCCGTCATCCGCGCTGTTGTTATCAAACCCATCATGAATATCTTCACCACCCATGTTGACCTTCAGATTCACATTGGTTGTGATAGATCCGCTATCTCTTTCACTAGCTTCCTGAGCTTTGCGCTCAACGCCATCCCAACGCTCAGAATCTATAGCTGTATGCGGCTCTTCAGGTGTGACAGGACGATAATTTGCCTCCGGAGTGTCGTGGAGTTTGTCTGAATGCTCAGGATCAATGGTTGCATGATGATCTTCAGGTGCGGTGGTAGGGTTGTCGTCTCTTTGCCCAGTTTCACGACTGTTGTCTTCCCGAGATAAGTCGGCTGGATTGCCTTTTTCCGAACCTCCTTTTTTGAGCCCACCATTTTCGGAATCGTCATCTCCAAACTCGCCTTTCTCTGAACGAGGTCTTTCCAAACCTCTTCTTTCCAGCTCTGCCGAGTCTGAATCATCACCAGAAGATGCGTGCATGCCATTGTGACCTCTGTGAGCTCCGTGAGCTAAGTGGCCGGTAATATCTCTACCGTCATCCCTTTGTGTCTCTCCATGGCCTCCATGACCCTCATAATGTACTCCACCTTCATCATGTGGGTGGGAGCGGTGAGGCGGTAGATTGGTGCTGGTGTGGAAGTTCTGAGGCGGATTTCGTCGAATTTTAAAATAATTCATCCCGCTTGAAGAGATGCCGCTGGATGCGTGTCCTGACTGACCCTATTCCCGCAAAAACGGCACACCGGCAGCTGGCAAGAATTGAAACGGATTCCATCGGACACTGGGTGATATTCGAGCGCCAGAAATCATTGGGGCACTTGCAAATCCTTGAGCACCGGGCATTCTCTGACCGCCTGCCAATCCTCGAGCCCTAAGAGATCCTCTAGCACCGGATACTCTTTGAAAGCTTCCTAATTCCTGAGCACCTGGCATTCTTTGGGAGCCTGGCATCTTTTAAGCGTTTTTCAATCCCTGATTCTGAGTGTTGGGCATCCTTTGACCGTCTTTCATTCCTCGAACACCTGACGCACCTTGAGGATTAGATATTGCTCGACTACCTAATGTCTCTCGAGTAGCTGTTGCCTCTTCAATACCAGGTGATACTTGAGCACTCGACATCCTTTGATTGCCTGGCATTCCTCGAACACCGGATGCTCCTTGGGTACTGGGCATCGGTGGAGCGCCTGCCAATCGTGGAGTACTAGGTGGTACGTGACTTGTGGCTATACTTCGACCACGTGACACTCCTGTAGCACCTGCCGTACCTTGAGCAACAGTAATCGCTCCAACACCAGGCGATCGGCGAAGTTCGGATGTGCCTCCAATGTCCACAGGAACTCTAGAATATACTTGAGGTGCTTGACAAGATTTATCTCAAGATACATGTCTCGATAGACATAAACAGGAGGATAGCGGGCTCTTTAATCGCTTTCCAACAAGTTCCAGTTATAGTACAAAACGGCTTAGCATATTCATCAGCTTGTTATGTTAAGATTTAAGGAGTATTATATAGGTAAGGAAGGAGTACCATTTCTAGCCACAAGTTGAACACCTCCATGCGGGCAATTGAACGTCAAGTAGCTGGACCCTCTGATCGCCAGAATATATGAACCCCCACCCTTTACGAGGGACGTCAAGTGTTGCAGAGTTTTCTCCAATGTTAAGGAAATAAGAGGACGCAGCTGATTCAGAAATCGATGTAGTGGTCAAAGTGAAGGGATGTTTTCATATCAAGAAACAGCTAAGTAAAATAGTACAGAATTGTCAAATATACATAATGTACGGTTGTTTGAAAACACCCAAGCCAATTCCACAGTGGCTTCGTATTTTAAGCTCAAAAATTATAGCCATCGCGCTCTACACGAAGCAGTTCACCTAACGGCCGAATTTCTTAATCTCGAAATAGCGGATAAGCGGATAGAATATGAAGCAGTTAGCCATGACTATAAATTCTCCAACATCTCCACCATAGTCTGAGATCATATAGGCAAAAGGACCAACAAACTGTAAACCTTGTTAATTTTCTTTTTCTTCTCCTAACAGGACGTAAAAGTTGCCGGGAGAGTACACACCCAAGTTTGCGTCATGCCCAAGAAGGCCAGTGCGAATCCGCTGAGAAGCACATAAGTACCCGCAATTCCCAACGGCAAGACCTTTGGATCTCTCCAACCAACGGCGTTATAACCGACCTTGCGACGGAAAACGAAGTGCTCAATCGCCATGCATCCAGCGAATGACACGACATAGTAACCGAGCATGCTCGAGACGTTGCCGATGATGGCCGAAAGTGAGTTCTGCCCACCAATAGCGAGGCCCATTACGATTGCTGCAAGTAACGTGCTCCAGATGAAACGCGGAACCGCGAATAGGTATTTGTGGATGACTTGAAGGGAGAGACCAGAGGAGTAGAAGATGGCTGACTCGCTACCAACTGGAAGTCATTAGCTGATATCGACTAAGACGAGAGAGATGGCAATCCAAGCCTGGCCACTTACTCAATGTCAAAAAGAACAGGACACAAGCGGTGTTTCCCCACGCGGCCGGCGTCAAAACGGCTTTGATAACGGCACCCACATTACCAGAGGAGTAGAGTGCCAATAGGTCTTCGTTCGCGTAAATGGCCGAGCCAAGTAAAACACCCACAGGGAGACTGAGGCACAACGACCCGGCGATACCGACGAAAGTAAGGCTGAACACAAGCTTCTTGTCAATGTCGGCAGGATATTGGACATAGTAATCTCCAGCCATCGTAGTCCATGCGATAGAGCTTCCAAACATCAGCGAGACAAACGTCAATACTCCACCAGTATGCTCCGCTCCCGTGAGTGAGGGCGTGCTGCGCTCGGCCGCAGTTGGCCAGTACTTGGCGGACTGAACCCACAGCGCAAGGACAAGGGCGAAGGACACGATCCAGATATAGCGAAGGAGGTTGTGGATTAAGCGGAAGCCGAAAAAGGCGACCGCCCATGAGACGACGACGATGATCAGAATGCCCAGCCACTGAGAAAGACGGTTGTCGCTCACAGCCACGAGAAGCTGGCCGCCGATGATGGCGCTGGACACGCCGAAAGACAGGTTGACGATGACGTTGAGGATGGAGCAAAGGCGGGAACCCCAGACACCGAAAGTAAAGCGCGAAACGGCAATTTGACGTAGACCGGTGGGCGGGCAGAGAGTTGCAGCCCAGGCGGGAGGAATAGCTGCAATAATCGCCGTCACTAAGCCAATGCCCAACGTCTCGTTGGGGGAAAGACCAAGACCCACGCCCAGGGCGCCGATAACGAATCCGACAGGAGAAATGTTCATGGAGAACCAGAAGAAGATCATCTAAGGCCATGCTCATCAGTATATACGCCTTTGTTTGAAAGGGTTCACCGCGATTACTCACGTTCAAGATCTGCGGTGGGTATCGCTTGTCCTCGGGCACACGGTCGATACCCATGGCCTCGATACCAAGCTTGCCGCCGAGGAACTCATCGAACCTGTGCAGACGGGCGAGGAAGGTGTATTTGTTACGGATCCTAGAGACAAATGAGCAGGTGTTATGAGGGCTTCGCTTGAGCTGCTAAAAGCTGAGAAGATGTCGACAGCGAGGTGTATGATACTCGCGTTGTTCTCATCTCTCTTGATAGATTCGGCTCTCTCTCTATGTAGCCACAGATGCTGTCAGGAGTGGTGTACTTACTCGACAAGATCCTGTTCTTGCAGCGTCAACTCGTCGAGCATCTCTCCCTCCTCTGTCGACTTGTTGCGCTCGAGATCTTGCGACCTGTTAGAGCTGTTGGACTCTTCCTGGCCGACAATGGCCGTCTTGAAATCGGTGTCCATCATGATAGGCAGTCTACCTGGTGATGCCACAAGAGTTGAGGATCTGGAAGACAAGAAGTCAGATTCGCAAAGAATGGCAGGTAGTCGGTTGGACAGGAAGTTCTCATGGGCCTCTGTCATAGACTATATCCTAGTAGATTATCTTATCTCTCCAAGGCAACGAGTGGAGGGTCATTTTGATCTCCTTAGAGCTAGATTGGCGCCAGAGGCGAAGGAGGATTTCGGCGTGGTCCTATCAACGAATCTACTCTGCGGGGAATCCAGATCCTAGCGAGTCTAACCCTCGATTACGATGACTTAGTGGTGGGGAAGTTCCAATCGAGATGTGATGAGAGGAACAAAGTTTATGCTGCAACATTTGATATCGACGTGTTTGTATAGGCCCAAGGAGACAGTACAAACTACCGTATACTATAATATTTTGTTGGCGCGTGGACTACAGGGTCCAGGGGCCAGGTACAAGGATCTTGCAATCTACAATGTCAGCTTAATGTCGGGATTTCCCTGTGGGCTTGCCGCAGTGGCTTTTCAACATCCAATAATACGGCGGGATATTCTTGTCAATTGCATATGCCCCCCTAGTCCAAGCCCGCATTAGCCCAGCAGCCTCACCCTGGGGTTAGTGCTCGCCCGACATCTCGACCGACATCTCGACCGAGTCGCTATGCCTGTTCTGAATCCATGGCTGTTGATTGGCCAGTAGAGTATTCGTTTTGAATCCCTTCTATTTTCATTAGAAACGCACACTATTGAACATGGACCATCACTCGATAATAGTAGGAGGAAACAGATACAGGCCGTCTTGTAAATGTCCTGCTTCCCTGGAATCGGAGACCAAGGTTGCGACGGTTCGGCAATAAGGTAGATAGATGCCGATCGTTTAAGCTGTCGCTATGAGATTCGCCATGTTGGAGGGTGTGGACAAATTGCTACGCCGACGATGGCGATGGCATGAAAAAGAATTGTTGTATTCAAAATAAACCTATACCTATGTGAATTAATCATCCTTCGTGGCCTTGATTCTTCCAAATAGAGCATCAGCCAAATCAATGTGTTCGCCACAGGCATCTCCATATATGAAGCACTTGATATAATGCTCTGGCAAGGTTCTGCTAAATTCGAATAAGTACGGATACTGCCTCGAAATTGGTGGCAGCTTGTGTAAGCGCTGCGCCCTACGGAAGGGTTTCACAGTCGGGAATCAAAATAGCTAATACTACGACATTATGTACATGTGCTCTCGAAATACTAGAAGGCGGACCGTTTGATATACATGAGAGCAGTCTTGATACATCTGTTTTATGTCTTTTGTCTTTAAATTTTAGAGCTTCTTAGTCTTCATCACGAGCGTCCACGGTGGAGATAAACACTATAGCATATCCACATCGTGCCTGCTGCTGAGTTATGCCAGCGCCGTCACTTCTTGCATTGTAGCTAATAGATACTGTGCGTTGCGATGATATATTACTGCTGCCCTAATTTGAATCATTGACTGTGTTGTACCAGAATTACGTGCAGTGAACTAATCCGTTCCCAATTCAAAGGGGGTGTGTGATAAGTGTGCGATGACCTGCGATGTCTGCACGAAAGACGGTGCTGGGCTCAAGGCTGAAGCAGCTAAAACGGTTTAAGATATGCCAAATGACAGCCCAAGAAATCTTGTAGATAACCCTAATCGCCCTTTCTAGGCTCCTGCAATGTGAAAAGTAGTTTGTGGCTTCTACCTCAGTTCAAGAGTTCAAGTCGTAGAATAGTTATTTCTAATATTTTAATCTACTATGACTTTTATTATCACAATCTAAGCATCGTTAACAAGAAAGATCCTCTACTTCGTATTACTCACCTCCATATCAACAATTGCCTTGTTTACATCCTTCATTGGAATATTCTAGATCAACGGCTTTACTCCATTCTCGGCGCATAGGTCGAGCATTTGCCGGATCTGCGTGGGTGAGTCGATCATTGAGCTGTAAATACATATGGCTTTCATTTGCAGCTGGTAAACAGAGATGACAGGAAGCCCTGCGTCGTGTGAGTCTCAAGTGTTCGATGGAATGTGGGAATATCCTCACCGTCTCAGGCTGTACTGATCTGTATGACCTTTCCATAGATCAGCAAGAGTCCGAGGTACACGTTGAGCGGCACATCGCTGGCCGATGCGGTGCAGAGGAGGATATCGAGTGAGTGCGCATGCTTGGTCGCCTAGTCGGGTCCTTGTCCGTGGCGATGAAATCGTCGAGCGCCATCTTGAAGGCGTCTTCCTTCTTGGAGGAAGTCATAGAGATGGCAACGATCTTGTCGCAGTTGATGACTTTTGCTCCTAGGATGCCAAAGTGACCGAGTCCTCCCACTTAATAATGCCCACCGTCTTTCTAGGATCAGCCTGGTGTATGAGCGGAGCAAACAATATGGTTCCTCTAAACGTCATGGGCGCCGCAAGGTCACTTGCCAGCCCATCGGAAATTCTAAAGGCAAAGTATGAGTGACCGCGCTAATAATCACTATAGCCGGTGTATGATTTGCTTCCATCTAGCCAGTTGGAGCCATATGTTCCAACCTAAGTGCTGCTGCAGTAATTCTCCTGCGCGCTAGAGTAGGCTTCGCAGTCAGATTCTAAGCACGAAAGACTCTGGCATCTCACGCCCACACGAGCTCTCACCTTGAGTTCTTTCTCGACCTTGGAGCCTGCCCGCACGACATGGCTAACGATCTCGTGGCCTACGCACCTAGAATAGTCGTATAGGCCCTAGCCTGAGCGCAGATCGTGAAAATCTGCGTCGCAGATAATACAGTGCGTCATCTTGGTGTCGATGTCGGTTTCTTCGAATAGCTTGGGCTTGTATTCGAGCCAGACCATATTGCCCTTAGCTGTGTCTGTATCGAGAGCCAGCCAGCTTTGGAATTTTAATTGACCCACATTATCTCTATATGAGATTGCGTGTCATTGTGAAGGTATAATCGATACGAAATATTTGGAGTGTAGAAAAGCAGATACAGATCGATTTCAAGAAAATAATAAGTGAGACTTCTTCTATATACCAACAGTTCAGAGCAGAGTAGCTCTAACAGATATGCATAAACTAGAGATGGGGTTCTGGAAATATAGAGGAGAGATAAAGCTACTGGAGAGGCATTTTCAGATACAGATCTTTGACGTAGATACAGAGAAGATTATCACCAGCAGCTACAGGAAATTCGCTGTTATTAACTACTCTGCTTCTGCATTGTATGTCTTTATCTACAGAGTCAAAGTCAATCTCAAAACTCGATCAAAGAAATGCCGAGTCGATAATTCCTACAGTTGCCTTGCTCCCGGTACACACATACATATATACGCACCGTTATATAATTGATTTTAAGACTTTGTCCTACTGGGAGTGCCATCCGACGCCGAGGCTAAAGATGATACACGACAAGCTTTACAAGCTTACCTATCTTATCCGAAAAGTCGCCCGGGCAGATGCGCTAACGGTGCTAAGTGCGAACCACTCTGCTCGCTAAACGAGTCGGACGTTAGAGGAGTGCATCAGTGCATGTCCCTGTTGTCCGTGATGCTGAGCAAACGATTTTACATTATTCATCGCAATATATAAAACCAAAATTACTGTGATTTTCCTTAAGACATTGCTCGCACTTCTGCAAATGTGACTTCATACTTTCATTCTATGTCCATAGCAGAGATGCCCGTACTATCTCTGTTGCGAACAACGGTAGAAGCAGCCGGCTTCACGGCTTTCAGTAACATTCTTGGACAAGCCATTGCTTCGTACAGAAACAAGGTAGGATACACTTGTTCCACAGCTTCCTATAATGCTAATTTTCAAACAGGGCACCGTATCTATTTCCTGGGTGTCCGTCTTGCACTTCTTTCTTTACGCAATTGCTACATTCCCCCCCAACATCCTAGCGTTGGTTAACCCCCAGTTGACCCCGAGAGACAATGCTGACTTCTTCAATAACAGACAGACATTCATCGAGACAAAGTTCCCAGGCCATATTCCCACCTCTGCCATCGCATCCACAAGCAGAGATGGCGATAAAACGCTCGAGAACGAAATAGCTGCCCCCGAGACGAAGCTCAATAAAACGAATGTAGTCATCAAGCTGTTGATCGATCAGACGGTTCTTGCTGCCGCCAATACAATTGCTTTCAGTCTCTTCATGGCAATGCTCGGAGGCCTGTCCCCAGCAGCAGCTATACAGTCGGCGAAGCAGGATTTCTACCCTATCATGAAGATGGGATGGTCGATATGGCCTATGGCCAGCTTTGCCAATTTCACTTTGATAAAGACCGTCGAGATGAGGACGCTGGTGGGTGTTTTAGCTGGTATGGCATATACAGTGTACTTGAGCATGCTGGCTGCATCATAGGGGAAGATGAATCCACGCGCAAGGACCAGAATAGTAGAACCAAAATCGAGTTGGAGAGAAATTGAATTGACTTCCTAGATAATGTATTCGGGCCTGTTGTTATTCTACGGTCGCTCAAAGAAGTCCAGTGACTCTAGACTATGTGCCACGAAAACAATGTTACTATCTAGTCAAGTCTGGTCGTACACGGATAGTCTGAATACATGAAAGTAAAAGAACAAGTTGCAACACACGCCACCAAGTCCAACACTGAGCTTCTGATATTTTCAATGATTATCATATGTCTTCCCATTTGCCCGTGTGAGGGATGATACCCGCTTCCCTTCGATATACGAACGTAGATTCCTCGGCATGTCGATACACTCCAGTGACCAAAACGCCACGCCACATTGATGTCGAGTGATATGTACCGTCTTGGTTCAGCCATATTACCAACATCTACATCCCCATCTGGGGCGGGGAACCATGTTTGCTCTGGCGGAATCCAACCTTTCTCAATTAGAATATCCATCATGATAAATATTTCCGTTAATTAATATGAGGGTAACCCAGTACATACACTAACTAGGTGGGGGTCGTGGCGTGTCTCCACCGCCCAGCTCCTGGAATCTCGACCGAGATGCCCTCCGAATGAGGAGCTCTCCGCCGCTTGTTGTCTCTATGTTTCGAAAAGTAGACTTCCTGCACCTCAGTATTACGAATAGCGCCAGCGCCTCTCGTTGGGCATGAACTTTGCTTGATAGATTCCCCGACTCTTCACATTTATCTTTCCGTGGAAACAAGAATCTCACGGTGCTAAGTGTTCGCCTCACTATTTCGCAGCCTCTTGTCCATCTCTCTCTCCGATCCACTGCCTCAATGACGTCCACCAAGATTACCCACTTCAAACTTCCTTCTGGGAGACCAATTCCTGCTGTAGGACTTGGGACGTATTCCTCTGACGCACCCGGCCAGGTTGAAGCCGCCGTCTGCGAAGCTCTGAAACTCGGATACCGACACATCGATGGCGCTTCCATCTACGGGAATCTTAAGGAGGTGGGTGCTGGCATCAGGAATAGCGGTGTCAAGCGGGAAGACATCTTCGTGACTTCGAAGCTTTGGAATACGAGGCACGCATACACTTCCCACCCCAAAAAGCCCCCCTCAAAGCAAAGTTAACAATCCACAGCCACGCAACCAACGAGGTCGCCGAAGCCCTAGAGGAAACCCTGAGTGACCTCGGCCTCGAGTATCTAGACCTCTACCTCATGCACTACCCCTGCGCCAACCTCGACGGCCCCAACGACACCTTCATCCCGATCAAGATCAGCATCGCCGAGACGTGGGCCGCGATGGAGGCGCTCGTCGCCGCCGGCAAGGTGCGCGAGATCGGCATCTCCAACTTCTCACGGCGCGAGATCGACTCGCTGCTCGAGGGCGCCCGCATCCACCCCGCAGTCCACCAGTATGAAATCCACCCCTACCTGCCGCAGGAGGAGTTCCTCCAGTTCCACAAGCAGCGCAACATCCTCGTCATGGCCTTCACGCCCTTGGGGTACCAGACCCACGCACTGCCCGGCGGCACGTCAACGCCCAGCGTCAAGACCATTGAGCACGCAAATGTGCGTGCCGTGAGCGCGCGCACGGGAAAGACGCCCGGACAGGTCCTCGTGGCGTGGGGGCTCACAAGAGGGTACTGCGTGATTCCAAAGTCGGTGACGAGGTCGAGGCTGGAGGAGAATTTGGCGGGTGCGGGAGAGCTGCTGAGCGAGGAGGACATGAAGACTATCCGTGATATCGACATTAGGGTTAGGACGGATAACGGCTCCGACGCCTTCAGATACTGGTTATATGCGGATCTGGACGAGTGCGTTGGTCCAAAACCGACGAATGTATTAGAATAGGCATTGGTTTCGTTCGCCAGAGGCTAGGATAGACGAGACGAGATTATGTTTTGCTTGAGTGAAAATATATGGATTTTAAAAAAGACTTCTTCCGCTGACTTGAGCGGCGTGGGTGATGTTGTGTTTAGCAAACTAAATTAAGGCTTTGTAATGATATTTGATAATTTAATTTGTGCTTGCTTGCCTAATTTGGTTTAAAGGGGGGGGGGGGGGGGGTTGGACAATTAGTAGAAACCGTCGATTTTTATGTCCTTGATAAATTTTATAAGCTTTTAGTATATGATCACCTAAGACGATACTAATTCGAACCGCAAACCCATCTAGGATTCTCCAAATGGTACTCACTGCCTCACTGCCTCACTGCCCTATTCAAGCAGCAGCTCGAATGTGAAAGGCTCCGAGTGCAACGCATACTGCTCCAGCGTCTTCGGGCCACAACTGCCAGTCCCAAGCCCATGATGCCTCCAATCTAGCCTCACAATCAGCTCCTCTCTCCTCTTGCCCTTCAGCTCGTACGCATGCTGTGCGGCATCCAGATCCTCGGCACTATAGTGCAGTGCCGTGAAGCTGCGGCCCGTCTGCTCGCCGAACGAGGCCCTCAGCCCTGGAGCCAGCTGGTCAGCACCCGAGAAGAACTCGACCCACGAGATATCGGTGCGGTTGCCGGATTCTTGTGGGAACTCGTAGTTGGTGAAGAGCTCGTCCGAGTCGCCGCTGGCGGTCCAGCAGCCGAAGGGCTGCGATTCTTTCTTGTCGTTGTAGGATTCGCCCGGGCCGCGGCCGAACCATCTCACTTTGTTGAAGGTCTTTGGCATTGCGAGCGTCAGGCCGATGCGGCCAAAGGTCTTTGGCAGGGTGACTCCCTGTGGCTTGCCGGAGGTTTCGATTTTCAAGGAACCCGTGAAGGTGTAGGTTGTGGTGGTGCCGACGGACCACTCCAAGACAGGAGGCGCGATTCGGGCTTCGGCGACAACGACGACGCTCTTGTCGTCGGCTGCCCACTTGACGGAACGAATGTATGAGCTGGCTAGGTGCAGATTGGCATCTTTCCACTCTATACCATCCGACGAGGCATCGTTATTTGTCAGCGGTCGGTACAGGCCAAGACGTGGAGGGTCAGATAGAAGCTCAACCCGTCCCCCAGCAGCAGCTTTTGTCCAAGAACTGATGGTCCCTAGCACAAGATCAAAAGTCCAATCGCTGACGGAATTTGAAATCAACAACTGTGTAGGCGAGATTTGGGTCAACTTAGGACTTGTGACTGATGATGAGGTTCTGGGGACGCTTTGGGTTGGCAGTTTGACCTGGCCCCATGCAATCTCATGGCCTTTCTCTGCCCAGAGTGTCGATTCTCTGAGAGAAAAGCTGATTTTCAGATATGCTGCTCCCAGGTGACCGATCTCCTTCTCCGAGAGCTGTGGTAACGGGATGGTTGCGGTTTGTCCGGGCTTAATCCCTTTTGGTATGTTGACTTCACCGCCTGGCTGCTCTCCGTGCTCTCCGGCCACGGACCAGGAGCACGAGAGGTGGTCGAGAGTGAGGAAATCATATCTATTGATGACCTTAACCTCCTCCGAGGTATCTTCCACCATCTGAATAGGGGCAAACCCTTTACGAAGCTCGACGAGTCCAGGTGTAGGTTGGTGTTCAGAGTCTGTAAGTCCATCTAAACAGAAATTGTAGCTGTTAGGGACATCACCAAAATCACCACCCATCCCATAATACTTTTCGCCAGCCGCATTGAATGCTTGTAGTCCCTAGTCCACAGCATCAGTGAAATATCCTCGACGTGCGTTAGAATAGAGCGACAAGAGTAAAGGAACTTACGTGATTCGCCCACTCCCATATAAATCCGCCTTGTAGTCGTGGATACTCGTAGAACACATCCATGTATTCTTTGATATTACCTGGTCCATTGCCCATGGCATGTAGAAACTCGCACAGGATCAGAGGCTTCTCCCAAGTTGGGCCATCCTTAGTGGCAAACTCCGATATCTCTTCAATAGATGAATACATCTTACTGAAAATATCAACACTCTTCCCCGTCTGGTCGCCTTCGTAATGGACCACCCGTGTTGGATCGTAGCTCTTGATCCACTCATATATGGCGTGATGGTTACAACCGTAGAAGGACTCATTGCCCATGGACCACATAATGATTGAAGGATGGTTCTTGTCTCGAGTAACCATTTGTCGCGCTCTGTCCACATAGGCCGCCTCCCACGAAGGGCTGTCGGTAATCCATTTCGCAGCTTTGGGATAGGTTTCGGCAACCATCTCGAGAAAGGTCAGATTCTTCTTCTCATAATCCGACAAGCGTGCCATCTCGACCGGGAAGAACTCGTGACATTCCAAGTCAGCCTCGTCGATGATCCAGAAGCCCAGCTCATCGGCAAGATCATAGAGTCTATAGTCGGCTGGCTGATGTGAAGTTCGAATACTATTAATGTTATACTTTTTCATAAGTAGTAGGTCTTGCTTAAGGAATTCCAATGGAACTGTGCGCCCAGACTCTGGGTGATGCTCGTGTCGGTTGACGCCTCTGAATAGAACTGGCTTTCCATTGACGATAAAACTTCCATTCTTGATCTCGGCTCGGCGAAACCCGACTCGCTGTGACACAAAGTATCCATCGACTGCCAGGCTCAGATTGTAGAGATACGGAGTCTCCGCTGTCCACTTGTCTGGGCTCTGAACGGGAATGTTGAATTTTACCAACTCACTTGCTTCAAGTGACTCGGAAGCAACCGACTGCCCGATTGCATCGGAAAGTTTGAGATCTACTTTGGCAGCTTTGCTCAAGTTGACCGTCACTGACAGAATGGCGTCGACGAAGTCATCATCCAGCCTAGTTTCAACGCGAAAGTCCTCGATATGAATGGCAGGAAATGCGAGCACGAACACGTCGCGAAAAATGCCGCTCAACCACCATTGATCCTGATTGTATATTAGCTTCAGAAATGCTCTCAGCCGACTTCAAGTCGTTTCTTACCTGATCTTCTAGATAACTCCCATCGCACCACTGGTAGACCTTGACGGCCAACTTGTTCGGTCTCGACTCGTCAATGAACGGGGATATGTTGAACTCGGCAGCATTTCTCGACCCTTGAGAGTATCCGACCTCGTTTCCATTAATATAGACGTGATAGCTCGAGTCAACTCCCTCAAACCTGAGTCTAAGCTGCTGCCCACGAAAAGCCTCGGGCACCTCAAATGTCGTCACATACAAGCCCGTTTCGTTCTTGTCCAGCGGAACATTGGGCGGGTCGACCGGAAACGGGTTTGGCTCGCTGGTATATCTGGATAGAAAATAAGCAAACGTAGTGCCAAAAGCTGCACAATTGCCGCGAGAAAGAGGAGAAAGAGGAGAAAGAGGAGAAAGAAAGTCACATACTGAGGTCCCTTTCCATGCCCTTGAAGCTGCCACATTCCAGGAACTGTAATGTCATTCCAGCTGGACACGTCAAACTCGATCTTCTCGAAGTTCTCGGGCGCTGCAAACGGGTTCGTGACGAGCTTAAACTTCCATTGTCCTGAGATGCAGAGGCTGTTCGACTTGGCCACGTCTCGAGACAAGGCTTCCTGCTCGCTGCGGTAGGTGAAGAACGAGGATCGAGGGGGGAGAGTATTCTTGTGTAGGACGTCGAGATTGTTCCAGTCTGGAACCGAGGAGGGGAATTGGCCAGAAGCCATGACGCCCAAGTATTGGGGACAGGTAGGGGGATTTCTCTTTATTTCTCTTGATTCCTCTTGATTTCTTCTAAAATAAATTAAAGTCGACTCCAGAAAAGGATTGAAAATGTCGCTGCAGCCTCTGAAATTTGGCTCGGGGCCGACTATACCGACTGAGGTTCTATATATGCTCGACGGTAAGAAAGACGGCTTGTTTCCGAAAGAACTATAGAGGCGTTGTTAGACACACGACGAACGGATGAGAGGCAAAGAAATCTTGCTCGTATATGGCAGAATATGCATGAAGAAGACGTGTAGCTCGGTTGGAAGCACGAGCTACGTAGGTAGGTACATGGCTAAGCTACCTTACACATGGAATGTTCGCGGCATATCTCGGCCGAGTAGCGGGAATCGAAGAGACACGACTGCCACTGGCATCGCACCGAGACCAACTAAACAAATGCACATTCCTTCCTTCTCGCGTCTCCATCCCTCTCCTTGACCCTGGCCGTCTGTATTTACGTCTTTGGATTCCATTGGCGTCACATATCATAGGCTGTCGGGCGAGTACTGTAGGGGCATTGCTTATGTCAACACATCATATCCCAATCCAGAGGACAAGAAGTCGGGGGAGCTTTCGGGGCAGCCTTTCGGGGCAGCGTTGGAATATACCGTGGCATGGGTCTCGTTCACCTACTGTTTATTTGTCCTGCTCTAGGTTGTGCGTAAGCCGGCGTCAAGCAGACTCTCCTTTTCATCTGTCGCACATTGGTACTACTACGACTATGAGTAGTAGCTCGGCCAGAGTCAATCAAGCAACTCACATTTTCACCCACTTCCGACACCGACGTCTTTCGTGCCAGCCTGCAGGCACACGACATTGACGTGTAGCTTAAATCATAGTTACGTTTGTAGTTTCACTTAATGCACATTTGTGAAATGTTAGATATCCAGCTTTATAGTGTGTTTATTTAAATTCTTTTTATTTTATTTTTATTTTTCATTCAATTTCCACGTCTTATCCACCGTCTACATAGACCCCCCTATGCTCGTGGTATTTTCGTCCTACACGCACGCATAGCTATCTGGAGAGTCCCTGGGGCCCGATCCATCGTACGTCACGGTCGAAGGCAGTGGGCAAATAATCCCCGTCAGTTTCGACATATCTGCCGGTCCCACTGGAAAAGAACCGGGAGAGATGCCCTCCTCGACCCACCGGACAAGCGCATCGAGGACAGTGGATGTGCGGGGGATGCCTCCAGTGCCACCGGTGCAGTGCTGGATGCCGGCGACAGGGTAGACTTTATAGAAGTCCGTGACGTCGGGGTCTAATGCCCTGACTCTATTGTAGTACTCCAGGGTCCCGTTGTATGGGATGAGCTGGTCGTCCTAGCATTGTGTCACGGTCAGAGAGAGGCTTTTGCAATTTGCAATAGGAAAAAAGAGCGGCACGTACCAATCCGTGCCAGGTCAGAATCTTGCCCCCAGCCGCCTTGAAGCGCGAGAGATTGGGGCTGTCGGACTCGATGAAGCTGGAGAAGCGCCGCACCGCGCTGCTGAAAATGTCCTCGAACTGCGCATGCGTAACCGCTCGGAGATCGAAGTTGGGGTTTCGCTCTACAAACAACCTGATCCACTGGTCAGAGAGCAGCACCGGCTTGCCAGTGCAGGTCCCGTTCTCCTGATACACCGTCATGGCCATCGCATCGCCCATGATGGCCCCGGTCAAGTCGGACCCATAGCCCACGCCGTGCCACAAAAAGCTGCCGTCCTCCGCGCGGGGCCCTGTCCACGCCGCGTGCGCGACTTTGGCTGCAATCTCGGAAATGGGCATGAAGGTGCCGGAGCAGTTGAATATATGCCCAACGTGTGCAAAGGGGTCGAAGTTACATAACTTCGCGTCCTGGTCCGAGATGAAGCCATCGACATGGCCGTCGAGGGTGTCACACTCGGCAACCGCCGCCGCGGTTAGTGTCTCCAGCTCGCACGGGTGCGGGTACTCGCCTGCGAGGTTCATAATGAACTGTGGCCAGAACATGGCTATAAAGAAGCGGTTGAAGTTGATAGCAGGGGCTATCGCCAAGATGCCATCATAAGCGGAAGGGTTGGCTTGCGCCATCTGCATGCCCTGGCGGCCACCCTGCGAGCAGCCGCTCCAATACGAGTAGCGAGGCGGCTCGCCGTAGAAGTCCTTGGTCATGCTCTTCGCGATAATAGCTTCATCGTCAAGCGAGACGGAGCCCAGGTTCTGCAGGTTGTACAGGTTGACGTTGCCTTCACTCGTGAGCGCCCAGCCCGCGGCATCGTAGGCGTTGCCAAAACCCGAGTCCCGGGTCGAGGCCACATAGCCACCTATTAATGCCAGTAGCATCTCCTCCTGCAGGTAGACGTCGCCTGTGCCGCCGGCCACGTAGCCGCCGCCGCCGCGCGCCTGCAGCCGCTTGTTCCACTTCTCCATCGGCGGCATCCAGAGGTCGACCTTCAGGTGGTCGCCCTGGCCCGGGTGCGTGTAGGTGACCGTGACGTTGCAGAAGTTGACGTCTTTCAGCTCGAACCGGCCTTCGTGGTGCCATATGGGATCCATCCAGTCTGGGTACTGCTCGGGGGGATATGGAAGTTTGTGACTGGATTCGCCGTAATGGTCAGGATTTCGGCCCCGAAAAGCGCTGGGTTCGTGAAGGTGCTGGGGACGCATGCTGCCGCCATGATGGGAGAGTCTTCCAGAGACTGGCTTATTGGAGAGAACGGGTGATGCTCAGTTCAATCAATGACTGGATGTCCGTAGAATGACAAGAAGCGAGATGAGACTTGAGACTGAGATGAATAGAGGGGGCCGGGGAGCTCAAGCAATAGATATTATATATATTCGAGACAGGTTGTGTTCTGGGACTGCACGACAGGATGCACCATAATATGCAAGGGTGAAGCTTCTGAGATCTACCGACAATTTAACAACACCAGCAATGAGCCTTGTGATAGTCACGTATTATATTATTATATTAGATCAAGAACCCCAAACCAGATTTAATCCCGACTGGGACTGCTAGGATCTAATTCCAGGATCTGTCGCCGGCATTATTAGCGTCGGGACAGTCTTCGGGCAAGCTACTCTACGCAGCCCTTGTCAATCATCCCACTTCCAGGTGAGGAGGGGTAACGGTCTTTGCATTAGCACACGCTTGCATTAGCAATTTCCATGGGGAAGAATACCTTATCCGTCGTACATGGAACTAAATCCCGGATTCCAGCCTATGGAAGAGTCCGGGGCTTTGCTTCATCTCTTGCATATTTAGCTATGCTTTGGATGAGATAAGCATAAGAAGAAAGCAAAAGACTGTACGGGAACCACGGATCCCGGCGACTTCATACACTTGTAGAACGCTAGCTTCTTTCGCCGCCCTTATCATTGACGAATGAGTGATCAAGTGGGGTTTGAATCTCAATCTCAAGCAGATCTCAAGCAGAAAAGAACGCGCCGCCCCGCCCGATATACCCACCTATAGTCTGTGTAATCCAAGGATATATTCTGCACGCAAGCAAGCAAGCAAGCAAGCAAGCAAAATCGCCTTTCCGCGAACTTAATAACATACCGTTTCTTATATGACGGTGATTTCCCAAACATATCCCGCCGTCTATGGCAAAAAGCATTCCGTATGTACATCCCAGCTTGTGGTCGCAGAATCCACGAAATACCCACAAGTTAACAGATATAGCAGAGTTACCAATGATCCACGGCACCTACAAGACGTCACCTCACGGCTTAGTAACGCCTTATCAAGAAGCTACTTCAGCGGCTCTCTAAGACGCTTATTTGGCCTTTACGGAAGACTCAGATAGTGGGTTGGAGAAGATAGGGTGGAACGCTTGGAAGAGGGACGGGGAGGGTTCGGAGATATTTGGCACTCCTAGAGCAGCTCCCGTGGCGGAAATGTGGCCTGCGGATGTGGCTGCTTTCATTGCGAGTATAGAACCATAAGCTAAGGAATATCACTGCTGAAGAAATCATAAAGTAATCAAGCGTTATATTTTGCTGGATTGGGTGACTTGCGACAAGTTACAAGGGCTCTATGTGTTGCTCTTTTCTTGCTTTCTGCATTCTTAACCTGAGAGCCTGAAGGGCCCCAATTTGCTTAGAATTACTGCCAGTGCTATAGTTCTACATCGCGGTATTTCAATACTCGTTAAGGAAGGGGCATTGAGCAAGTTCTAGAGCAGATTTAAGCCACGTAGTTTGTTTAAGCAAGACAATATAATTGAAG
Source organism: Articulospora tetracladia (assembly GCA_003415645.1). Classification (NCBI taxonomy): domain Eukaryota; kingdom Fungi; phylum Ascomycota; class Leotiomycetes; order Helotiales; family Discinellaceae; genus Articulospora; species Articulospora tetracladia. The sequence goes on from PYIV01000015.1 coordinate 196,386, forward strand.
GGAGCAAAACTAGAGTCACAACCATATTGGCCTGCATTCGATTAGGGCAGAATCAAGTCCGTCATTATCTTAGTAGTGGTCAAACTACTATAATGCCTATCTTATAACCGGGAATATCAAGAGTGCCTGGACAAGAAATACTCGTTGAAAATCGCATTGTGCCAAGGCACGAGCAATTGGTTCTAGCATCTCGAAACATGCTGGATCAACATTTGCGTTACAAAGCACGATGGTTTTGAGCTTCATAACCAGCACACTCCATATATCACCACCAACTTGGATGAGCAAGCCATTCATAGTATTACATCAGATGAGAGACGATACTTTTCGAGCGCAACCTATATGCGGTGTTGCCAGTCGATGCTAGTCGGCGACTCGTCGGCGCTTGAGTTTTAGCTACGGCGTAGGAACGGCGATTGCGTAACCAAAGGAGGTTAGGAATGTCTATTCTCCATTCTCACTGCATGCTAAATCCGCAATGCCTCTCTGAGCCCAGCGGCACGACCAATCGGCTGGAACGAACCACGATCTTTCAAAAGATAAAGGAGAGTTGTGTTTACTTAAGTATTCATTGAACTTACCATCCTCTCTCTGCTCGAGAAATCACTAACATCAACACATACATCGCAATGGCTCCTTCTACTACATGTGATTTTCACGAGGCCTCCGTGCCCATTACTGTCAAAGGGACTTTGAAGAATTGCCAGCAACCGCAGCCCGTGCCCGCCGATCTGGACTTTACCGCCCTATCTGAAGATGAGCTTCTCAAAGGTATAGTGGAGAGCTTGAGGGTTTGTGGTGGTGTCTTTGTCCGTAACATGTATAATAACGATGTCGTCCAAGAGCTGGAGAAAGACATTCGTCCACATATCGACGGCGGCAAATCATGGCCTGGTATGCTTTCAATCCAAAGCTGCAAATTTGGCTCTATCTATGCTGATGCGCTTCTTTGTTATCAGGTAATTTCTGGCCTTCGGAAACGCGGAGAGTCTGCGGCATCATGAGCAAGTCTCGTGTTTTCGCGACCGAGATAGTCGGGAGCACGCTCTGGCAGCGAGTGTCTCGTCACTTCTTGACTACCAGCACAAAAACCTGGGTATGAAATGATATCTAGCTATTCGGTTTGATTCCAACTGACCGATTTCCCTACCAGGTTGGTGATGAGTACATATCGAGTCAAAGTCTACCTCAAGTTAACAATACAATCGTCTTCAGCATCGGCCCAGGAGCAGCAGATCAAGCCCTGCACCGGGATGACGGAACCCACCACATCTACCACCCTTCAGTGGCCGAACACACTCTGGGCCGTGACTGTGCCGTCGGCTTTTTCGTTGCAGGCAAAAAGACAACCCGCACAAACGGCGCCACGCGTTTCGTCCCAGGTTCGCATCTTTGGGACTATGCCGAAGGCCCTCCTCTCGAATCACAGACTGTCTATGCAGAACTGAATCCCGGGGACGCTTTCATAATGCTGGCTGGGTGCTTCCACGGCGGCTCGGCAAACCGCAGCACGAACGAAGAGCGATTGGTTTACTCGACGTTTTCAGTCCGCGGGATCTACAGACAAGAGGAAAACCAATACTTGTGTAATGACTTTAAGAAGCTTGCAGAGCTGCCCGAGGACACGGTTCGGTTTGCTGGGTTTTCTATCAGCCAGCCGTTCTTGGGCTGGGTGGATTACCAAGATCCATATCTGGCTATTGACCCTAGCAAGAAAAGTGCAGCACTAGAACATTGGCTAGAGGAGGAATAGGGAGGTTGGGGTTGTTTATTGGTGCCCATTCAGCAAATCTTTCGTGTGTAACTTTGTACTAGAATCTCGAAGATTCTCAGCTATTTGGTAGAATATGATAAGTTCTCGCTATGGATGTATTGCCTTTTTCAGATTTATATAGAATGTTCCTAATACCTACGCAAATCATAAAGTATTGATAATAGACGAGACAACCATTTCAGATGGATATCATACCCCAATCAGACCAACACTTTGCTCTCGGACCTTACCTTGTGAAAATATATAAGAAGGGACAAGAAGCTAGGGAGGACGCCCCTACATGTAGCTAGGGGTGGACTATAAGGAGGCGAGGGTGTCTCCTTCCACAGTTTAATTTACGAAGCTAGGCTCTTATATATATACTAATTAAATGAAGTGCACCATCTAAAACAAAAGTCCCTTTGAAGTTTTTAGGTTGAAGAGAACGATGACTGTCCGATGATATCCGCGAGACCTGTCTTCTTCCTTTCAGTATATCCCTTTCAGTAGGTCACTCTCCTAACTGAATAAGCCCAGGAAAGTGGACTTGGAAAGTAATCATCAACGTACAAGGAATTCTCATGCGCTTATGGAATTCTACGGTGGCTACTAGTAAAGCCAAGGCATATAAATATAGTTATAACATAGCGTATGCAAAGTCGACTTTACTTGATTTTAGGGCTTGGTCTCAGGTCACGACCCCCCTTAATCGCAGAGATAAGATGAGATGCATAAGGATCGCATTGCGAGCGCAAGAGTATGTAGTAAGGGTAGTAGTGTAGAGTATAGTAGGTTCCTTTCAAACACAACAAGTAAGCTGGCACACACGTCCCAGCCTAGCCGAAGGAAACGGTCGTCGCCGGCCGAACGAAAATGTAAGCATTGGTGTATTAGATCCGGTGGGAGTGTTGGAGAATGGTGCCGTTGATCTGTGTAGCGCCGTCCATTTTGGGGCTTAACGGGTTTGGATAAGAATGTACGGATATAGGTACGATAAGAAATGTATACTACTGGTGACATGCAGCTCTGCCATGTACTATACGTATGGACCTATGGTAATACGCGTGGTTGGTAGTGACTTGCGAACAGCACGCCGAAAGAGCGCCGATAACTCGCCGACATGGCGCCCCCGAGTTTGGATGAGCTCTAGAGCATTGAAGAAGGTAAGGCTGGTTCCTGATCTAGGCTCTAGAATGCTTTCTACTAAGAGCTCTCCTTATCTCTACTTTGCAGCACAGTACCAATAAAAAATATCAGTCGCGCAGTTGAAACTTCTTTCAAGTAGCCTTGTGTCAGACTCATAAGGAGCAATATTATCAAACGATTTCGACCAAGAACGTCATCTCCAACCACTGCGTTCCATTCTTTTTTCAACGATTGTTTTTTTTTTTTTTTTTTGTTTTCGAAGCAAGAAATATGAACTCACAGCTCACCAAGACGCAGAGCGATAATGCTGTCGGCGCAGCCTACGAAGCCCATGGCATCTCCACTGCCATTGTGCTCCCCGCCGGCTCACGCATAGTCGTAACTTCAGGGCTACCAGGACTCGACCTGGAAACGGCGGCAGTCATCACCAGCTCTCCCGAAGCCCAAATAGAAGCCGCGTTTGACTGCATCGAGGCATCGCTCTTGGCTGCCGGAGTGAAGGATGGTTTAGCGTCGATCTACAAGGTCCTAAGCTTCTTTTTGGATTGCTCACTTGAGCCTATCATGATGGATATTTGGAGGAGAAGAGCGCCGGGCTGCAAGCCGACCTGGACATGTGTGGGAACAACTGGATTCTGCGTGCCCGGCATGATTGTGGAGATTCAAGTCGAAGCGTTTTTGATGTAGCAGCAAAATTCAGTTCGGAGCATGGCATTTGAGGAGTGAAAGGATATGTGACGGCGCGGTTGGATAACCATGGGTGTTTATATAAGCAGCTTCAGAAACGCTTGACGTGGCTACCAGTTGTCTGACTCCTTAAAATATGGCCATAAACAGCCGAGTCCAGCATCATTCTATAAAGTCTGAAAGGTCTGAGCCTGATTAAAACAAGCCAGAAGGTCTTCTGGAAAATCAAAACCTCCCGTCTCAGACTCATTATTGCTCTCATTGATAAGCCAATCCCAAAATCCGATGACACCTTCTCTTGGAGGCCCATGTGAGTCCTTAAGTCAATGCCCAAGTTTATCGCCTCGCCCTTCTTCTTTAGCAGCGTGTCGTAGAAAATAGCGAACTGCATCGCGAAGCAAGATCGCCCCCTAATTTGGCAAGCCATCGCTGCACTTCGTCCAAATTCGTGAATCCCTTAAGACTCACCGACTCATCTAGGTCGAGGAGTTCCCGAGCATACCAAGCTGCTACCAGCACGAGTGAGTGGATGCCGTAGTTCCAAATTGATTCCAGAAGATTCTGTTGCTCAAGGCTGCGGAATATCGAGGAGACTTTATCTGCAAATTGCAAGACAGCCACCCAGTCTGGTCGATATTTTTCCGAAAATCGAATACATGCAATGTGGTACTCTATATGGACTGTTGCTGTCCACAGTGTGTATTGTCCAGTAGCGGGTTCCTTTAATATGGCTGGGAGAGATGCATACCAGTGATGTAGCTTCTGTCCAACCTTCTCGAATTGATTTTGGTCTGCATTGACGCCGAGATACCTCTTTCCAGGCCGCAGCAAGTTCATCCATTCCGACAGGATCAGAGAGAGATTACAGAGGACTAGAAAAACTTGCATATGTTCAGAATTGGGAAGAGCTCCCGGTTGAGTTGGTAACATGTCTGCTTCAGTCATCGGCGATACATCGAAGTCGGACACATGGCTGAAGGCGAACAAATCAGTCATGTACGGAAAAGAATATTAATAAATGACTTACATGGCTCGCGGTCTGCCCCACTCATATGATACCATTGTATCATGAAGATACAGCGTCCACCATATTCTTTTCCATTGCCTTCTCATCCTTACACTCGCTTTCGCCCTTCCAAGATCACGGTGCATTCCTAGCCCTTGGGCTATCCGAACCGCAGTTCCTAACGACAACCATCCATTCTGCAGAGTATCATCAAAGGAATCGGAGGTGTAAGTGCTAAAAAGTAGGTACACCTGAACAAGTGCGACGCGATCCTGCTCGAAACCAACATGAAGCAAAGCTTTGGCACGTCCATACAAGCGTGCTAAGATCTCTTCTTGTGGTAGCGTCAGTTTCTCGTTTCGAAATACTGTAGCACCAGATAGTAAAATGGCTTGAATCAACAATAAGGGCACGATTTGTGGCTTTGTATTGCCATGGATAAGAGAAAACAAATGATCAGAAGTGCTCCCATCATATATGATAGGGAAGATAGGTTGTATTCTATCCCAAAACGACTGAACAAATACTCTTATGCTTTGACGACTCGGTAGCGTGAATGCCCCGTACATACGAAGTATCGAGGCTTCAGCTGCATTGACGCATTTTGGCAGACTCCCTCCAACGCGCCTTGCCATAGGTGCATCTCTAAAATGATACACGCCTGGCTCAACACCGCCAGAGCTCCACTCAGGAGCGATAAATCTAGTCGGATTGCTGTCATCCAGGAAAGTGACTTGGTATTCATCAATGCCGTGTTCATCTGAAAATTCGTTGAAATCTTGCGTCAGAAACGACATCAGATTCGCATTATGATTGCTAAGATTCTTAAATGACTCGTCGAGGGCCATCGGGATCTGGACGGCACTTTCATCTCCAGGGCCGAGAGAAGCATATCTGTCAAAGCCAGTTCGGCGTTCGGTCGGCGATGCAACGTTTGCTTCCTCAGAACCCACTGGTGACGGCACTGCCTCAGACGGGCCAGACTTATTAGTAGCACTTTAACCTAGTCAGCTCCTCGTTATCAAGTGGCAGTCTATAAAAGAGACAGCTCGACGTACGCATCACCAGTTTTTGCAGAGCCCGGATTGCCCTTCTCCGGGGCTGATGTGGCTGGCATGCAAGGTCAAAGGATTTGCAATTGGTACATGGGACTATTTGTCGGGTAGTGAGATCGCATTTGACTTTTCGGATATGACAATTCTTACATGCCCGTGGAGGCTCTAAATAGTGCTATCAGTGAACCTCCTCGTTGACGTGCGAGCAAGGTGCGTACCAGCTCGGCGACGAACCGAGGCCATTGCCACGTGACGCTAGACGATGAAAGGCCTTGCTCTCGATAATTGGAACCAGTAATTACGACAGCAAGATTGTATCACCTGTCTCTTGCTTTCTCTATATCAATTCAAAAACTTGAACGTTGAAAGTTTGATCTGCGTCGTGTTAATTTACATAAGCGACCGGCAGAGGCTAGTGCCATAGATAACGTATGAATATTGGGGGTCTTTTTGGGCGGGGGTGATAACTCGGTTATGCACTAGTTCTTGGAAATCGTCTTGATGATCCAGAAGAGAAGTGGGCAGAATCCGAAGCCACTGTCGCTCTCCGGAAGATTGCAGAGCCAGGCGATGTCGCACGATGTATGGCATTCTTGGCGTCCCATCGAACGGCGGACCACATCACGGGTCAATGTGTATCAATAGATGGTGGCCAAGAGGGACGCTTGTTGTGGGGGGGGGGGGGGGGGGGAGCGGAACATATCTCAGACGACTCAAATTACACCTCAAGTTCACCTTCCCTTGGCGGCTGGACTCAAGAAATTCCGATGAAGAAGACTGCGAATTTGTGTTTCAGTCAATTTTAATGCACTTTCTAGCTATTTGGAGACCGGGCACGTCGCAGAAAACACGCTAAGTGGTTATTCTTTGGGCATGTTTGGCGTCAATATAAGTGTCGATAGGCTGCTGAAAATTTCTCCCAAATATGGCATTTCACAACATATTACTTAGTTTATTCCTGGCCGTAGCATGGAGAGCTTCCCCAGATAGGCTCTGGTGGAAAACCGCCAGTTGGATACCGAGCGCCACTTTACGAGATAAGAGAATCGACTGTAAACCTCCTACAGGAGCACGGTTTCTTGTATGACTCGAGCATGAACCATTATGATTCTGTTCCTTACTTTCTCCAAACCCATTCCCTGAAGCTGCTCCGCCCATTCCAGATTATGATAAACCTGCAAGTACCTGGATGGTTCCATTCCTAGTCCCTGAACAGCAACAACTGGGATCTCAAGAGGTAGAGAAAGCGATGGTCGAGATCCTTGGCAGTTGGCATACGGAGGATATTACTCCCTTGTAATTTTATCCTTATACACCATCTACACAGGGTTACGTGAGCGTCGATGTGGTGGAAAAAATGTAGATGGATCGTTTTAATTGGCTCTGGGATAACGAGAGTTGGATAGATGAAGGAGCAGACACTAGCTTTGAAACCATTTCCCCCATCATTTGGCACCCAGAGTGCGTAGGTAGAAGCCATATTACAGGCATGATTGATGGGTTTTTAAGGAGACTAGACTAGCAAGGAAAATGCAACAAGCTGTAGAAGGAGAGATAACTTTTGAGCGAACTCTTAACGACCGAATTTCTTGATCTCGATATATCTTAGAGCAGGATACAGTAGAAAGCAAGAAATAAGTGATATATAATCTCCTACATCACCTCCATTAGGGGCAACCTTTCTGGCGAGTACACCAACATACTGTTTGTAGCTTGTTAGCTTCATTCAATCACTTGTAAGTTTTGACGATGGATACTACTACATACCCAAGTCTGAACCATTCCCATAGTAGATAATGCATATGCAATTAATAATGTCGATGTGCCAGCTATTCCATAAGGCATCAATTTCTGGTCACGCCAATCCACAGCATTATAACCACCCATTTTTGGGCGGAATACAAAATGTTCGATTAGTAGGCATGACGAGAATGCAATGACCCAGTATCCTAGTAGCGAGATAAAGTTCGAGATCAGCCCGGCTAGGTGATCCTTTCCACCAATAGCTAGCCCGAGAGTCGCCGCAGCAAGAAGAGTAGACCATATGAATCGAGGGACTGCATAGAGGTACTTGTCAATTAATTGAATGTCAATTGAGCTGGAATAAAAGCTGGCTGATTGGTAGCCCACTATTAATCATTAGTAGTTAATATGCCAAGTATTTGTAAATAACCTACTGAAACTGATAAAGAATAAAATGCAAGCAGCTTTCCCCCAAGCCTCAGGTGTCAATATTGCTTTGATAACGCCACCAGCATTCCCTTCAGCATAGATTTCGTAAAGAGCCGGATTTTGTACAAGAGAACCGCCTATCAGAACACCAAGAGGGATGCTGTAAAGTGATGGGACAGAAAGGCCAATATAGGTATACGTCCAGATCTTCCACTTGGGCGTATCTGCTGGATAGTGAACATAGTAGTCGCCAACCATAGTAGACCAAGACATGGCTCCCCCAAAAGCTAGAGCGAAGTATGTCATGGCTCCTGCGGTATGTTCGATGCCTTCTAGTGATCGTACACTTCGGTCTGTTGCCCAATATTTAGGTGATTGAATCCACATGGCCAAGATAATACTGAAAGATAAAATCCAAGAGTACCTATTGACCGTATGGATTTTGTGGAAACCGAGAAAGCTGATGATCCATGATATAACGATCATAATAACGATACCAAGGTTTGGGGAAATCGATCCCTCACTAGCAGCGACCAGCAGCTGACCACCAACAATGACCGCACTAACGCCCCAACCCACATTGATGACCATATTTACCAAACTGCAAAGCTTTGCGCCGAAAATTCCGAAAGTAAACCTAGCAACAGCGAGCTGACGTAAACCTGTAGCTGGGCATAATGTTGCACACCAAGCAGGAATGATAGATCCGGCGAAGGTACCAACAATCGCAATAACCATTGTTTCATTAAGTGACAGGCCGTAAGCAGTGCCAATAGCACCAGTGACTAAGAATCCCGGCTGGAGGTTCATGGAGAACCAGAAAAGTATCATCTGTGTATACACGAGTCAGTTCGGTTTCTATCTAAAACGCGTGAGTGACAACAGATAAATGTTACTCACGTTGAGCAAGCTTGGCGAACGTCTTTCATTCTCTGGAACTCGAGTGAGGCCTAGTGACTCGATGCCAGCATTACCCGAAAGCCACTCCTCAAAAGCATGAAGTGCTCGCAAGATCGCATACTTCTTCCGAATAACCTCGAGTTCTGCAATCCTGTCGTTCGGGTCCTCCCGATTCTGGTCGAAGGTGGACAGTTGTCCTGCACTTTCGATATCAACGTCTTTTTCATCAAGATGAGGTTTCTTCATCGTGGGGTCCTCCGCCTCCATGTGAATCATAGGAGAAGTCATAATCTTCTAGTGGTTGAGTCCTGAAGATAAAGTGCCGATAAAAGGACCTCGTTGAGTGGGATGCAGTTTGCTTTTTACAATTTATAACAAGCTTGATATATGAACATAACATATTGAGCTTTGAATTCATGCACATGAGATTAGACTGCTTCTAACGAGGCTTTGATTGCAACCCCAAAACTGAGTGGAACGCGCCCTTCGCCGATAGCCTTTAGAAGAATTTGTGTATCTCAAACTGCCAGGAGTGGAAGTCATTTGATAGGTTGATGACTATGTCCCGATAGGCCCTATCAGGGCCTATCTAAATATCAGCTTTTACCTTTGATTGATTTACAACAGTACCTAGTGTTCAATACCCGCCTACCCATCTCTTATCCGTGTCAAGATTAAAAGGATGTTCATTGGTCACAATATAAGAAATCAATCAAGCACGTACCATGCAGAGACCTCGGCTGAGAATTCGGGTGAGTTTTATCATAGCTGCAATAAGCGCGGAAACCCCCTGCAATCTCAGGTTGGACAATCAGTCTTACTGCAGGGGTGCATACGCTAGCCCTTAGCGATACCTATTATTCTAGCATCTACAACACTTCCTGTCAGATCAACACTATGGCTAATATTGTGCTACAAGAATGCGCTATTGGTGCTCTGTGGGCTAGTTCAAGCTGGATTAGTCATCTGTGCTGCAATTTTTGAGATGCCCATAATTGTACCTAAACGGTTAAACATATGGCCGATATGTTGGAAGGGGCCAAAAGTACACAGCTTTGCGGCGGCTTCAGAGATGAAGCTGTCGAGGTAGCCGTTGTGTTTGTCGCATTTAGCAACTGCCGCAGTAGTGACGGCATTAATCTCGCACGCCTGTGGATACTGTCCGGCAAGATTCAAGACTAGCTGTGGCCAAAACATGGCAAGGAAGGATTATTATTTAAAAGGAGTCATTCAATGAATGAATTCGAGGTGCTGAAATGTTCCTCATGATGTTCCCATCGTGAAGTGATATTGACAAGTAAGGAAACCGAGGCCCGTTTGATTGGTTGGTACCTTGGCACAAGAGGAAGGGTGAAGTATCGTTATTGACATAAAGGAGGTTCCACACCCCAACCGAAACACGCTGAGATGGAGTTGTCGGAGAACGGCAATCTTCTAGGCAGAACTAGCCACTTCCAGTTAATCTTTGCATTTAGAGAAGAGCTAGCTAAAAATTCGGCCGAGTAACGAAGGCGTACAAGCAGGCGAGCCCAATATCCCGCCGACGGCGGCGCTTTTTAATTCCCAAATACTTCCCAACTTAGGCCTAGCCGTTGCCTCCAATACGGGGTAGTACAACTTGTAGACCTACATATCTCGTATACAACTTTTCAGCTGTTAATCTGTCCCTCCTTCGTCGCGGTATCGGTAGTGGCTCTGATCATATATATGCAGCGAAGTCCTCACACGTGGAGAGAACCAGTTTCCAGCTATTATGTTCTACCATGGCAGCAGATGAAATAGTTTTCGATATCCCATCCGTGGATATCTCCAGTTTTCTGGCAGACCCAACCTCGCCCGAGGTCGAGAAGATTGTCATCCAAGTCCGCAATGCCTGTAGAACCAGTGGCTTCTTTCAGATTACCGGCCACGACATATCGCCTGTGTTGAGAGATGCTGTTCTACGGGCAGCCAAATCCTTTTTCAGGCTGCCTCTGGAAGAGAAAACGAAGTATACCGGCACACGAGGCCGCGGTTACGAGATCATTGGATCCCAAGCACTGGATCCCACGACCAAGCCTGATCTGAAGGAGGTAAGTGATGCTCGCGAGCGCAGCTTTTAACCAGAGAGTAGGAGTCTTTCAAAGCTGATCTAAACTGCCAGGGCTACTTTGTTGGGCGTGACGATCCCACGCGCAGGGCGCCTTTCCGCAACTTCGAGCACCCAAACGTGTGGCCAACCCCCGTTGTGCCAGATGCCGAGTTCAAAGAGCCTCTTTTGCAGTACCACGCAGCCATGTCGCGGCTGAGTCTCCGCGTGATGGAAATCCTATGGAGGGGTCTCTCGCTGCCAAATGTAGACAGCAAAATCTTCGACCACTTTTGCACCGATCCTGTCGCCAGCGTGCGGCTGCTTCATTACCCCCTCATCCGGAGACTGCCGATGACCGCACCGTGGGGACTGGACCACATACTGACTTTGGGGCTATTACGCTACTGCTGCAGTTCGACGGTAGCGGATTGCAAGCATTGAACCACAAGACGCAGGAATGGATCGACGTTCCCGTGAATCCGGAAGCGTACGTTGTGAACGTCGGCGATATGTTGTCGTATTGGACTAAGAACGAGTACCGGAGTAATGTTCATCGCGTGATCAACACGAGTGGCTCAGATCGATACTCAGTTCCTTTCTTTTTCGACGGAAACTTAGATTGTGAATTGAAACCGTTAGATGGCTCTAAAGGAAACGGAAAGACTGTGTCAGATCATTTGAATACTCGGTATCAAGACGTCTACAATATAAAGAACTGAGTCTAAGGTTGTATGTTAAAACTGCCTGATTAGTTGTACCTTATGAGACCCTTGAATCCCTTCCAGTAAATCATTATTACCATGTTCTACTTCAAGTTCTGATAATTATTGTCTTTGATTTACATTACACCCAACAGTGCTTTTAACTCCTTGATGAATGTATTCTCATTCTAAGGCAAGACTTAGTAGGGTGCGTGCGGCTCGCTGGTGAGGGTGGGCGTGGTGCATCACGGTAAGCATTGAGCATGTCCGGGTCAGATATTCCTGCAGTCTGAACTCTCAATGTTGGGCAATAGGATTGTCGGACCTGTGATGGTCTTACAGGATAAAGATATGGCAGAAGAGATTTTACAGAGGGTGGCTGATCTTGATAGTCTGTAAATATTTACTATCGGCCTTGGTGGCCTTGCATTAGGTGGTTGGTCGATAGACAGCTGACACAGACGAAACGCTTGGCGGTTAACATTTCCTAGAAACATGTAGAAGAGAATATAGTAAGGCGACAAGAGTGCCATGTAAGACAAATACAGAGAGAGGGGGAAGACATCAATGATACAGGAGGCGAGGGTTAACTTGGTGAGAAAGGAGAGGCATTCGCAGTATTCTCATGAACATGTCTCGGCTCGGCGTGGATAAATGCCATTCATTACTATCGGGTACTGGGAATTATGCTTCGTCTCGTGCTAGATGTTCCGTCCTTTCCTGCGATGAGTCTCCCACCTCTAATTATAGGCGTACTTAAATCTGGGTTAGATCTATCATGTCTAACTACTTACCTATCACGAAATTCATCTCTTTGGATCTCGAGGGAGGACGTCTGGTTGTGCGTCTGGGGAGCGTTCTGAATGAGTCGTTGGCTCGGCTTAGATTTCGGGTAGCCTAAGCGTCTTTCACTCCTGGATCGCACCTACGAGATAGCTGCGCGCTATCTGCAAACGATGCTATCCATATCAAGTAGGTAATGGCTCACAGTACTAGACTCGGGTGAGTTCTCCGAAACTCTTATGGGGCCTCGAATGCCATATTGAAGATTATGAGGTGTTGCAATTGCCCGTAAGCCTTATCGTCTGTGGTATATCATAATGTCAAACTAATACCAGCAGCCTATCCTTACAGCCCCGACAACTTGCCCGAGCCTGACTGGCTAGCAATCTTTGTTGAACAGGTGGGTTGAGCCAAACAGTAGGATTTTCGATAAATTGTGCGTAGAATAAGTTCTCCGGCGGTGCACTTATTTTTCCCGTCTGTCTGTCTCCTCATCAAAATTCCCTCAAAACCCCATTAGTGTCAATATGGGCGAAAATGGTGAAGATCACAAATATGTTAGCTACCACACGAATACTGGCCTCGAGCGCCGTCGCATCCTCAAAGGATCCGAGGCAAAGCCAACTTTCAGCGAGATTCCAGTAATCGACGTTTCGGGAATGACTTCACCCGATCTCGAGGTCCGTAAGGCTCTGGCAGCGAAAGTCAATGATGCGGCAACAAACGTAGGCTTCATGTACATGGAGCATGCCGATATTGACACTGAAACAATGGGTGGGAAAAGAGATATCATACACACCGAGTGGGTCTAATTCATGACAGATGATGCGTTCGCCGTTGTCAAAACATTCTTCGACCTTCCCATGGAGAAAAAGGTGCGTTTTAGGAAGCCCCAAAAGGACGTAGAACGGACTGGTAATGAGTTCGCTAACTCTCCTCGCAGATGAAACTTAACCTCAACAATAGTCAATCAGCCAAGGGTTACCATACTGATAATGACGCGACGATCAATGAAACCTTTCGCATAGGAAACGACCACACAGAGCCAGAGCAGCACTACATCAAAGTCGCAAAGCTGGGCACGCCCTCTCTCAACCAGTGGCCTGATGACGACTTTCCTGAGTTTCGCAAGGCAATTTACAAGTACTGTAAGTTCGTGGCGGTCCTAAAACTTCTGTCTGTTCTGCTGGGGCACATTAATAATCGCGGGATATAGATCACCAAGTGAGACTCTTCTCTGACAAACTGGTCGGGATATTTGCGCTAGCTCTTGGTCTGGATGAACATGGACTTGACCACCTATTCAAGTACCCCAACTGCGAATTTACAATTCAGCACTATCTCAAACACAGCGGCTCAAGTGCAAAGCCAAATCTAGGGGCACACACTGACTATGGTGGTGAGCAAGTTCGATTCATATGTTTCCAAGCTGATTGGTGTTTTATTGCTAATCCATTGTGCAGCTTTTACCTGCTTGCTTCAACGTAAGTCACAACACCCAGGCTCATTCTCTTTAACACCGCCCTAAATCCATGATTCTAATAGACGATATCGGCGGCTTGGAAGTGCTGAACGCCAATGCCGAGTGGGTGAAATGCCCTGTCAGAGAGCATGCCTTCATCATCAATACGGGGACATACTTTGAAATCCTCTCCAACGGACGCTGGACGTCTACGGTGCATAGGGTGTGGTCCAAGGTAAGGTGAAATTCCGTGGCATTTGATATGTGTGTCTACTAATACTTCGCACCAGGGAGATCAAGAAAGATACACGATCCCCTTCTTTTATAGCTTCGACCCCGCTGTTACCATCCGTCCCCTTGAGCTTTACCCAGGCGAGAAACCCAAGTACGGGGAGAAGAATATTGGAATCGAACATATCAAGGGGATGGTGTCTAGTCTACCCGATCATCCCTTCTCGAAGAAGCTTGTGGCCGCTGGATTTGAGGAGAGAGGCTATACTTTTGACATGATCATCGATGGCCATGATTTGACGATGGTGGTTTAGATACGACGATACAGGCGGCTGTCAATGTTCCATTCCAACACAGCATCGCAATTCCAGTCCTGCAAGCGTGATCATTTGTGGCAGCCCAGTCGTTCGTTCGAGTAGTCAATCTGTTGGATGACCGGCTCTAGACCTGGGCTCAGTCGTGTCCGCACATGTACATCGCAATGATGGATGATTAATTTGACCTGCAAGAGTCTAGCGTGTATTACCCCACTACATCTTCGCATGAGGGTGACCCGCCCATTAATTGCACGTAATTGGGCGAGCGAATTGCAGATAAGGAAATGCCTTAGCGCTTCTGGTCCCAGCCCAGTCAATGTAGCTGATCTCCGGATGTCTTTATCTCCCCGAAAGCGTCGCATAGCTCTGGTGACCCTCAACCCTCCGGTCACCACCGCTGCGTGCCCCATCGATATCTTCATCCTCTTTCTCAGCCATGCCGGGAACCGAACAGCAACAGCAACAGCAACAGCAACAGCAACAGCAACAGCGCCTAATGCGACTGACCCAACGAGCCCCTCGATCATGCGTCAGCTGTAGCAAACGCAAGGTCAAATGCAACAAGCGGATTCCATGCAATGTGTGTGTGAAGCGCGGTGACGCATTTAAATGTGAACGCGAAAAGGTGCTCGTGAGAAACAAACTGCCCGAGTACGTTGTCATATCCCGAACGCACGGCGCCCCAAACTTACTGCTGCAAGGGCCTCACCCTACGAGAACTATGATTACGATGAGCTGGTCTTGGAGAACTTGAAATTGCGGTCAGCAATACTGCAGCAAAACCAGTTGTATTGGCAGCCAGAAGTTGCTGACACCATGATTTCGTACAAGCTCGCAGATTTCACGGCCGAGTTCAATTCGCACTTTCATTTCAGCGAACTGTTGAACGCCTTTCGAGACGAGGCACACTCATCTTCGGTGTCGGATGAGCGCTGCGTCATCTTTCCATCTAGGAGTCTCAGTACATTCTTGATGAAGGAAGCTGTCGAGCACCTCTCCTGGCAGTATTTTGTCGTCCATTACCCGAGCTTCCTGGACGAACATGAGCAATTCTGGGGCTCTGATCCGGATCCGAATCACATGGCGTATGTTGATCCTCGCTGGTTGGCTGTTTATTTCAGTGTTCTTAGCGTATGTTTGGTCCAGTCTCAAAGTCAGCCGTCCAGTAACTAGTAACTAACCCGTCCTGTAGGCTCTCCTGCATCTCCGGGGCAGAGAGTTGGCGCCCCATCTGGCAGTTCTATTCACCAACGAGGGCTTTTCTCTTCAGCACTGGATTGATAGTGCCCTCTTCTATCTCATGCGGCCACAAGCGCTTTCCAATCCCGACATACGGTGTCTACAAGCAATCGTCCTTCTAAAAGAAGCTTTCACTTTTGAGGATCAGCACACGCATCTTATGGATATGTGGCCCGTAGCAATTCGTTTAGCACAGCATCTTGGAATCGACGATGAGATCAAACTTGCACGGCAGAGCATGCTTGATGCAGAAATCAGCCGGCGAATCTGGTGGAGTCTGGTCATCTCCGATTGGTATGCGGTTCTCATTGCTGAAGACCACTGCTTAATTTGATATATGCTAACGCTCCTAGGCTCATCATCCCCGCCCGCAAGGCCGACATCGCCAGTGGAGATTTCAATGTTAACTTCCCCTGCATTCTCGATGATGACGAGCTGTCCGGCCAGCACTTTGAGGGTCGCACGTTGGAGTACCCTCGGCCAATTCATCTCCAGCTAGCGCAGATCCGCTTAGCAAAAATCAACTATGAGTTACACTCAGCGACCACAAGCGGCACGTGGACAATGAACAATTATGTATCCTTACTAAAACGTACCGAGGAACGAATTGCACAAGTCATCACGTACTTACCATCTTATCTACACGCCGACTTCGACGACGAGGACCATGCCCTCCAAAAGAAGTTCCCGGGCATAGCGCAGCAGCACGTCAACCTCGTCTTCGTCCTGCTTGAGGCGCGTGTGTACATACACAAGTTGCTGACTGCGGTGCAAGCGAAGTCAGAAGAGCAGATGTTAAGGGTTCGCTCGATATCCGTCGGGGCGTCCAGGACGATATTAAAAATTGCATTACAATCTTCGATCTGTCATCTCAGACCTTGGTTAGTAAAATCTTTCTCTAATATCCTGAAAGAATCCCGCTCAGTTTGACGTAGGTATAATATATCTGCTGTCTTTGTGGCTTCGCTCATGCTCGTTGATGTTGCCACCCTTCACCCAGATACTGCAGAGGCGGATGATATAGAGCTTGTACGGAAAACCTACGCTCTTCTACTCAGGGCACAGGTAGAGAGCCGCATAGCAAGAGCAGCGTTATCAATCTTAGGGCGAAAGATTCAACAGCTAGATCAGATGACAATATGAGTGGAGTCAACTTGTGCTCAACGAGTCTTATGACCTAGACGGACCTCGTCAAGCGAAAATACTGAGAACCTGTGCTGTCTAAAACACAAGACGCTCGCAATACGGGGCACTTTCCATGTCTGCTTTCAGTATATGATACAGTCAACTCCTGACCGTGCTGTACAGTCAATAGGCAATGCGACTACATTACGGCCCCATGTACTGCTTTATTGCAACGCTGACCCGATTAGTTTTACATTATTCCTGGTTGTTGGATTATTGTAGGGTCACTAGTATGATTACAGGTGCATGCCACAGCCAGAGCCTAGATTGGCTACCTATATTCCATAAATGACGGTCAGAATGACAAATATTGAACAACAAAAGATACCTTAGATTCTCTCTATCGGCTATCGGCATATCTCTACAACCGTACCAAGCCTGTCGTAAGAAACCGCCAAAATAGATCAATTGGATGCATTGTTGTTTTTCCAGAAGCGTTTCACTGTGCAACTATCGTGTCTCTCCAAATCGTAATTACCTATGCGCTCATAACTAACACTGTAAGAGAGGCAGACGGAAGGGACGGATAATCCGACTACCATTGATCCAGAATTTCCCATCACTCTCGACAACATCTTTCATTTGGCTCTATGAACTAGAACAAGCTCTTCACTTCATTTACACCATAACGCTATCTTGCTTCAAACCCGTCTTAAGTATAGCGTTTCCCATCCTTAGAAACTCTACGGGACCCTTGAATTCCACTCACCCTACCCATGGATCATTAACTCTCTACTCCAACATTGCCAGCGTGTCCATGTCATACATGCATCTCATCTTTCACTAGTCCTTCGCAACGAACTGGTTGTCCTCTTGGAGCAAAATCCCCTTCGTAAGAAAGGAGCTGTACACCTGCCGTTCCTCATTTTCAATTGTCTTTGCCGAGCCAACTTGGTAACAAGGGGACAGTATTATGAAGCCGTCGGCTGGCTCTAGCTCCGAAATAGAGGGAAAGACTTTCGTCGGGTGCGGACGGAAGTATCACCCCAGAGGTGTGAACCGGGGATGAAGCGCGTGGTATTATTCGCGCGTGTCGTCCTTTTACCGGCAACGAAAAAGCCAACTGATGATTCCTGTCACTTGGTATTGAATAGGATCGACTCGCTTTGCACTGGCCGCGGCCACCGATCGAACAATGCCTCACTCGTGTGTAGTCAGTAAATTATGGAGAGGAGGAGCGTTGCGGGGAAGATCTCGGGTGGGATGATCTTAGAGATAAGCATAGCGCGCGGTATCTTGAACAGCTGAGTACGCTACCACTCAACCCCGAAACACTTTAACGATGCGCCACGCGTCTGAAACCATATTTTGCCTTCATCTAACCTGGCCATACAAGAACCAATCATGTGAAACGGAAAGATAATCCTACCGATCGCTATGGAACTTCACTTTCGTAACTACCACGTCCTTTTCTTCGCCTGATCTTTCGGTTATGGTCATAGGATCAACTACGAACGTGTTTTCCGTTACTTTGTCGCCAGACAGAGACACCCATCATGGCCGCCAGCGCTTCTTTCATACAGAAGATACCCAAAGTCGAGCTTCATATCCACATTGAAGGGACCATCATGCCTCACCTACGCTTCAAGCTTGCTAAAAAGCACAAAATTCAGCTAAAGTGGTCCACGCCCGAAGAAATGCAAGCTTACTACATGAATTTCTGGAAGCAAATTACAATTCTTGCAGGTACAGTACCCTCCAGAGACGACACACATGGTTTCTTCGAGTTGTATTTTGGCTCCATGGACTGTCTTCGCGATGAGGAAGACTACTATGAGCTAGCTGTGGATTTCTACACTCGGTCCGCAAGCGCAAATTTGAAATACATTGAAATCTTTTTCAACCCTCAGAGTGCTACTACACGGGGAGTACCAATTGAGGCGGTACTTGGGGCGTATAGACGGGCGAAAAAATGGGCAGAGGAGACATTGAAGGTATTGGAACCGCAATTTTTGGCTGATTCTGGAAGAAAGTCGATGTACTGACGAACATTCAGATCAAATCAAGCTTTATCATGGCAGTACTTCGGACCGAATCCATAGAATCCGCAATGGAAATGTACGAGCATGCCTTGGCCAACCGCGACCTAATACATGGAATTGGTCTAGATGGTGACTCTGACTATGGATCTCTTATGGGCTTTGATGCTATTTTCAAACGCGCACGCGCCGACGGCTTTGGAACGACAGCTCATGTGGACTCGGATGTTCCCTTCGCGCACACGCAACTGCATGAGGCTATTACCCAGCTCGGAGGTTGCGGGCTGCACCGGTTAGATCACGGGACAAGCATTGCCGAGTTCTCTGATCTCTTGGAGCTTGTAAAGGAGAAAGATATTGGCATTACCTCCTGTCCGTCTGTGTACCGCGCTATCTTCATAGGCGAACGGCACAAGTTGTATATGGAAGAGCAAGTGAGAAAGGTCTTTGATGAGGGTATTGCGATAAGCATTGGTAGTGATGATCCGCCGTACTTTGGATTCAATTGGGTTGAGGATAATTTGCTGCTTGTGGCGAATGAGCTGAACCATAGTCCACAAGAGATTGTAAAATGGCAGGAAAATGCTATACATGCTAGCTGGGCATCTCAAGAGATTAAAATGGAACTAAGGAAAGAGCTTTCTGACTTCTGGGAGAAGTATCAAGAAGTTAGATTGTAGTGGTTCTGATATAATTACACCGAAATATAATCCTTATTCTACCGCTTATGCCGGCTTGCTCTTCTAGTAAGAGAACAGAAATGCGGCTCTGCCATTAGTCTTTGGCACCCCTGCTGGGTATAATTACCGGTAAGAGTACAACGGTAAGAGTGCAGTTCTTCATTTTCAAGATAGTTTTCCACTGCTCTTGGATGGGAGGGGGTTGAACATCATTTTGTCTTGTAAATTTGTCCCTATTATGCTTATTCTCTATTATGTTCTTTTATAATCCGGTCCGCCGCGTTGTTGTATGCCACACTTGTCAGTCTTGCATCGTCCTGGGACGCACCAGCCAGGAGCGACACTTGCGGGCCAAGCCACATCAGCTTCTAGGGGATATTCTCAAGAGTAATATCAAGCTCTAAAGCAGCTACGACCTGCGGACAGTATAGGAGCTTTGAGAAAATAAGCCTCAACCAGAAGACCAGTGTGAGCTGATTGACCATCCTGCTAGCTATAGTGGATTCTACTGCCAAGGGGATGGCTGTAGCTACTATACCTCTGTACCTGTCACCATCGAAAGATAAAGGAACATGTGGCTTCTCAGCACAGTATTGAGGCAACTGTGCATAGGAAAAAGCCGCTATGGATTAGGTACATACTATAGACCTACTTCATAAGTCTAGAGAGGATTGATTATTTCATGGTCCAGGAGGGTAAAACTAAGACCTAAGCCACTGGCCACAGTACTACGGCATTAAGTAAACTTAAGAAAGAACTGTTTGTCAAGCTTAAGAAAGACTACCAAGACGTCAGAAGCGATATTAAAGAACAGGCTAACATCGTCCATGATTTTGGGAATTCTAAATCTAAGAGGATACTGTAGCTTAACATGACCCGGTTTCCTCCTCACATGGCTAGACTGCGGGATAAAGAGATCTAGGGCTCTTATACGCTGCAACTGAAGAAAAAACTGGATTAAGATGATTAAGATACTAAAGACCTGGATTTGATTCGCATTCTTATAACAGCTGAGGTCATGTTAAGAGATACCTACCAGCTATATAGTGATAGTTCCCAGACAGAAAAATGACACAATAGTAGGCTAATATCTTTAATAAGTTCTACACCGAGGCTTCAAGCTATTCAGATGCGTTTTAGTATTTCAAAAATCCATTTGCATACCTTTACGTACAGAAAACCCTTATCATACTATACAACGCTGGCAAACGGGCAGCGCCGTTGGAAGATTTGTTGTATAATGCTACGCAGTGTCGGGAAAACAAGGTTGTATTGAGTCTCAGCTCACTCTTCCTTCGCTGGGGAGCATCGCCTAGCCATGGGTTAGGTGCACCACTGCTGGCATGCATTACCCGCTATAATTCAGCAACTCTAGCCGCCTTATTATCTCAAAACCCCTCTAAGACTTCTCTCAAATATGCTTTTGAAGCTGCTCTCTCAATTTATAAATCTAAGAGGTACAAGATACTGAAAATGATAGTTGATGCCGGGGTTGAGAAGGCATCACTTGACGCAGCTCTACCTGGAATATTAAAAGAGGATCAATAAGAATCAGCGATTGCGCATTTATTTGTCGAAGGTGATGCCAGGCTACAACCAGCTTAGGTGAGAATTTAGTTCGTACAAATTCAATTCCGATTTGTTGAAAGACTAACTTTGCTAGGTCTCGCCAGCGAAACATCTCGATCTGCCAGTAGTCGAGGCACTGATACCAAGACCAGCCAAAAAGAGAATTTCACATTGCCACTGAGAGCAGTGATTTATTCGCAGAAAGACTGGCAAGTATCCGACGGAAAGAGCTTACAAACAGTGAAGTTACTATTAGCAAATTGTAATAAAGGCACGTGGGCAGACCAGGTGTGTAATGACCAAGCCCAGAATTTTCATTTCGAGCCTGTTTCGAGAGAGTCTGTTTAGAATATATGCCCTTTGAATGATACAATCGCTGACTTCCCCCTTACCTCAAGATTTCATCATTCAAGTCAAGGAACTCAAGCATCACGGAGCAAACCTGTTCGTGGGGCATTTGACGTCGAGAAATATTCTATGTGACGCATTATATAAGCTGTTGCGACAAAATAAGACGAACTTGTCGCGGGAGAAGCTTTCTATAGCGAGTTACCTACTAAAATGGAGCTCGACATGACATCGTAAGTTCCCAAAGTTCTCAACCCATTTTTTCTTTTCGTATTTGGGTACTGTCGAGTTACTCTATAAGAGTACCCCAGTTGGTCAGATTACTCAAAACATTCGGGCTCTAAACCGCCCAAACACTTTGAACAATTCAGATCTAGTGGTGGTGGTCAAAAGAAACGTTCAGGATTGTTTTTGGGTGCCTATTATCCGAACTACTCAAACAATTTGACCGATTGGGGCATTCTTATGGCAAGATTTAATTCTATCTGAAGCAGCCTTTAGATTTTCCTGGGTGACCTAAGCAAACCACTCTTGGCAGACTCCCAGTTTTAATTCAAAACCTGCACTAACTCTAAGAACTTGCAGGTTGATGGTGTCTTTCTACAATCCACGTTGAGTTTTAGCTATGAGTGGGTCCTTTCACTCAGCCCCTATCTTCTCAATCCTTCCGTTCGACTATCCGCGTTTGAGGCCGTTATGTCGCAGGAGGGTGACTCGCTTGCTGGCAACAAACTTGAAAATGTCAAGTTTCTCCTACAGGACGGCGTCAAGGGGCCTTCGGCAGATGTAGCGTTCATCAAATCTGCTGCTGCTTGCGACTTGGAGGGCATCAACCAATTTCTACCCTTCGTTTCATCCAAGGAAACACTCTCACAGGCACTAAATCAACTTGCTGCGAACGGTCAGCTCCCATTCACGAATAACGGCAGAGCAACAATCGAAATTTGGCTGAAAACCAGAGCATCTGGAGCCCTAGTGCTCAACTCTGTCATTGTAGCCGGAAAAGCCTCTAGTCTGAACACTGTGAAGCTAATCGTGGGCGAGTTTTGGCAGAAAATGGTCAACAAGGCAGCATTTAGAGGGCTCCTACTCGTTGAGATACCTTTATCTTCCCCTGAAAGTATATAGAAATTTTGTTTGATCTTGCAAACATTCAGTTTATGGTTTCTTAGGACCACGTGGTAGTTATAATAGATTGGATATTTGTAGCAAAAGAACCTTGTGGACTACAGAAATTATGAATAGAGATTTGCTAGACTTTCAATTTACCTCTACGCTGCCTCCCTCTTCCTAACCCAATTCGCCACTGCATCGAAATTACGACATGTATGCACCTGATCCGTGTCAACATAACTGCTATTCTTCTCCGGATGCCATCTCGTTGGTATAGGCGTGAAGTCACCAGAACACATAATCCACTGCCGAATATGATCAATACAATGATACAAGTGTAACTTGGCTCGCCGGACGGGGTAATGATCTGGATCAAGTGTCTGCCGCAGACCTTCTACACAGTGAAGCGTATGTAAAACATCCAGGCCACCAACATATCGTCTCTCATCGTTGGGCCCTAGTTCGTAAAAATACTCTTGCAGTCCGGTGGGTCCCCAGCTGTCGAGAACCTCTGCTTCGGTCATGAAAAAGTATCGTTCTGGAGGAGTTCCTTAGTGGGAGCAACATCTGATAGGGGGATAGTCCTACTTTGTAACAACTCGTGCCAGTTCTCATCGATCTCATCGGTGGGTGGCCCGGAATATACCTTGCTTCCTGGCTCCCGCTCCAGGTACGTCTTGCCATTTTCATCGAAATTGATGTTGCCAGTAAAAGTTACTGGGCGGAAAGACACCTCAGACCTCGCAGTACCTCGTAAAAATTAGAATGCGATGTAGATGAGATTTGGATGAGTCAAAGCTATACTTAGCTCAGTTGAGAATGCCCCATTATATGATTTCCTTAGCAGAGAGTTGCGGATGGAAATCTCGAAGATGATGACTCCTCCTAGGAGAAAGAGTAGGAAGAAAGTGCTAATGACCCAAAAGTTTGCGGAGGGAAGACACGATTTTGGTGGTGAGCTATTCTTCCTACTACAGGCTTGGCAGGAGTTACAACTAGATGAATTATTGTCCTCATAGTTGGGGTCCTCCTCATCAACAGTCAAGTATTCCGACTTGAAAAGTTGAGGCATGAAAGTCATATCGTACTGACGAGACCAAAGGTTGGGTATTCGATAATGCAGACAGATTGACGGGAAAAGGCCGGCCGGGCAGAAAGTCCTTCCACGAGGTTGACTGGATTAGTTTGTGAGTGTGACAGTTATTGGGAATTTTGTCAAGGGTCTATGAAAAATCCCATTGTTGGTTCTCTTTGAAAACGCTGGATATGTCATCAGCCTAAAGACTATCCCAATCAAGATATTTCAAGGTGCAGGTAGTCAATGGCCAGACCCACCATCGATAAGTGCTCTTACCTTCCTTGATATCTCAATGCATGAAGATGTTACTGAGCAGGGTTTACTCCTCCTTTTTGCATCCCTTATCATTGGTTGAGGCAGTGTTGGACAAGTGAGATCAATCAAGTCTTCAGATATATGGTCGATTACGCGAGTTCCTCTTCCCTATTGGGTGAGTTTGTAGTTTGATAAATTGCCGATTCGTATACCCCTGCTAAAGAAGTATGTTGGACGCTGTAAGCATATGGCTAGGGAGGACTCTTATCGTAGTCAGGAGCAAATGCGTAGGTATACACCGCTCTTCCCGCGACGCCTCACACGTGCATAATGCTCATCAGGATCCACAACACCTGCATACGCCCCCAAACAGGTAGACGTAACAACATTTCCAAGATGTGAAATGGAAGCGCTGATCGCTCGCCCACTTTTTGTGAACTTACTCGCAAGTGAAACTATGACAACTGCCACAGCAGAAAAGCTAAGAGGACGACATTATCGAAATATCTTTGCACCGTTCGCAAAATTTGAAGCTGTCATTTAAAGTCACACACACTTTTGTACCTGAATTCAACTTTCTCGCAATGAACTTTTTAACTCGTCAAGAGTACAAGAAAGTCGACACCAACGATTTTGAGGAATCGATCATCGAGTCTCCAAAAACCACCCGCGAACATCCTCTTCTGGTTTTCTCACGAAGGCAAATCATATCATTACTCGTTACATTCGCTACCCTATTCATTTTGGCTGTACTGGTCTTTACGACACGAGGAAATGGTCTGCTCTCAGCGCAACACCCTCCGTCACGACAGCATTGCGGAACATCACGAGAAGAAGCCATCTCGTTGGGCTGCTCCTTTGACCAGCTGACAGCAACTTGGCTACCTGCATCTTGTTCTCGCAAGTGGGAAGATGAATTCCTCAATACCACCGGAATGGGATACTACACAGAGATTCATGGCACAGAGGCTGTCGACTTTAGCAAATTGGAATTCAACACCACCTACCACTCAAATCGTGTACACCATGTCGCTCATTGTTTATACATGTTCTTGCGGTTAGGTGATAAGAATTCCCCAGTTGATGGAATGACGTTAGATCCGCACCATCAAAAGCATTGTGTCAGTCTGATTCTGAGGGAGATGGAATATTCGCCGAGAGCCAATGTTGTGAAAGACCCTGGGCACATCAAGCCGGGAACTTGTTAGTAAGCTAATACGTTCTGATCTGGTTTATTCTATAGAGAGATTGGCTAGCTACTATTACATGGTCATAATTGCGAGTGTCAGAATAATCATAAGCTCATTACAAGCTTCCATTCATTCTATGTATATAAATCAATTTCAAAGGAGCTACAACGGGTTGGCAGTTTGATGAAAGATGTACCTAGATTTGAAAATAATCTTCTGAAAGTATTATGCTATATTTTCAAGTACCTTCTTAACTTGAGAGTCTTGTATTGCCTCTTTCGAGCTAAAGCGCCTATTGTAAACCTGTAGTATATTCTAACTCCTAGGGGACCCCAGACGTCATCTCTTAGTCCCGGATCAAGCTCCGCTATACCCGGGTTCGAAACCGGGCCGAGGCGTATTGAAAGAAAGTGGAGCAGTACGATTAGGCAGGTAGTACGATTAGGCAGCTAGCATTGAATAGCTTTAGACCCAAAATGGATTTCGGTGCCGATCGTTGCAGATAAATCCTCCTATCATGTATCTTTACAATATTCCAAATGCTACACCGAGTCGCCTAATCACTAACTGAGGCCGAGTGGCTTACTGTATCGAGTTGACTCTACATAATGCTAACGAGCGGGGTAGGTGCCCGGTTTATCTATCATCCGTTAGGTCTTACACATATCCTATTTATCCAAGAAACTGCATACCAATATTTGCAAGCATCAAGGGTCAACTAACACTAACCAAGTACCCTCGCTGTAGACATATCCCCTGGTATTTTGAATCCAACTTCATCTTTCTTAGATGCTACTCTCGATTTGCATAAGTAGCCTGAATAAGACGCCGCGCCGACTTTATTTCTTGTCTTAACCACCTCGCTGATACAACTCCAATCCTTTTATAATATCACATCAAATCAGAATTACGCTTTTCAACACCAGGTATCTTAATATGCGTTTCGCCATTTCGATGATTGCCATCATGGCACTGGTAACTGGTATTGCTGGGCTAGCGATCCCTCAACGTATGTCTTCGTATCCGGAATGAGTACCTGCAGTCTAGCTAACTTGGTGAATAGCAGAATCGGTCTCCGTGGCACGTGAAGCCCTTCCTGTTGTCGACCCTGGTGTTGATGGATGCTTTGACGATGAGCCTCAGAAGTGTTGAACAAGGATAGGACATTTCCTCGACATAGGTTGTCGGTGATAGATATATTCCAATTCGCACAGTTACGAAGGCCAATTGAATCTGGTGGAGTGGGGTTTTGTTTGTTTAGTGAAGAGAAACGGATCTTTGGGGGCATAGTAAAACATCAATATGATTTCTTTTAGATCCAAATGGATTTGCCTTGATGCTTACGAAACGTGTGTAATACTACTAAGCTCAAGTGATTAAAGCTACTAGTTTATACGGAAGGTGTCAGTGCGGAGGAAAGTTGTGGGCCCGTTGCCGCGGAGGTAGGGAACGATGACTCGGTACCCTTTCTGTGCGAGGGCTGGCGCGACGTCGATGTAGCTATTGATATCGTATGGCCAGCCGTGAAGGAGTAAGACCACTTTGGCGTCCACGGGACCATCTTCATAACATGCTACACGAAGTCGAGTGGTGTTTACATATTTGAGGGACTCCAGCTTCGGAAGTCGTTGTCGGACGACGAGTTCTGCCCTTGGAGTCTCGATGATGGTTGATATGTCTTGGAAAGAGGTATAGTATATGTAATCCCAGCAGCCTGGTCATTAGAAATTTCCAAGCCGATGAGTCTTGATGAACATCGTGGCCTGTCAACTTTTTTTTTCACGTGCTACTTCAAGAGAGGATCCGAACTCTGCTCCTGGAGGAAAGTAGAAACGGATTCCCAGGCAAAGTTCGGGAAGGAAGCTATAGTCGGAGCACATAGGAGGCCACAATGGGAACCACGTTCCAGTGCATAGGCTAACTTAGGGCGTGCTCAGAATGCTCAGGTCTGCTTAATTAGACTTACTCACCCTCGGCTCAAGCATGCTCACTCGTAAATTAAGTAACCTTATGCTGAGGCGGGGTAAATGAATAGGAGGGAACCAGAAGGCTTAGGATTCGAAAAGAGGTAGGTCTAAATAAAGCTTGAGTTAAGATGTATTCTTGTGTGGATCGCTTTTATCTAGAGCTTCTTCTGTGTTAATCTAAACCTTTGGGCTCAATATATAAGACAAATACGATAGAGCCAGACGATACTTGATACACAGATCATCCATTGCAGTTTTAGAGCTAATGCTGCGGTCCTCGCATTCACTTTCTTGATGAACAAGCTAGCGATAAATAATGCACAATCCCAGTCCCAATTCCGTTATAAGATCGCAATTCAAGTTGGGCAAACCCTGCTGGACGGGCAGCGAGTGATGAATCTAGCACATTCTTCAAACTTATCTATAGTAAAGATACCAAAGCTGGTCTTCTAGGACTTTCGGATTTCGCAGCCATAAACTTGACTTCTGACTCTTCACGTTCCGTATGAGTGCGATTCCATAAAAGATAGTCTTTCTTCGGGCATAAAAAAGATAGATCATGAGGGCGTCTTTGGAACGAATGGCTGCATCCCATATCTCATGCTGCGCGGTGCAATATCAAGTATTACATAATCCATCCTGAGCAACCGCTTATTGCCAACAGCTCCTGGAAAACGTAGAACGATTAGTTGTAGGTTGAGCTATAGAGAGGTCCTCCTTTTGTACGATGACTATTCAGATAATCGTTCAAGGCTCAAGAACAAAATCAAGCAGTTCCACCTCTGCACACCCGTCGAAGTCAAGATCGAGGCCTACTATAACGGCCTCTGCCTCACGCCATACATCCGTATCCGCATCGAGCCCTTCAAGTTCTACATGACGCTGTGGAAGTTCATCTAGTCCCCCGTGAATGATCCACGCGCTCGCCCGATGCTGCAGTGTCTTGTCTGGCAGCTCGGCGCGATGTATACAGAGCTGCTGGGGCGATGCTATCAGAGTAAGTTTAATCTCTGAAGAGAAAGTGGAGGCGACTTGAGTGTCGTTTTGATGACGATTTTGATTTAATTAGACAATTCCATTCAATTTTGCTTCACAGGAGACGAAGAAGCGATGGCTTTAGTATTGATGTTGCTGCTTTAAGGCCATGCCATGGGCATGTATAGTGGTGTGGTATCGTCCGTTCTATTTCTAACAAACTTACCCAAATAATATGCCGGCAGGCAGCTCCGATCTTCATGCTTCTTCTTGTTATTTATTGCATCTTTAATATCAATTTGGGCTCGATTTGATCACCGTCCTTACCGATGTCTTCCTCTCAGTTGCACCTGTGGTCGCTGCTTTGTCTCCGTGCCAGCAAACGGCATGTTGTGGCGGCGGCTGTGGATGTCAGCTGGCACAGCCTGACGGCGCACACGGGAGTCGCACCAGGTACTTCAAGAGGCGGCATCCATAACACTCGGAGCAGAAACTCGATATCAGCTCCTGGCACTTTGCCTCAAAGTTATCACTCGGCAAGATTATAACACCACCAGCCGAGCAGAAAGAACAACCGCCAATGGAGCGGCCTAACTCGCCAGAGGATAGCACCCTCAGTCCACTTCAGCAAGAAAACGACCCGCAAAAGAATACCGACGATGATCAGGCCGCTTCACTGTACGAGGCAACCCTATTGCCGAGTGACGGACGCCGATACATTCGACTCCTGACCATCCTACCCCGAAACAGCACTGATATGATATCCTGCACGCTTAAAGTTCATCTGCTGGACGAGGCTCCACCATATGAAACGCTTTCCTATTGCTGGGGTGCTCAGAAACCAGCAGTCCAGATCACTTGCAATGGGATCGCAATGTCAGTTGGACCCAATCTTGGTACTGCCCTTCGACGGCTGCGCAACCGAGAAGGGTCTCGAGAAATGCCAATTTGGATTGATGCCGTCTGTATCAACCAGAGTATGTCTGCGTTAGCGGAGAGATCGCATCAAGTGTCATTCATGAAGGACATCTATGAACGGTCGAAGAAAGTGCTCATCTGGCTCGGTGAAGGCTATGAGACAACGCAGGCAGCTATGGTCATTATTAGGCGCGCTGCAGAATACTGTCGAGAAGAGGGAGCCACCTCCTTTCGAGATACATTGTCAATAACTATGGAAGGTGAAAATTCTTCCTCCAAACAACAGCGAGACCTGCCACTTCCATATTCGAGTCAATGGGATCCAGTTATTAAACTGCTGAACAACCCATGGTTTGAACGTATCTGGGTTGTTCAAGAAGCATCTTCTACATTAGGTGAAGTGATGATTGGCCACAAAGAGTCAGTGTCCTGGTTGGACATGCTATCAGCAGCATGCTGGCTTGAACTAAAAACATACTTGGGTTCTAACAAAGCAACCCGAGCTTCGAGCATACATATATTTGCGGTTGAATCTCGGTGGCAGGGGGCCAACCATTGACTGCTGCTCTTTTGAGAAGCTCGGCTGCCTTGTTGGCTACTGACCCACGGGACAAAGTATACGCATTATATGGCATGGCAAGCCAGAATAAAGACCTCAACAATCATGCTCTTAGCACTCCGAACTACAAGAAATCGGTCGTCGAGGTATTCCGGGATATTGTGCGCTATCTCCTCATTCATACTAATCTAAAGATCGATGACAGTATATTTACACTTATTGCTCTCACCGAGGGCAACGGCGAGGACGGATTTCCATCATGGGTACCTCGGATTGATCTACCGTTATATCCAAAGGTTGACTCCAAGTTTGTAATGTCTGATCTAGCTCTCAATTCAGGCGACAGGTGGTATGCTGGAACTTCTCTTCCGACCGAGATACGCGATAGCGAACCCTCTAGTTTGGTCATCAGGGGGATTATCGGGGCAGAGGTTCTCCAGTGCCAAGCTTTCTTTAGCGACCCATTCGAAATACCAACTCGGGAAGACTTAGACACTATTTACACAACGATATTCAGTCACTGGATACTAAGCAACTGGAGGTCAAGCAATACCCAGGACACAGGAGTATTCAAAGATAAATTTGTTCCCACAATTACCGCGGGGAGA
Organism: Articulospora tetracladia; assembly: GCA_003415645.1. Taxonomy (NCBI): domain Eukaryota; kingdom Fungi; phylum Ascomycota; class Leotiomycetes; order Helotiales; family Discinellaceae; genus Articulospora; species Articulospora tetracladia. Next base: position 226,333 of record PYIV01000015.1, read on the forward strand.
TCAAAGGATTTCAGTGGCACTTCGCTATGGACAGCTTCGGACCTCGATAATCTTTTCGAGGATTCGAACGATGATTCCGATGGTGTCAAGAGATTTCTATCTCGCCTATCAAGACACGGTAATAATATAATCTTCTTAGACGGTGGCAGGTTCGGCATTTCCAACACAAAAGGTATACAAGAGGGAGACCTCGTTTGTATATTCTTTGGACAGAAAGCACCTTTCGTGATAAGGCCGTGTGGGCATTATTATATATTTATCGGTGATTGTTACGTAAATGACTTCATGTTCGGCCAAGCAACTGAAGAGTGGAAAGCCGGCAAGCTGAAAGATCAGTGGATCGAGCTGAGATAAGAGACTGGATCGGTTGTGTCTTTTAGGGCCGGCAACGGATAGTTTCAGGCTCTGTATATTGTTTCGGATGGCGGGGGCATGTATAGCAATTGGTCGAATAAGGTGCTTCGAATCAAGTACAAGATCTTACTATCTCGAGAACGGCCTCCAGCGTGTGGTACTATACTACTATATTGACAACATATATTACAAGCAAAGGTAGAAGCACGAGAACTTAGAGATCTCCTACGTATTCAAGGGTAGTATTATCCCTCCCCAGCAACATTCTCCTCAGTAAAATTCTCCCCCTCAACATTAGCAGGCGTAGAACTCTGTATACTTACTTGAGAACGGTTAGTGTGCACCGTATTCGTCACTACAACCTTCTTGACCTTCTTGACCTTACTAACAAGCACTTGAGCCGGACAAACAAGGGTACTGTCATCACCTTCATCATTATCATCACCCTTCTTGACAACAAGTGGGAAGAGGCAAATTTGTACAATTGCTTTTTGGGCCTCAAGGTCTTCGTTTGAGACGGCTCCTCCGCTTCGTTCTTTCATGAGAGTTGCGTCAAAAGCAACCGTGCTTACAAGATCGCCATTTTCGTCGTATTCTGGTCGAGGTGGTGGGAGTATCATACACTCCCCAGGCTGGCAGCGCATCTCGGTCGAGAGTTCGGCTGCTATCTTCATAACTTTTGTCAATGACTTTTTGAGAGATTCCTCAAGGTCGGTCGGAGGTGGTAAGATTTCCCATAATATCTTCATAATTTCATGAACGACTGTTTGCGTATCTTGAATCCGCTGTTGTTTGAATGTCTCACGCCTCGAAAGAAGAGTGAGCGTTGTTGCTCGCCATGAGTGAACTGCAGACGCAGGTCCAACCCCAGAAAGAGTCTTTTCAAGTGATTTGAGCTTCTGTCGTTGTTCTCGGCTCATACCAAAGAGGTATCTCGTGAATATTTCTTTCCACATAATCGTCATTGCCACTGACATGAAAACATCTCTCCGCTTGATTCTGTTTCTTAGCAAGACATCTACATCGGAGCCATCGAGTATAGTATCATCGAGTTGATTAGCGATCTTATCATCACTGATCTCGCTCGTGAGCCTACAAGTTTTCATATCGGAGAACTTCGAAAATCGGAGCACCCATTGCTGTAAATGATGGCACAGCTGTTGGCAGGCGTTGTCGAAGTAATCTTCATCTCGGATAACAAGGAAGTCCGCTTTCGATGCTTGGTATCCCCCCAGCAACCGCACATATACAGTTTCAGCCTTGTCCAGCTTTCCCCACTTCCAGTAAAAGAGCACAAGGCTGTTAGCCGCATCAAGCGTCGTAGGGTGCTCAGGGCCAAGTATCTTATTCTTCACCGCCAGCGCTCGTTCAAACAAATCAGCAGCCTCTGCACGCTTCTCCAGGTTGCTCAATGTTTGAGCGAGGTTGCTCATGATGGTTGCCGTATCGATATGCTCTTCCCCATATAAGCTCTGCACCATCAACAGCACCTCTTGGTATAGTTCCTCAGCCTCGAAATACCTCCCCTGTTCACTCAATGCTTGACTAAGGTTTTTCGTTATAGTTATCGTCTCGGGGCCCATTTTTCCTGGTGCTCTTTTGCTTGCTGCTAATGCCTCCCGGTATAGCGTCTCAGACTCAATATACTTCCCCTGGTTGCTTAGTGATTGACCAAGGTTGATCATATCATTTAGTGTCTCAAGGTCTTCTTCCCCTAACAAACTCCTGCTTAGTACCAATATCTGTCGGAATACCTTCTCGGCCTCGAAATAAACTTTCCGGTTGCTCAAAGTTTGGCCAAGATTTCTCATCATAGTTAGTGTCTGAGGATGCCCTTGCCCTGGCTCTTTCTCCATTAATGATAATACCTTCCGGTATAGCTTCTCAGCCTCAACATACTTCCCCTGGTTTCTTAATGCTCGACAAAGGTTTTTTGTAGCAGTTAACACCTCAGGGTGCAATTCCCCTAACGTCTCCTTCTTTAGTACTAATGTTTCCCGGTACATCTTCTCAGCCTCGGCATATTTCCCTTGGTGGATTAACGATAATCCGATATCGATTTCCTCCTCGGATTGCTCCCCTCGTTGTTCCTCTTCTGCCAAGCTCTCTCGCTGCTCCTCGTCAATCCTTCCGTCAGAAACTGGGGGATTTGAACCGAAGCTGAGGGCATCGATATCTTGAGAGCTTCGTTCACCTGCAATTCCTGATGACTCTTCACTCGATTCATAAGTAAAGCCATCATCAACAGTGTTTGGTAAAGACAAGAGCGAAAGTGCTTGCAAATGCTCAGCAATATGCCTCTGGAGGATGTCTTGTGCTTCCCGCTCGGAAATGTCACTGGGACTCTGAACATAATCGCAGAGAGGGCAGTCATTGAAAATTCGAAAGGCTGGGCGCATGCTTCTCCGAGCAATCTTAGAGAGCTGTTGGTTGGAGAGAGAGTTCCCACGCTCATGTATCAGGTGCTCTTTAAAATCTTCCTCAGAGCTAAAGACTTGTACTGTTGTATGAGCTGCCGAGGCACAAAGCCACTCCGATGCCTTTCGATCCTCAAGCATGTGCTCGATCCACTCTCGGAACGACCCAAAAAGTGTGTTAGGACTTTGACAGTCTTCAAAAAGACAAATGTAAGGCTTCAGATCTCGAAATATATGTTGTCTATAGTAACATCAGCTTCTGTGTGGATGAATCAAATGGCTTCATACACCCAATATTTCCCTTGCGATTCTTTTGCTTCGCAAAGGATGAAACATAATGGACAAGTGAAATGAGTCTCAGTAAGACTAATCTGTGGGGCCCCGGGAATCTCGTCCACGTTCTTCCAGATAATAGAAACTGTGCTCGTATTTGAGCTCTTCTTAGAAGCCGCAAGTTTTGGAAACACTGTTTTGTCTATTGGTGTATGGCGGGTGTCTTCTGTGCCACCGATACTCTTTTCAGGAAATTGTATTGTCGGTATGGTCAGAGGTTTTCGGTCAGGTGCTGCTTGTGATCCGGAATGGGGAGTGGGTTGTGGGCGCTTAGTCAATGGCTGAGGCACCCACGAGGATTTCTGCAACTTTTCTTGGTGTCTTCGCCAATATAGAAACCGATTTCTTCGTTGGGCGATAGTTCTAGCCAATCTTTCCTGCAACCAAAGTTCTGCGATTGGCTGATGTTGTCCGCTGACCAAATCGACTCTTCTTGGAACTCTGTGAGGTATGACCTTCATGGCAAAGTCTTCCAGAAACCGTTCCGTCAGGTTGATAGGGGTCCCATCTTCAAGGTATTCTACCTCTATATATTTTTCAGCTCGTAGGTCTCTGTAATGACTGCCAGACTTTCTGATCGCAGTTGATAATCTGTAGAGACGGGTAATCGTTTCTTCTACCACAAGCGATGAATCGAAGTCGGGCAAGCCAGGGTCAGATCCTGATATGAGAGATGATGTATCAGAGGACGGAGAATCAGGATATGTGTCCATGTCTATGCTAACGCTCTGTGGTTCTGTTGCATACTCCTTCTCAGGAAGCTCTGTATCTGTCTCTGCTGGGCAAGACACTGGGGGTGGTAAGCTTGTGAATCCGTACCAAGTAGGGATGTTCAAAGTAAAGCCATAAAAACCAGGTCTGACGATTTTGTGCTGTGCATTTAGCTACCGAAGTTATGTGGTAAACATTTCATATCACAAAAGGAGGAGCAGAAGAGAAGGCTTAAGGGCAGAGCTTGAAGATAACATAATAGTAGCATCAAAAGGGGTAACATACGCGCCTCTAAGTTTGCTTGCAACAACCCAACCTGTTGCATCATAACATCCAAAATATCCGGTGCATCTCTTAGACGATAGTCCAAAGAAGCATGCCCACGTGCAAAGACGCCAATATTGTTGGCCCAAATATTGATACGGGTGAGTTGATCTTGCGCCCAGCCATTCTCTTCTGACATTTTGTCGAATAGGACAATACAGTCTCGTGTGGCGGACGCGATAATGCGAGATACCGCAACTATATCAGGACTTTCGGAATCGAGTATGTCCACCCCAAGAGCGACCTCGGCCTTGACTTCCTCATTATCCATGGTGAGGCGTGTTCCTGGGTATTGCGTTTCTGTTAGCAATCAAAAGTTATCGCAAAGCATGACTATCATAGTGGTTTCAACCCGAAAAAAGCAGAAAGATAGTCGAAGTCGGCACCACACCCATGCGAACCCGCCTATAATCCAAAGCATAAGCGCCGGAGAGCGCGTCAGTAATCAACATGTGACCCTAAATTTACATAAGCGCGCGTCGGCCATACCGCAGGGCCTTGCACCTCGAGAGCGTAAAGACTTCTGCTCCCTACTTCTCACGAGTAACAGCACCAAAGAGCTTACAAGCAGATGACCACATTTCCTTCTTCCAATGGCGGCGAGTGTAGATTCCGACTATACATTATTAAGCAAGGTCCTACCTGCTTACATCTCCGTGGCGAAAGATTTAGCTTCTAGCTACGCTACGGTCGCACGTCGTATCCCGAAAAAGGACCTTGAGAATAGGACATACCACCTAACCCTAAACTATGAGCTGTCAAGGCTTCAAAGTCTTTTACCAAACTATACCGGGTTGGAGTCTCAGATTGAGGCCCTAAGCAATGTTCTCAACGCATTTGAGAAGCGCCTGAACCGAACGAAATTGGTACGTTGCTAGCCAAGCTCTCCTCGGTTTGTATGGCGGGTGTACATAATAATTTTGTTATTCAATCTTTTGGATGGAATTCAGCAGAGCATATGCTTTATCTCTTAACAAGAACCCAAAGTCCGTTGATAGGGCTTGATGACTGGGCGACAAGCTTATGATTTTCATTTTGACCTGGAGATATAGCGCGATTTGCTTCCTGACAACCGTTTTCTCTTTTGTATCCATCTCGTTCCGCAGACCTCTTATAGCCCACTAACATTAATAATAGCCTGCCCAAGCGCCTAAGGGTCTAAAATATGAAACGCTAAAGTCGTTACAACGGATGCTCTTAAAATCTGAAAACAAACCTTGTCCCGGACCCCAATTTAAAGACATTCTACGTATTACGAACCTCCAGCCGTTGAACTGTGCGCGGATTCTCAAACGCATTACAGATTTGAATATGACCCTTGAATGCGTCGGAAACTCGACTATATTGGTCTTCCCAAAACGAAAACCGCTTTTTGCAAAAGTTCCGGAACTTGCAAACATTGCGCATCAACTCCTTTGCAATCACTATCGATCATGTGGTTGTGATGCACCAGGGAAGCACCAAATTGTAAAGCTTTGCCTTGCAATGTCTCAAAACTCGCTTCCAAACGTTGTCAAAGAAGCCCAGTTTGAGATGGTGCTCTCCACTTCTAGTGAAAATCAGCCCTGGAAAGAAGGAGAAATCCAGGTCCTTAATGCTCCCAAAAGCGTTGAGCACACTCAAAGCCAACCCCTTCAGGCTCCAAAGGCTGCACGGCGAGGGGTCACATTTGCTTCCAAAACCAAACTTGAACGGCCAGTAACGCCATCAACGGCCGAGCATCAAATTTGCGTCGGTAACATCTGCCGCGAAATTGGCAAAATTAGAGCAAGATTACGCTTTGTAGCGGATAGCGGCCAGTTGAGGCTTCTCAAGCCATCTCGACAGCAAATTCACGCTTTGAATAAAGGAAAATTTGTCACTCTCCATGATTTGATCACCGAATACAAGTTCAATGGCGTGCTCCAAAAAGACAAATATACTCTGACATACCTCGTTGCGGACTCTATTATAAAGCTCTACTCAGGCAGATGGCTAAAAAGAAAATGGAGCAAGCATAATATCTGTTTTCTTATCCAGTTGGAAACTCAACCACATCCAGATATTAATTTTCCGTATCTCTCTACCCAATGGGCTGATCCGTCGCCATGTACAGAAGAGGAAAGGTATCTGATTCATCCCCATCAGAGTATTCAATCACTTGGAATAGTCTTGCTCGAGATTGCCACCGGGATTCCGATTGAGTCTCGTCGCGAGGGCGAGCAGCATCCAGACTTAGATCTCGAAATTGCAGAAGGAATGCTAGCAGAATTCCGCAAGAAAAGCAGTTCCTACAACCCCGACCATATCCTCGCCATCGAGACTTGTCTTAAACCAGACGAGATCTTTGAGAGATACACGACTACTGAAGAAATTCGATGGTGCTTATATGAGAATGTGGTTCAGCCTCTACGCCGCATTGTTGATGGCTTCAAAGTCCACGAGGCAAATCCAGACACAGCTCATGCTCCATCAGCCCCAGAATCAGCAAGACCGTCTCAAATAAGGCAGGATGGACCCCCCCATGCTTCGGTCGAAGTGTCACATGAGGATTTGACGACGGGCACTAAAATGAGGGAGCATGCGCAGGAACCAGGAACGTGGTGCCTATTATCGAGGTGAGTTAAAATAAAAGTCTATGATATATCGCTAACAGACAATTTAGCAACTCAAGTTCCGCTAGGGCCACGTCTAAATGGTTCCAAGATCTAAAAACTATAGTTCATCCACTTCTAGGAGAAACACCTCAGTCTCCTATTAGGATTGCAATTCTAGATAGTGGGATAGACTTGCCCAAAAGTGCGAAATTGGCGTTTAAAGATAGACTCAAATGGAAAGACTTTACAACACCAGGTAGCAAGACTGCAGTGGACTTGTGCGGTCACGGAACTCATGCTGCTGGGCTTCTTCTCAAGGTTGCAATAAATGCGGTAGTCTATGTGGGTAGAATCACTCAAGATGGCACGGATTTTGATCCAAGCCAGATATCTGAGGTAATACACAACTTCAAATAACATATGAAGAGCTCAGCTAACAAAAGCCGAGGCGATTCGATATGCTCACGAAGTGTGGCAAGTAGATATTATAACCATGTCTTATGGTCGTACAGAGAGAGAGCCAAGAATCGCCCAAGCAATTGAGAGCGCAACATCCTACTTGAGCCTAGAGAGGAGGCCAGCCATCATTTTTGCAGCAGCGTCAAATGATGGAAATCGACACCAAATCAAGTGGCCAGCACGAGCAGACAGAGTTATATGTGTTCATGCAACTGATGGTGATGGCAAAAGTTCTTTCTCCCCAAATCCTCAGCCTGGTAAAGACTTCGCGACAGTTGGGCAGACAGTGTTGTCATATTGGCCTACTCATCTTCACGCCAATGAAAGCGAAGTTACAAAGTTTGGAGAGGTGTGGAAAGATGGCACGTCATTTTCGACACCCATTGCAGCTGGTGTTGCTGCAATAATTCTTGAGTATTGTCGACCACGCCTGTTGAAGTACGCCAGGAAACACAATACCAGAGAGTTTGAGATTGATAGCGATGCTATTAAGACATTGAATTCTATTGAAGGAATGATGAAAGCCTTTGAGTTGATAGCAGAGCCAACATCAGGCTATCGTTGTCTAATACCATGGAAACTACTGCGTACATCCTGGTTAGAGAGCACAATTTGTGACCTTATTCTCGATAAGCTTAGGTAGACACCTAAACAATTTATGAATCTCGACATGTATTGGTGTTTTGATAAATTAGGTTGAGCCCTCTGTTATGTTTGATTTCACAACAACATAAGTCTCCGCCTCATCATCGTCATCATCATCGTATACCACTTCTTGTAGCGCTTCATAGTTTTGTAGGTCGTCTGGGCTTACACCAAAATCCTCCAGCCTCCATTCATGATTCGCATCTTCTACATTATCTCCCTCCATGCCAAACAGCGCGCCTTCGTTGTACGGCTTATATTCCAGCTGTCCAGCTTGACTAACCGTGACCTTACTCAGCCTATAAGCAAAGACCAGTTCAGGGATATCCTCAACCTCCGTTTCTCGGGTACTCTCTACCGAGTTCTCCATTTTTGGCCCTCCCGACACTGGCACCCCCATAGCTGTACCATCACCACTCAGCCCTCCTCCAGCACTCCAGCCCTTCAATCTCTTGCTAGTTATATGAGCCCCATACGCAATTTTCACCCCAGTGACCATGAAGAGAGGTTTCTTCCATCTTGTAGCTGCTAAAAACCCCGCAACATCGTCCGCCGCAAGGCTCGCATTGATGTAGGCTTTGTCGACCACGAAACTCTTTGTCTCCAGCTTTTCAAACCTATACACATCCTCTCTGTCATTCTTGTATGAACCATCAATGTCAAACCCGAGCCCAACAATGAGTTGGAGGAAGCTGGCCCAGATGGTGAGTTTGTGTTTTCGTAGTTTCCCCACTGTAGTGCGCCAATTAGGTAGGGTTCGAATTTTGATTTTCTGCGGCGGAATCAAGGTGCGACTGTCATCGTTGAGAATAGTGCCTTCGGGATCGAGTGGGTCGATGATGATGCTCCCCAACGAGAGAGCGGGATCTCCTGGTAGAATCTCGCAGTTGGGAGAGAGGAAGTATGTGAACTTTTTAGGAATCGCTGCCATTTTCTAGTACTAGATTAGTCGAAAGATTCAAAATATCATACGTGAGAACTGAAAGTATTCATACTTAGGTCATAACCCATTTATTTTGGTTTGATATTTGTGTAGAAGAACATCAACGTGAAGGTGGTACACTGGGAGTTTGATGTGACACAAACTCCTTCATATGTTTCATCTGGCTTTCAAGCTATTGCAAATATGCAGTGGTCGTGTCAACTGTGGCTTAACTGACGCGTGGTAAATCATCTCAATTGGTGGGTAAAGGACGCTATACTATAACAGGCAACACAGCTTAAGTAACATTGATAATCCACAATAACGCCTAACCGTATCATCCATTCATGAATACGCCACGGACTACAGGTGGGTGGATGAACTCATGTATAGCGAGCTGAAATCACGCCACAATAACCCACGGCCATCTCAGCTAAAGCCCTTTTAGCTGCACAACCACTCATATCTCAACTTCTTCACATTCGACATGCAAGCCCATCTTCTCGTCACAAAAAGGGTATTTCTTTTGCTACATCTGACTTCAACCTAGGCAATTTTTTTTGTTGTACTGCCTCAGTCCCTAAAGGTTATATACGCTATTATTAAGCATATATAGAGCTCTAAGTTTGCTATAGCTAGAGTTCTTGAGACTCTTTAATCTAATTTGTTTAGACCCTATATTTTAATCCCAAAACATGTGATTTCTATCTAGACGTGCTTAAGCTTGCTCTTGCTATCTCTCTCCAAGAAGACGATGATTTGCCTCCTATATCCAGATTAGAAGTCAAGTAATTTAATCACGACCTAGCGCCATCTCTCTGTGAGAACCAGAATCTGGACTTAGAGCCTGTAGAAAATGGAATGGCGCTTGAAGTCGTCTCCAGGCCCGAATTTGAACAGCGTACTGTTCTAGAACAGAAACAACTAGGTGGTTCAGGGGTTGTATGTCGGTAGAATCAATTCCAGGTGTAAATGAAAGTCCGAGAGATGGCCAAAGACTGGCAAGTGTGACTTCCAAGGGTTTACAGCTTTCCGTATCCACAAAGTTCTCAACGAGCTCTATTTATACCACTCCAGTTCTAGATAACAAAAGCTGTACCAATCATAGCTAGGAAGGTTTGCGTGGATCTTTTCAGGCGCCTCAAACTCCTCAGCCGAAAATGAACAAAATCGTATAGGAGACACGAAAAGCTCAGTCTGATCTCGTCTATAATCCAAATACTAGAAGCATTTTTCCTAAATCGGAGCTCGAATTAATTGAGAAGGGGTCCCAGGAAGCGATAATCCCGGCAGTTAGGCAGGAAAGGAAATGGAAATCAATCTTACGAGTATCTAAAGAGCCAAGCATCGGTACATCTCCTGTCAATACAAGCCCATTATATGACGCTTCATCCTCTTTCTCTTCACCAAGTCTCATCAAGGTCGAATCGAACCACTCGACTATTGGGTCTAAATATTCTTGCCATACGACAACCTCCTTGAGTGGTGAGTCTGATGGACACGAGACAAGTTGTACAGACTATAAGATTCAAACCACCGGTGAAGAGTTCAGTGCACGAAATCCCAGGAGGTCTTCAGACTAATCACCTATGAAGTTACGCTTCCAATCCTCTAGCAAGGGCTCTGTGATACGCTGGCACGCGATGCATCGCTGCGATGTCTTGGCGTACATAATAATCTACAAAACTTGTACAAACCCAGTATAAACGTGCATAACAGGCAGTTATATATGAGTTGTGAAGTATTTACAGCAGTTGTGTACGCCAAGAAATCGCAGTGATGCATCGCGATGCATCGCGTGCTAGCATACTCTGTGAAGTCGTCTCAGTCTTTCAGGGGAACCAGAGTGACCTATCGTCAAGTTCCTGTCATTGAACTCCCGTGTCTTTCCGATGCACAAAAGAGAGGTTTTCAAACATTCCTCAGAGAAGCTGGCTTCGAACTCTTAGGACAAGGCTTTGAAACGCCTAGTAGGAAGACCTGGTCATAGTCGAAAAACACTCCTACGGCTGAGCAGATACTGAGTAAAGCTTTGATCTGGGCAATAAACGATTACTATGATAGCGACAGAAGCATCCAAATGATTCCGAAAGAATATATCGTCCAATACTTGATCGACTAAGGCGCAGACGTCAATATAACAACTGACAACACTTACGGCTACGACACCGGCGCCAAGACCAAACACCTCGCTCCTATCTTACATATTGCCATTTCCAAAAGTCTCCGTGAGGTGACCGAAGTGCTAATTGTCGAAGGTGTAATCCCCACTGCGAGGGATTGGATGAAAAAGACGGCTCTCCACCTCGCTGCTGGAAATGACTGGGGCGATATCACACTCTTGCTCTTGAGCAAAGGTGCAAACATCGATGCAGAGGATTTCTGGGGTCATAATGCGCTACACATTGCTGCTACCGGAGGAAATATGCACGCTGTTACAGTCCTCATTTCTGCTGGGTGTGATCTAAATTCCGCTCGCTGGTGGCCGATATTGCCACAGTGGGACCAAGAAGATAATAGAGTAGAGGTACCTTATGAATCGAGGCTGGGAACTTGACCGACACCTCGAACACAGCGGAGGAATACGAAATGGCACTTCATCTACGATACGCATTTGAGCTGAAAGGTAGGAAAGTATTTCAGTAGATTGCGTTTCTGAAAGGTAGGAAAGTACTACAATGGAGAGGTGACAAATCGTCAACTTTAAACCTCCTATAGGATTTCTTGAAGTTAAATCGCGAAGAAAAAAGTTGAACCACCCAAATTTGCAAAAATATTTGAGACTGAACTATACTTGCCGCTACCACGATCATAAAGCTGACTTCGGAGGCAATAGTGTTTCGAGGTAGGCTTCCTTCTTTTGCTTCGGCTTTGTAAAAGACGATGTATAATTGGAAAGCGAGATATGCCACTTCTAAAATGTATGAAACACAATTACACGCTCAAGGAACATTTTAATTTGCGTCCAGAAATATTTTAGACACGCCGATAAGGAGCTCGGCAGTTTGGCGTTAAGCTCAATCAAACCCAGTTCAAATTCTCTCATCACGAATAAGACTTGACAAACCATCTCCTAACTGTTTGATAAATTAAGTGAGCCACCACTGACTAGGAAGACAATCGCCAAATACAGCGCCTTGCTACTCAGGTCCTAAGAACCCCACAATTTCCTTCGCTTCTATCCATCTATGCGAGAAGTGGGCATGTTGTCGGAGCGTTTTCGATGAGGCAGCTATGCTAGTATATATAGGGTAAATAGCTATATATCAAATAATTTTAAAAGTAAGTTCAAACATATAGGTGAATACTTTCCGCGCCTGTCCAAGGGACTGGTTATTGCTTTTTCTCGCCAAGCTCAAAAGTGGCGAACTAGTTGTATCGCAATGCACAGCCACCACCAACTAACTGCAGCACCGCCCATTTCCAAACATTAAAGTATTAATGTCACCCGCTTTCTAGCACAACCTTTTTTATCGGAGCATTTCCATAACTGGTATATTCTCTCATAATCCCGGGTAATGACAACACGACGTCAGCCGCAATGGGCTTTCCCCACCATCTTCCAAGCTCTGACTGGGTCAAGTAAGTCGACTCCAACTAGTAACATTAGTTTAAGGTTACTGATATGAGTCACAGATTCTACCCGTGATGAGCAAGTAGGCGAGAATCTCAGCGCTCGTTCAAAGGGCAATCTATTTACTATCGCCCAATCCTTCGACCAAGTGAGTCGCATTATAGACCCAGAATTGAGCGCTTCGCCCGCTTTAAGCAAAGGATTCAACATACACACTGTCCTTCTATATCTGCAAGACGACTCGTATACCGATCTCTGGACCCGAAAGTTGAAAGATGATCCCGAGTCGCTGGCCCTAATTGATATTCCTATCTTGGGCCTCAGGAATACGGCTGTGGAGTATTATGCGGCCGTACAAGATGTGATAGAGCAGAGCGAGTTAGATATCTTACACTACACTGCTAGCTGTATAAGGACAAAGATCAACATTCTGCATGGGTTTGGACATGAGCGGCAAGGGCGGGGCTACAATAGGCTGAGCCTTCCGTCTCCAACTGGAAGTGACCCTTACGGGAAGCAAAGAAAGGATGAAGAGTCGGAGAACGAGTCTGTTTCACAAGTGGTGGTAGGTTGTCCTTCTGATCCCCCGGGCAAGTATCATGTACACAATGCTGACTAATTACTAACCAGAACGCAACCCTCATAGGGGTGGCCTCAATTATCACCACCCTGGCCTTTATTCCGTCCATCCTCGCCTGGTCCCACTCGGACGGCTCCGTGGGCGAACACAGCGACATGGACTTCTGGCTCCTAATACAGAGCTCTGCCATGCAGCTGCTGGGAATCTTCCTCGCTATCTATTCGCTAAAGGGCAAGAGTATCGCCAACCCGGAGGCCTGGAACTGGACAGTTTTTTTTGCCGTGGCAGGTAGTTTGTGCGCCTGTGGATCGATCGCAATGTACCTCACTTTACCCACTTTTTGGAGCGGGTTTGTAAGTTTTTGTGGAAGTGCAAGCCAAATCTGGACTGCAGTTATTCTGGCTATTGTAGCCCAACCTTCAATAAAGAAGAAACTGTCATGAGTACTGTGCTTACAACACTGGGTGCTGACTATCAGGTCTGCCATTGTTGCTCTAGAGTTAGTGCAGTAGTCAGACGAAAAGGTTGTGTGATACTACCTGAATTTAAATAATAAGATTCACAGCATAGTAAAATCCCGACGGTCTGGTCAGGCTTATACCGCCCTGTTGACTTTTTTTCTTCGCTTAACGAGCCCCTTGGCAGCTTTCCGGGCGCTTTTCGAGGACTTTCAAGAAAGAAGTCTCCAATGAGCTCGTTGGATCGAATAGCCGTTTCCTTTTAATCGAAGAATCGAAGATGTTCGCAGTATTTCCAGGTCTGGTTTCGACCTCTGCATGTCACATAATGACAACTCAGAGATGGAGATAATAGGAGATTCATCCGTAAAACGATTGCAAGGCTTCCATTCATTTACATAGACCGTTAACAAAACATAAATCATTTCCCTGCATCATCGCCCCCTTTGATCCCCATATCCATAAATTGCAATACAAAATCATGTCCCATTCGAAAAACACAAATTGATCCATTCCGTAATATCAAAAGACCTCCAACAGACTTCAACCCGTCACTTCACCTTCTCAATAAGTCACGTCATACCCATGGGACTTTCCTTATGGTCGACATTGACCAACATTTTTGCCCACACACAAGTACCCATCAATGCAATCCCAAGGGGCAAAGCTGCCATAGATAGCACAATCCAAGAACTACAAAGTATGATTAGAATAACCGTCGCACTTATGTGGTTATAGCCTGTGCTTGGAGCTTACCTTGGTTGAACAATGGATAGCAGAAGTCACTCCAACACACTTGCCCCATTTCTATCGGATAGTCAGCAAGTGATCTACACTTGAATTCTTGGAAAACTTACGATGACTGGGCTTCCAAATCTGGCGATGAGCTTGGCAAATACCTTCAGAAACTTGAGAGCTGACCCTAGTCCTCTCTTCTCGAGATCGTCGTCATCGGAAACCGGCTTGCCGTCGGCATCAAACAGCTCGGTGTGTCCATTGACGTAGGTGACCAATGTTCCGATGACTTTTTTGTGATCAAAGAGGGTGATGCTGGTGGTTCCATTGCCGACCGAGACGACGTCAATATCGAAGGTGTCGGTAGAATCTTTGGCGGCAGCGCGGTAGCTAAGAAGGTCTCGCTTTTCAAAGGAGAGAGGAGTAGAGACCACGGTAGAAATTAGGCACATGGCCATGGCGAGAAGAGCAAAGATGAACTTCATGATGTAGTTGGAAGAAAGGTAGAATCAGTTGAAGGGTTGTAATGATGGTGATGATAGTGATGATGGTAGTGATAGTGATGATAGTAATGTGAGTCTGTTGCTGGCCTTGACAACGCGATCATGGCCATCTTTTATACTTTGCTGGACTGATTCTTGAAATAGCATTCTGCTATTGTTCTCTCGAAGCTTCAGGGTTAATTGCTATTTCTGAAGACAGAGCAGGTCTAAAGGTGGTGGGGGCCGGCATAACTATTCCAGCTTTCAGAATAATACATCACCATCGACAGATAGAGTCACTGACTCACAGAACACCTTCCATGGTTTGAGTGTGAAGTCAACCACGGCATCTCCAGATGTCAATGCTAAGCGCGGAGAGTCTCTTGGCAACTGGAGGTCGCTGGCCACTTATGGGCATCGAATACGCCAAGTACGCAACTATATTAAAATCCTTCTTCCTGATCCTTATCGAATTCCTTTGGTTTTCTTGTTTACAACCATTACAAACTTCTTTAGACGCCCTAAGTAGCAACATTCTGCGAGATTCGCAGCGTGCCAAGAAGAGGGCAATGCTACAATATTAAATCTTACTTCTGCAAGATTGCAGTAGCGACCACTTAGCGATAGGGCTGATAGGACTGTTGAAATAGGCAAAAGTAAAATGGCGAGTGTGACGACGGAAAGACCCCCGGAGTGGGGGCAGGAATGCCTAAATTGGAGAATAGGATCTTCAGCCGCTGCTCCTTCGCATTTTCTGATTGGGTTTACCCCGCAAGATCTTATTTTGAGCGGCGAGGAGGAAGGGCGGGACGGGAAGGATGCGATGAGAACGTGGATTGGTGGAACCGACGGTGATGAGGCGAAGCAATGCTTGGCGAAGCCACCATGCAGCAACCACTTGCCGACGTTGAATATGCACAACATATCTTGAGCCCCCAAAATACTCATCGAATCCTGAATATATACCCTGCCTGTACATAGAGTCTGGAGGAGGTCTTAGAATAGTAGGTGCTGGAACGACTGCAGCTCAGTCTCGCGGTGCCCCGTCAGGGATTCGGCCTGCCACGCTTAAAACTCGGCGTCGAAAGTCCCGAGTCTTACAGTAAGAAAGAAATCAGTGTGCCGAGGGGTTTTATTATGTCATGCTTTGGTGTAATTTATGCGGAGAGGGTACTTTTCTTCGACTGCCCCTGCTTAGTGTGTTGTGTTTCGTCGAGATGGCTTTCTTGCATGTTTTGGTTGTTTACATTGTCACTGGACGAGTCAACATCCTCTTCTCGCATTCCATATCGCTGCTGATCTATTACACCGGTCTCATTTCCCTGTTGTATTGGAACAAGGTACTAGGAATCGGTTTAAGGGAGTTGGGAAATATTGGGCTGTGTTGCGGTGGCGCCTCCTTACTCTCTGTCTCCTTGGCTCGTTTTGAGGCTCAATGGGACACTCTCACTAGGCCAATAATGCCCAAAACACATTAAGATATCTTCTTCATACTTTTTGTGACGTCAGTACTCATTATATCTGTGAAAGCACCCGAGCAGAGTGAAGCCTTTCCCATGGTGTAATGCACGAAAAGCACCCGACAAGACGTCCCGATTTACCAAGTCACGATTTTGAGATGAAAAAAACACCCACCTTCTCAGTCCACGATTTTCTAACATTTCAATACCGAATCTATTGCGCTCTTACATCCTCCATAACTCCCTTACAACAAGATGAGAATACTAAACGACGATTGGATTGACACGAGCCATCAACAGATCTACGGTGGTTTCCGTATGAAAATCAACGCTCTCGTTATCCATCTGTTTGACAGGAAAAGGTATTAATTACAGTACTACTAGTATTAGTTTTCAAAGCCTAGAGATAGTATTAAAAGATATGTAAAGATTTATTACGGGCCCGTGACTTTTCCCTGCACCTGAAGCGATTAGATTATCCCCATAGGTTTATTAGTTAGTTAGTCTAGGAAAATATTAACTATATGAGGTCTAATTAACTAAGTAGTTCTATAGTATAGAAGGGAAGTAAGCTAGAAGCGTCTTCAGAGCCATTTGAGATGTTATATGATGTGAGCATTTCGAAGCCGCCATGCCTATTCTAGCATAGTCGGATGTTTCTGAGGGAGGGGAGAGAGCGCAAGGGGGTCCGGTGTTTCGTTTCTCCGGTCTCCGGTTGCTAGGCAGTTACACTCAGCCTCAGCCCGGGTGGTGTGCGGGCAGGACAGCACCAAAAGCAAAAAGAAAACGAAAACCAAGACCCATGGATATGTGCTGCTGGTTTCCATCAAAAGCCGGTAGACAGTGTGCCAAACATTATTTGGCAACATTTTCCTGGAGCTCTGCAAAATCCCTTCGATTTTATGTTTGCGCATCTTAAGACCATTGCCAGAGGTAGTGAATGCTCA
Organism: Articulospora tetracladia; assembly: GCA_003415645.1. Classification (NCBI taxonomy): domain Eukaryota; kingdom Fungi; phylum Ascomycota; class Leotiomycetes; order Helotiales; family Discinellaceae; genus Articulospora; species Articulospora tetracladia. The sequence continues at coordinate 243,310 of PYIV01000015.1, forward strand.
GATCCTCGAAACATGGTATACGGACTTCGGACCATAATTTCAACTTTTCTTTACAGAGCCGCCGATTACCCACTACTTTAATGCCGACTACAATGTCCCTGTGAGAACACTCTTTATTCAAGTTGCAAGAAAATTACTCCAAAACATATAAAAGTAGATATTAAGGTACTTTAGATCCTTAGACAAGGAATATTGACGTTGATAGCGACAACTCGCCGTTCTGCACTGACCGTGTCCCAATCTCTTCTGTAGCTATCAGCTCAGCCATTCAGGACTCAGGCACTTTCGAGCTCGCTTTCGAGGCCGAGAGGTTCTTGCCTTTTGAAGGTGCAGGCGCCATTACTGAGTGGCACCTCGAGTTACCCACGATCGTCAAGCAATTCGACTACGCCACTATTAGCGACGTCGTCATACACGTTAAGTACACCTCACTAGACGGCGGTCTAATGCTCAAGAAAGCTGCCAACAAAGCACTTCAGGAATTCATCAAGGATGTCGACTCGGTCGGCCAGTCGGACCCCATGCAGCATCTCGTTGACCTGAAGAACGATTACGCCAGCGAGTGGCATCACATTTACGAGCAGTTGCGCCAAACCGGATCGGACAAGAAGGCAGAAATCACTATCAGCAACTTAGGTCAGGAGCTACCCCTCTGGACACGGGATTGCAATGTGCGGGCCACCTCGGTGAAACTAGTCGTCATTCCTAAGGGCAAGGACTTGTGGGCAGAGAAGATTGCCTTTTCGAAATACTCGGATCAAAAGAAATGGAAAGTGGACAAATCACACAAAGCAGGATGAATACTGGTCTATGATGGGATCGACGAGCCATTCTCAGATCCGTGGACCATTACTACTAGCGAGCTGGCGGAGCAGGTTGGCGAAATAGCATCTTGATGGTCTGGACATAAAAGTTTCAATAGCGTCTGGGATGTAATGTGGCCTACCCTCCATACAAGATGAATATATCTTACTATTTATAAGTATTGAATATCCCCCTGCAACTACAAAATTACAGTACTCTGTTTTCGTTATTCGTTCCCAAAAAGGTATCGCATGTCCGCATATATGCCAAGATCTCCCAAATCATTGAAGTCTTGTAAAGTTGTATGGTTAAAATCCGCTAATCCCTGTGCCCAGTTGCTCGTAGACAAGTTCTCCGTCTCCGGGGTATAAACTTGAGGTACCATACGGCCAGTATCTATCCCGAAGTTCCCCAGGACATTCGTATTAGAATCGGAAGCATCAGGTCTTGATGAGCCATCCAGGCGCATACTGAGGGATTCGGCAGCTAGCCAACTAGTCGAATCTAATTCAGATAACTCAGGCAGCTCCACTGTTGAGCATGGTAATTCCACGTAATCTGAGATGCCAGCGCGATGGATATCATCCAATACGTCAACATTGCTGTATCGCATTGGCAAGAGGGCAATGACTTGCCATCTCTTAGCCAAACTCTTTATTTGCGCTATAGCTTTATCAGCTGCTTTCCAGAAAATCCGCAGGCTTGATAAAGCATCCATGCAAATATGAAGTTTACGCTTTGCAATGTTTCTTTGATGCTCGTCCTTGGAGGTGCCACATAGAAGATGCATGATACAAGTAGTGAGAATGTGATGCACAACGAATGGCGGTGCATGAGGCAAAGTCTCATTATTTCTCTCATTATACCCAACTTCCTTACAATAAAGCTTTTGAAGGAGTTGAACGTAGCGGGTCATAGTTGACGCTGCAATCGTCATAGTATTGAGTGCCAGACGAAAAGGCATGCCTTGAATATTTTCCCGAAGATATGGGCGATGGATTAGAAGAAGTGACGTCTGGTAAGATATATGAAACAGCAGAACTTCAAGTGAGATTGAAACATCTCTGCTTTTCTTCGATACAGGAATCCGTATAGATGTCGGAGTATTCTGTTCAAAGCTCAGAAGAGCCTGACGAGCTGACATGAGTAAGCTCGTACGTTTGGATGCGTCTAAGGAGGTGAAGTCAAAGGCATATCTGAAATTTCAGTAGAGCTCTATGATGAAAAATACAGGATGCTTACATTTGGTCTATGAACTGGTCATGAAGAAACCAGAGCTTTGTTTGATGATCGAATACTAGTGCATCAATTGAAGCATCAGACTTCAAGATTGTGTTGAAGGCTGGAACATCAATTCGACGCCACGAAATTGTACAGCTTCGCCCGAGAATTGAGCTGGTCATGCTGTGACTATTTGTCAGCGTATAGAATCAACATGTTTAGGAATCGCTTGATCTAAACAAAGTCTGTTATTATACGTACCGATCTATAAGGAAAAACGACCAAAAACATCGAATTCTGGCTTCTTTTTCTTTATCTGAAACTGTATGAGCAGGATCTGATAGAGCCTGTAGTCCTATAACAGGTAGTCCAAGACCTAAAGCTAAACCACCGGCCATACCTTTTATAGGTCATTAGCTTCAAGTAATTATTCGTAACTGGGTAGAACTTGCAGTCATAAACCCACGCCATATTGTTGCCGTCGTGGCTAAGCTCTCTCCAGGCGAGGATACTGAGCGCTTGGACTATAGTAATCGACGGAACCCAATGGCACGCTCTGAGTGAGTTGTCCTCAGCGTACTTCGCCAGCGCAAAGCCAGCCAGTTGCTCAGATTCGTCTCTGGAATAATGGGCCCCGGCCGCCATAATTGCGCACTGCAGTAAGTTCATGCCAATATCGGGTCCCGGAAAGTTTTCGAGGTGCAAGGCCATCGATGGCTCTATAAATTGATGAAGTGAATTTACGTGTATCATGAAGAGACGTGCGAGGTTATTCTTCAGTGGCAAATCTTGAGCACACATATCGAAGTACCTACACAGCAATACCTTTTCATCTTCCATCATGGAGGGCGAGACCGTCTCGCTTTTTGAAGACGACGATGGGAAACAAAAGTTACCAGATGGCCCAGTAAGCGCAGGTTCTCCAAGGCAGCCAATTTGCAACTTCCATACCAAAGATCCTATGTCGTCCACGGCAAAAGGCAGAAGATTTTCTCCGGGCGAGGCTGAGCCATTGAACCTAGGTGGTGAATTTTCTACTTGGCCCATTGGACTATGATCAGATCTCAAATTTCCAGTGGCTGGAAAGAAGTCGTTCGGCGAACTTGACGCAGCCAGCTGAGGTGATACTTGACTCGAGGTTCGTACCCTATTTGATTCTCTGCCAGGCTCATTCGCAAGTTCAAGAGCTGCCTTGAGGGACACTATTTGTGCTTCAAGGTCAGATACATAACTGTTATTCCGTTGCTTCCTTCTGGTATTTGGTCAGCCTTAGATGAGAGAAAATATTGTGAATTGCCTACTTGCGAGTCTCCACAAGTCCTTGGTAGTTACATGGCGTCTTATGTAAACTACAGAATGCGCACGTCGGGCGTTGCCCATTACACTAGATTCAAGCAATTAGCCAATGCCTGAAAGTCGGCCAACGCGGTTGGCACAAGTCACTGGAGTATATGACCAAGGCTGACAGCTGGTCCTTCCTCGCTTGTATGAAGGAATGAATCCTTTGCCGAACTATATCAAGAACCAAAGGTGAAGCTTGGATTGTACCTTACGCTTCCTCCGCCGGCATTCTTCACAGGCAACTCCGATTCTTCCCTGAGATGATGATGGCAGGTCCATCTCGCATTGCCGAAGCGCGACAAAAGATGTCTTGCAGATTTTTGCGGGATAGTATTAGACCACTTCTCCAAAATCTCTTTGGTTAATCGGACAAGTTATGGCCAATTGATAACATGATCTTTGAGTGTGTTCAATGAAGGTGTGAGTGTTGTCACGGTTTGAACTCTTACACGTCCCCACACGTGATGTGGCGGCTGAGGCGGCAAAAATTGACACCGGGCCGCATTTGCTCTAGCGGCACGCGCCTTCTTTGTACTCCTCACTTTTGAACTTTATTTCATTTCTCTTTAGATTAGATTAGTTTTTTTGTAGCCCAATAAACTTTTATATATCTCTTGTGCCCATAAGTATCAGGAATCTAGACGATGAATGAAAGCGCTTGGAGGGTAGTCGGCTTATATTCGCTGGTTTGCGGCGCTAGATCAGATTCGAAAAGGAAGGACGTTACAACTGGAAGGTTGTAGATAAATTATATATATAGTTGGACTAAGTGTAATGAGATGTGATCCCTACGACAGAAATCTCACATTTAACTAGCTACGTAAAAGTGTAGAAGTAGCAGCCCGGTGTATGATAACCGGTCTGGCATTCTAAGGTCTTAGCGCTCGCAGTCAATGCGAGGGGGGATGGGGACAAGTTTATGAAACCCTCATCTCTCAATATACCCACAGACCCGAACGACGGAACATCGGAGATTTTGTTTACAAAATATGTCGACTAAGGTCTTTAATATATAGAACACATATATTCTAGGGCGATTCCGGAGGGTCATGTTTCACGCTGTGGCTACGAGACATCTTTGGAGTTTATAGAGAAGCAGTCTAGAGTGTACTGCTCGGTTTCTTCTTTATTGTTATCCGGAGAATGGGCATTGACTGGATTAAATAGTATATACATCCATATATTGCCGACAGAATGATATTATGCTTTGCTAGCCGCTGCCGCCATCTCTTTTGCGCCCTCTGGGTCCAATGCTGAAACCTCGATCTCAACTCTCATATCATCCTCACCTAATCTTGCCACACCGACGCAGGTCCAAATAGGCTGGTGATCAGGCATCCATGCCTTCATATTCCGGACCATGGCTCCGACAGATTCATCGTTGATAGGGAGATGGTAAGAGTTGATCCGATACACCTGTGACCATCCTTTTCCACCAGCATCCTTTAGGCACGCGTCCACATTTTTAAACGCTTGGTCGATTTGAGCGTTGATTTCTTTGAAGTATAACCCGGTGGCTGGATCCCAACCGCCTACAGCATAAGATATAGTTAACGAGACAGTACAACTTGAATACTTGAATGAGTGATACTGACCTTGCCCTGAACACTCAATACGATTCTCAACTCGGACCGCGTGACTAAACTTGTAGCTGCCGAGGACATTACTCTCTTTGCTGGCAAACGAGTAATATTGCAAGTTAGACATAGTGAAAAAGTCTAATCATAAGTGTTGGAATGAAATGACGGAGAATCGAGTCGCTCAAAGATCGTTTCTTATATCCTGAGTGGATAAGGCCAAGTAGTCTCCGAGCGGTGTCAGCCGCCACACTCCAAAGAGAAACATTGAAATCAGTCCACGTGTCGCGAATCAAGCCACTCGACTATCAACGAGGCATTAATTATGTATTCTTACAGGGACGAAGTCGTGCTGAATTATTGGTTAAACTGCAAGCGATACAAAGATTGTACTAATGACAAAATAATGGAATAGGTAATGCTGAATACACAGGCGGGTTTATTAAAGCCGACGACAATTGTTAACCAACTGTGACTCTTGACTAGACTAGTACCCTTTTCTGCCGAGGAGTTCCCTTCCGCTACGGAATTATTAAATCCGCAACTTTTGAAAGCATCAACGGCCCCACTTGCTTATCTCTACAGGCGAACCCGTCAAATCAGTCGTAGGAGATAATGAAACTAGTGAATCTTCTATCTTCTCGTTTCATTAATCGGTTCGATAGCCGGCATAGAAGTCAAGATTGAGACGTCTTGATCCTCGTCGGATTTGTTAAACCCGTGGCTGATAGCATGCTCAATGGCTGAATGACCAATTATTTCGAGTTACTGGGATCTTCTCTGCATTATCACTGATTGGCAATATTATGGCTCTCTTTGTACTTCGAGGTGACTATATATATCAACATATCCGCTGTTGTATCAAATTACAAATGTGCAGTGGCAGGAATAACGTTTCCGTCGAGACTTAGATTTCTGTCACTTTCGGGTTTACCACGTCATTTTCTACCAACGTCCACAATGAGCATCTTCCTCACTGCCTGGGCAAGTAAGTACGACGACGGTGAGCGCAGTTGGCCACCTGGCACTGTACGAATTGAAGGCAAGTCGAATCCCCGTTAGAGACACAGCGTACCTTGGCTGTGCGACTGTCGTCTACATAATATATGTTAACGTTTTTCTCCTTCAAGACTTCTCCAGTTTGGGGAATTATGAAAATATTGTGCTACAACCACACCCGACCAGCGACCCCAACCAACCTTTAGTAAGACACTAATACAAATTTAGAGAGAGAGAAACTTGTGACCTAACTTGAGACAGAACTGGAGTCAATGGCGCAAGTATCTCAATTTTGGGCTTGCTTGTCTCTATGTCGTCATGATTGCTGCCTTGTATGTCAATACCCTTCTGTAAATTCCAAGCAAAGGCTTATCGCAAACGAGTAGAACTACTGCGGGTACACCGACATGGGGTCCAATGCAGACCGATTTGGGCTTCACAGCGCAACAGCTGAACAACAGCTACGCATTAGGCTGTGGAGCCTTGTGCGTCGGAGCATTTTTCATGATCCCTTTCGCCTTGAAGTTTGGTCGACGACCTGTGTACATCTTCTCGTCTCTGGCTCTACTTGCAATTTCAATCTGGTCTGCTAATATCAATACTCTGGGTGATCTTTATGGGGTTGGCTTCATGAACTGCTTCGTTGGCGTTCTGTCGGAGGTGTTACTTCAAATTACTGTTGCCGACCTCTTCTTCGTCCACGAGCGGGGTGCTATGAATACTTATTTTATTTGGGCAGTCAACAGTGGTTGTTATTTGGCGCCACTTGCAGCTGGCTATATCTGTACATCTCAGGGGTGGCGCTGGGTCTGGTGGTGGATCACAATTTTCTGGGCCGTCACCCTGATGGTCATGATATTTCTCTACGAAGAAACAAGCTACCTGACAGAAGACTCGAGCGTTCTCATCAATGGTGTTCAAATCGCTCCGCCTACCCCTGAAGTAATTTCGGAGAAGGACGCAGCAGAAATTACGACCACCAAACCGGAAAAAATTAATGTTGCGAAGATTGGTCTCGAGGACGCAAAACCCGAGGCAATACCATATCAACGTGTTCCGATCGACTATAGTATTCCAACAAAAACCTATTGGCAAAAGTTATCCTTCTGGACGTCTGCTCCAGGATCTTTCGTGGCCTTTGTTCGCCACGGTTTCGATCCACTATTGATCTTATTTAGCTTCCCCAGCATCCTCTACATGTCTATACTTTATGGAACAATGACAACAGCTCAGACTGTAATTGTAACTTCCCTATCGACCTACATGTATTTGCCACCATACAATTTCAATGCTTCTCAAATCGGCCTCATGTCCCTCGCGCCATTTATTGGTACATCACTTGGAGTCTTTGTGAGTATTTTCAGTCACTCTCTTATGCTACACGGGATCGTTTTCCTGACCTCTTAATTAGATCACTGGTCCATTAAGCGATTGGTCCATTCTCTATCTCTCGAAGAGAAATAAGGGTATCTACGAGCCGGAGATGCGACTTTGGCTCATCTGTTTCTTCATACCATTCATCCCAGCTGGTCTTTTTATGTTTGGAATCAGCATGGGTGCTGGTGCCTCCTGGGTGCTGGTCGCCATGGGCTACGGTCTCTGCTGCTTTGGTATTGTCCCACCTAGTAGCATTGCCTTAACTTACATAACAGACGCATATATAGAGGTAAGCATTACAGACTCTTACAAACGTATTTTATTGACTTATGGACGATAGATAGTGGCCGACGCACTTGTCGGAGTGACATTTATTCGCAGTATATTCGCCACAATATTTGTCTTCGCACTTACCCCTTGGATTGCCGGGATGGGGATGCAAAACGTTTTCATTATCATCGGAGTTCTCACGACAGCTGTTCTGTTGATAAATTTTTACTTCATTTATTTTGGGAAGAAACTAAGATATAAGACAGCAAATCGATACAGGTACTATACATCAAGACAATACCACGCCCGAGGTAGATAAATGTCAAGTTTATTGGAGGGTCGGGGATGGAAATGAGGCTTTATACTGGTAGTTATGACCAAAATATGTAAAGATATTAGGAGTAAACTATACAACGTTAAGCGGAGCACAGCTCTTGGTATCAATAGCATACAGGCTAAGTGAGGCTTATTAAAGGCTGCGTTCAATATTAATTCATCGTTAAAAGTTCTTATAAGTATTCTGTTTCTAACTCGAGCTTCAATTATATGAGTTTTAGAAAGTAGTTAGCCGGAACTTAATGTTTTTTTTAAACCTTACTTGCTTAGTTACCTCACGTACCCGCCGCCCTTGGCCCACCGTTAGGCTAAACTCACCTATACTACCCTATTCTGCCGCCTAAACCTGACCACGGAACCGGATATACTAAGAAAAATAATACAAGTTGACTTTGATGAGTGAAATGAAGGCATCAATACTATACTAAAAGAGTCAAACCTTTACAATTCCATTCTAGGATTTAGCTAAGGAAAACTTCCAAATATAAAAGATACTGTATAATTAAACTCTCCACCTGCTATAAAACTCCCAGCTCGCTACCTCGCGTTCAATACTTCTTCTTCTTCTATCTCTTTCGTATATATAGTATCAACCAGCCCAGGAAGCGACAACCTGCGATAATTGATAGTAGAATCCCCACCCATTCTCCCGTCTTTCCTATTGCGTACCCATACACAGCCAACACCCCCTTGTCATCAATCTTACACTTGTCAGCCAGTTCAGTCTGATATGTGCACTGGCAATCCGAGCCGCAAGTATAAGTCCGTTCGCCAAACTCGTTGACCATCATGCCCTAAAAGACCCACGCCTGATAGTCGATAAAGTGGAAAACGTAGTACTAGAACGGATTCAGAATCTTTGGAGTTACCATGAAGCCATCAACACTCATCCAGAGCCCGTTCGCGAAGGCGATAATAGCTAGAGCGAGAACAAAGTTTAGAAAGGCGGCGGATACAAGTACGCCGAGGCCCTCGACTGCTACCAGGTCGAGGAAGAGCCACATTACCCACATGAAGAATGCTTCTGAAGTCGGTTGCAAGTTAGATAACCAGTAGGTAATAGCCGAGAATGACAGTGAGATTAGGACTGAGGTGTCGTGGTGTTAGTGAGGGAATCTTTATACTAAGGAAGGAAGAAAAAGACAGAGATAAGGCAAGCCGATGATGACGTTAGAGATCACAAAGGCAGTGGCTCCGTACAAGCCATTGGCTCTTTCCTTGACAAACTTGCTTCGGTCCTCAAGGAAAGCAGGAACATAGGCTACTGTCATGAATGACATGAAGGCCCCTCCGAAAAACTAATACGATTAGTTCTTGACTTCTGAGACTTTATCAAGGATTGGGCGACGAATAATAGCATTGGTAATTGGGACGATTGATTCTTGGTCCGGCTTGAGTCGGAGCCACATTGCACCCATCATAATTGCAAGACCGTAGGGATCATCTCGCATATCGAGTACTTACCTAAGTACATTGCAATACGGATCCCGTAAGCCACGAGGTCACGGTAACTTTTGATAAATGACCTGTGAACCAAGTTTAACACATCACTCACCATGTTTTGATTTTGTTGGGGGATGGATCTTGTATCGATCGTGTTCTCCTCCTGAATGCTTGCTTGGATCTTGTTGCTCAAGCTCTTAGCATGCTCGCTGTTTGCCCAACGCTGCTGCAGAGTCGCTGAACGATTCTGGGCTTGTTTTTGATCTGCGTCGAAATCACTATTCAGCAGTTCTAGGACAAATTCTGCTGGGTTCGTATATTGTGGAATGGGGCAGCCCACACTCTCCAAGTACCCATTCAGAGAAGTAATCGGACCGAAATACTGTGGTTTGCCACCTGACAGAAGGAGGAGCTTGTCGAAAAGTGCAAATGTAGCGGTCGAAGGCTAGTGTATGCTAGCGATCACAATCAACTATTCAATCGTTAGAAGTAAGCAAGAACATGCAGCGTTCGACACACCCGATTCAGCTTCGTGACAGCCTTGATATAGCTGATTACCTCCTAGCTGGCTGAAAAGTCTAGACCACTAGTAGGTTCATCAAGGAACAGTATTCTGGGACCAGTGATGAGCTGGCTAGCAACGCCCAATCTTCTTTTCTGACCTCCGCTAATCCCTCTGTGTAGAGGAGTTCCGACTATGGTATTCGCTTGGCCGCGCAGACCAAAGGAGTCCACGAGGCCTTCAATTCGTGCAACTCGCTCTTCTTTGGTCATTCTCCTGCGTTTGAACGTTAGTCAATGTCCAACCTCATGGAATATTGACTTACGTCTTGTGTCCCAACCGAGCTGCAAAATAAACTGTCTCTCGAACAGTCAAAGACCAAATCAGTGCATCCTCTTGCTCAACGTAGCAAGAAAGATCTCTGAAGGCTGTTAGATTGGGTATAGCACCGTTGACGTAAGTCGAGCCTTCAAGCTCCGCCCTTGGGGTTGCACGATGTGCGAGAACGTTAAGAAGGGTTGTCTTTCCTAAATTTACAACGGGATCAGTGTGTATGAGATGGTCTCGGGTGTGAAATATCTCTCTTAAAATAGAAAATGGATTTGTCGTCTTACCACAACCACTGGGTCCTATGAGGGCACACATTTCACCTAGAATTGAGAGTGAGCATGAGAACTTGAGGAAGCCTAGAATTTCTATGGACCGGCGTTAACAAAGCCATTGACCTTCTCGATAATTGCTTTTGGCTGCTTGCTGACGCCGTCTTTGACAAGGACTCTCACATTCTGCTATCCGAAGTTTTCTACTGTTGTGCCTTCAAGCCATGCCTTGGTCGACGCCTGACGTTCTACTATGATATTCGTGAGGACTCTTTCGATGTCGGCATCCGCAACAAGTAGACTCTAATAGAGCCTGGATTACTGCGTGATGGTCAAGTGTTAATGGAAGGATTGCAGATAGACTCTCCTTAATCGAGAGATACTACTTATACAACCTCCAAGAAGGCACACTCGCCAATTTAATAGAAGGATTATAGGTCTTGAAGGAATATAGTTAGATCGAGTAGTCTAGAGTAGAAAAATACAAGAGTTTGTTATTGTCTAATACGACTTGAGTGCTTACACCAGCAATTCTAGTAGCCTCGGCCTCACGCCCTCTACTTGCCTATTTTCCCGACTCTAGGTCCTTGAATCTCTCTAATATATACGCTACTATTAGCTGGAAATCATGGTGTCTGATCTCTCGAACCATAACCGCCCGTTATGAATCAATTCCCACATATATAGTTCGAATACCCATCATCTATTCCCAAAGTTTTCGGGAGACGCTCGGAAATCTTGCAGCCAGTAGCGATGGCAGTGGACGCGCTGTTGAAGAGGAAAGTGCTGCGCTTCTAGAAGAAAACGAGAATGGCTCTTACGCGCTTCTTATATCTCATCGCAATTGTTTTTGGTGCTAAGAAAATCTATATCGATACGACCTATCTTAATTCAACGCGGTCTATGATCTAAGACAATTGAAAGAAGCTTTGTCTCAGTCCAAGGATACTTGTGGAGACATATTCCTTTTTTTGATCTGTTGCCAGATTACTCCCTCTTCCTCCACAAGCGGGTTTTACGGAGCTCAACCTTGATGAACATCGCCTCATCGTGAAATACTTCCTTGGAATTCTTAGGACTGCATTCATTATGGCAATGTTATGCAAGGTTCTTACAAGGACTATGGTTAATGTATCATATAGATCCCACCTTGGAGAGATGCGGCGCTGTGAGTGTCTCGGACTTCTGTATGCACTAGTACTGATTTCGTGCATAACAATTTCATATATGTCACTTTGAGAACTTTACTCGTTTAGTTTCACCCTTAGCGTTTATTTAGTTCGCATAAACTCCCATTCTAGTCTGATTTCTATTTAAACGTCAAGCCCCCTAAAATTAATTCCTGACAATGTGATTCCCATCCAAGCGTCAAGTCTCCCTGGGCATACACGTTGAATTAACAATTCCGTGTACATTCATCAGAGTCATTTCCAAACCATCCGCACGAGTCCTTCCCAAAATCCCCGCGATGTACATCTCCAAGAACATCGCGATCTCGGTTCTCTTGAGCTCGAGCATTGGGCTCACTGTCACAGCATACGACATCATTCCTGGACTTACACGTGACACTCAGCCAGCGTGTACCGCCCTCACCGTTCGATACAACAATCCCGCAGACCTCGCCGCAGCGACAGCTAGCATACTCAACGCTGGCAGTGCCTTTTGCGACACGGGTCCTGCAACAAGTTCAACCGCTGCACCGCCCCCAGCAACAAGCTCCGCCATTCCAACACCCCCAATCTGCTCCTTCCAGCTGGTTGCGAATGCTCCAACCAAAATTTACAACCTAGATACTATAAAGCTTGTCGATATTGGCGGTGCCTTCGAGATGGATTTGGGCCCAGTATACCCAGGGGGAACCAACTTTACGCTTGATGCGAGTGGACACTTATTCTTTGGAAAATTTCAGATGTATGTCGACGCATATATCGACCAAGCCAATCCTTATTTCGCTTCACCACTACCCTCAGGAGTGATCCTTCCGGTTTGCACAGTCCACGCAGACAAATCCTTCACCTGTATGGCTCCTGGTAACCTCTCATCGTTTTCTCTATGCTCTGGATCCGTCGTGAACTTGGAAATCCCTGGAACAGCTGAGGCGTGTACTGGACCATTTTGCCACTGTAGCACTTTGGCCCTGACAGCAACTGATTGTATCTAGGCTTGGACATTCGAGTCTAAAGTCTAACATTGTTCGGGACTCTTGCCTTGTACTAGCTGCATTGGGATTGAAGGGTACTGGAATTGCAAGGGCTTGCCGCCGGGTCTCTGTCATGAACCTCGTTCGTTGGGGTTAATATTTCGATTGCTTTCCTCTCTTAAGTTCGGAAAAAGAGTCGTAAGAATATTGTATCCTACCTATAGAGTGAGATTATTGCATTCAAGGACAAAAATATTTAATCCACGGCCATGGCCTTGATCCAAGGCTACCTGCAAAACCACGCGACTTTCAAGCATTTGATTAGGGGAGGTGATGAAAAATCAGTGGACTAAGAATGTTAGAATTCTAATGCTGAAAAGTAATTAAAGTGACAGACCCAAAAATGAGGACAGTACTAGGTAAATATCAGAGATCTCGTTTCATTCCTGACTAGCTTTCTGCTGACTTGCCAAGTTCCCTACTCCAATAGTGAGGAGAGCGGCGATGCGTTAAATCCGCAGTGGCTTGTCGTACCCATAAAGTGAGGTGAAGATTGGCACGAAATAATAAGACATCTCATGCCCATGAGAAGTGCTCCGAGTGCAAATAAACACCACCAGACTTGGACCCCCTGAGAAGGTTTAAGTTTGCCTCAGCGACTGAATTGCGCACGTCATTCAGCATCGTGGTAGGCCCACACACGAAGACACCGAGTGACTGTCTCGCTTCCGCCACCTTGTCAGCCTCCTCTCCCACAATCAACGACAGCCGTGGTCGACCCTGATACTGTTTCTCAGGCACATCTACCTCGTTTCCTTCTTCCTTAATACGAATTGCATCCCCCTTATCAGTTGATGGAGAAGATTCGTCTGAGCTCGCTAGGTCTTCAGGCGCTTGGCTTGACACATCTAACTTCTCTGCTGCCTCTCCAGTCACAAACACTTGTACTTGAATGTGTTCTGCAGCCGTTGCTGGGTACCTTGACAATAGCTCAGAAACAGAGCGAAGAAACCACATGCGACTGCTGATGTCTCGAGTTGCGAGTATGACGCGCAGGGAAAGTGGTCCAGAGTGGCTGCTTCTACGAAGACTCTCACTGGCAGAAGTTGTGTTGCCGTCGGTAGCGATCGGTTGTCCTTTTTCCTCATCGCTTGGTAGTAGGCCTCTAATAAATCGCTCGATAAAGGGCAGACACCAACCAGCTCCTGAACCACCTGCGATGACAAGTAACTGTTCACTGTCGTGGTATTTCTGTAGATTGATACCGCCATAGGGACCGTCGACAAGTACAGGTACTAGAACACCAGGATTATCTAGGGCATATTGGTGCAATTTCGCGGTGAGGCCTCCTTGATGGCGAAGGTAGAAGACAAGTTCACATGGCTCATCTTGTCGGGTTGAAGGCAAGGAACAGATAGTGAATGGATGAGCCGAAAGACTTCCAAGTAGACCGAAACTTGTGAAGCGAAGGAAACAGTGCTGTCCAGGTTTCCAATTGAAGTTCGCCGGAATGGTGATTCGAGTGAACCCACAGTCTTCCACGGAGATTTGGGCCTTCTGACTGACGCCGTACTGGAAGCAGGTACGAAGCCAAGGGTAGATATAACAGGGAACATATACAGCTGCTGTACCAACAAAGTAGTCCCTGTGGGGGTATCAGTATCTGTTTTATCCTTATTCATAGGAGCTGCGGATACTGACCATGAGGTGAGGGTGTAATCGCAGTGCCAGAATAGCATTAGCATAAAGACAACAACGGACGTGAAATGGGACAGCTTGAAGAATTCATAACTAAGGTTCCTATGTACGGGGTCAAACATGTTCTTCGTGTTCATATCCCTTTTAGTGTCACTCACCGGATTGTGCTGTGAGATGCAAAGGTAAGCCAAGCCTGGAAGATAATTGCTACAATACCGGTCCAGTAGAACAGGAGACTCGAACTGAAATGAGATTCCATATCATGCGACTTAATATGGAACACGATGAAGGGGAAAGTGTGTAAGAGCGACAGGACGAAGAATGCGTAAGCTATCCATCTGTGGAAAACCTGAAGCTTCTCGTGTGAGACACCAGTGAGCAGTGTGATCCAATTTGTCTTGGTTGCTGTGGCACTAGGTAGACTTAGCATTCCGAAACTTTCACCGTTTTTTGTTAACTTACAAGACAAACGGCATGCACGCCAGAGCCATCCATCCCGACCTGGTGGCCAGTGCCGGTGAATTACCATAGAGCTCACTTGACCAGTAATACGTCCCTGGTGCCAAATCCATCACTGCCAAGCTATCAGCTCTGTCTTGGCGTGGATATGCATCTCTACTTACAGAAGAAGAACAAGGTCCCAGCGAGTCCTAATAGTAAGACACCAACTGGTGCTGAGCTCCATCGAAGTGATTTCACATAGAAGCCACGGTAAGATAGGTATCGAACACCTGCAATGAACTTCCGCAAAATTAGAGGCTCTTTGAATCTGCGATATCCAAGCACGACCGACGATATAATGTGGCCAATTATGAATATGCCAATAGCAGACATGAAAAATGCCACTGTTGGCAGCGCATAGACCCAATCGGCAATGTACCTACAGAATATAGGTCAGTTGATAGGGAATTTGTTGTTGTAAATCGTTTTCATACCAAAAATGCCAGCGTTCCATATAAAATTCACATTGTTCAGTGGTGAGCGGGTCACACATAAACTCACGACTGCCATCCAACTGAAGAGGTGCAGTGAGCCAGGCAGCCATTGTGACTGGAATTGTCAACACGGCTTGATTGTCTCTTCTGTTGTTCCTTAGGAAGTAAGTTGAGGCAAACAATTTCGTTGCCAAACGTCGGGTATGATCAGGATGGAATGATAAGCAGAATTAGATCCAATCAAAGCCGAAAAGTTAATAATGCTTCTCGTACAACGTTAGCGTGTACTCGGAGTACGGGTGGGTCCCTCTGTAAACATGAAATAAACAGCCTCATACCATCTCAAGTCCCGATCCCCCTGTGGATAAAGGTGGGGATTGAAGCTTTTTTGGCCGCGGAAAACGTTTCACATGCGTATTTGTGGGTACCGTTGTACAAGCTTTTTGGCCGTGAGCTTACTTCTGAGAAGCTTTGAGCAAGTTTTGACGGCACAGACTTGCTACATTAAGACAAACTCGAAAAATGTCAAGCATCTGCAGAGCCAATACGCTAGAACCAGAAACATCTCCGCATCTAGTGAGGGGATCTCTTCGTAAGCTTCTCAACCCATTGTAAGATAAGTGTGCTATACCGCTGTCATCCAATTAAACGGTGCCCACGAGTGACACCCCGCTTTGCCAAACCTACCGAATCCCTAATCAGATTAAGCTGCGCTCTTCCCTAGCAAACAATCATTTGTCGCTCATCCCTCCCATTCACCAATATTGCTCCAACGACCTCGTCTCCTCCTCTATACCACAATATCTTCAAGATGGATATGAGCACTATGACGATGGCTGCTTCGACAACCAGCACCATGGACATGGCCATGGCCACATCATCAGCCTCATCCGACACGACCACAATGATGGGAATGGACGAAATGGCCATGACGTTCTTCACCTCCACGAGCACGCCTCTCTACTCCATGTCCTGGATGCCCGCCTCGACCGGACAGTATGCCGGAACTTGCATCTTCCTCATAGCCTTGGCGACTATCTTCCGAGCCATATTGGCCATTCGAATCAACTTTTTCGAGGTCCTAGCCGTGCTTAAGAAACGTCGCGGCGAAACGCTGTCATACTTAGATAAGGAGGATGCTAAGTCTACAAGACGTCCGTGGAGAGTTGACGAAGCTGTGATGTTGGCATGCACGGATGTCGTTCTTGCGGGGATGGGTTATCTATTGTTAGTGTGAAGTGTCAGGTTGAAGCTTGGAGAGAGCGAGATAGCTAACTCTGATAGGATGATCGCCGTCATGACTATGAATGTTGGCTACTTCCTATCGATTCTTGCTGGGGTTTTTCTGGGAAGCATGATTTTTGCTCACCTTATGGCTGGTTCTGCTGCTCATTGAAATACACATTATATACAGCTGCATATGTCTGCCATATCTCGTATATCTTACGTTGTTATTTCAAAAATAGAAAGACTCGTGGGCTATTTTACAAATGTTTAGCACATATCTAATCTTGTTTAGTTCAAAAAAGCTGTCCATAATATAACTTGGGATGAGACGACAAGTTTGAAGCTATATATATGCCAGTCTATAGGGCGAGTAAGGTTTAAATGGTGCATCTGCATGTACTTGAGCATGGGGAGACAAGACCACCCTCGGGTTATAGGTGCGGCAGCAAAACCTATTGCGGTTTAAACAATCTATTTATTATAGAACAAAAGTTCTACCTAGAGCAAAATAAAATCCCGGTGCGTCTCTATGGCCGATCACTTCTCTGCTCTAGTCAGCCTTCCCTGAGTGCACTCGTCACTCGTTACACTTCACATGCAGAACTCCAGAACTACCGTACAGAGGAGACCTCCCAAATTATGGTGCAGTCTGGAGCTAGTGCTTTGTGCTGAATTCTGCAGTAATAGTGGCTGGCTAACTGGCTTCCCGCATCTTCTTCAGCAAGAATCCGCGGATTGCCTCCGGCGATCTGAGACATCCCACATGGGGCAATAGGATTTATTGACACTAGTGTCCTCTGAAACTCCCCATTTCCCGCTTGGTCGCTTCAACTCCGAATGGGGCTAGTGAAGGAATGCGGGGTCCGGGAGATGGCGTACACTTGACTTGAATTCGACAAGGTTAGCTGCCCGCCGGAAGGTATACCCGTTTAAAGACGCAACACTTACTCCAATGAAGTGGCCTGAGTCTTCAAATTTGATGTTCATGGTCAAGCTCCGATTGAAACAAACATAACAGCAGAATCATCTTTGGAATGAAGGAAATAATTTGTAAGAATTTTGGATAGATTCCTGAGAAGCCAATATCAGATCTAGAGCTACACGCCAATAAAAATGAACGAGCGGAAATATATTGCCCAGGGAACGGACCGTTCCCGCCTTAATATCAACGCTCAAGAATTAGTATTTTTCTTTAAATGGTTTTCTTCCTAAAGCTTTGTGTGGAGGGCAATCGGTAACATGTCTCCACCCGAAGCTAAAGTCTCTAGAATCGCAGGTATTCCTTCACATTACTAAACTTATTAGATGAAGCGTCCCTCTAGTTACTATTTGCCCTCTCCCTCTCTTTCACCGTAATCCGAAGTAACTAAAGCCCTCTCGCTTCCCATCGCTACCCCACTCCACTCTTGAGGCTTATATCATCATCCTTAGAACCAGTTCTGGCGTCACTCAGCCTTTGCTCCTCCCAGGTTCCTTCTTGGCCCCTAAACCAAAGCTTCTCCTGAGCAAGCTGTAGAAACCAAGGCAACTCACGTCCCCAGGTCTTATACGTCCAGTATTCTTTCAGGTCTGTGTCTACTGGTTGAAGTCTACCTTTGGTGACCAATTTTGTCACCCAGATCAACCCATTCAGAATTGCATACGAAAAAAGTCCTGCAATCAGACCATAGGCAACCGAGTAACTGTACGGCATCATAATAATCGTGATGAAAGCGGGCAAGGCGTCGCCAATGAAGCCCCAGTTTATACTAACAACTTGTCGCATCATAAGGTATCCAACAATAATCAATGTGCAACCAGTTGCCCAGGGAGGGATAGAAGCAAAAATCGGTGCGAAAAACATAGAAATCAAGAAACAAACGCCTGTAGTAATAGCTGTCAAGCCCGTCTTCCCGCCGACAGTAATACCTGCGCCAGATTCAATGAAAGCTGTGACTGGAGAACATCCGAAGAGTGATCCAATCGAGATGCAAGCAGCGTCAGTACAGTACGCCAAAGTCGAACGGGGAAAGTCCCCAGTTGAAGGATCCACAACCCCAGAAAATCGTGCCATAGAATACAGTGTTGCAGTGGCGTCTATAATGTCGACGTAAAGAAAGGTAAACAGTGCAAGAGCAAAGTGAGAGCCTGCTTGAGAGATAATAGCCCAGTCTTGAGCCACAAGAGTTTGAGAAATGGGATGAAAATGAACAACTTTCTTGAAATACGAAAACATTTCATCCCCCTGGATAGTATCCGGGAAGAAAGTGATTGGGGTACCCCGACTATCTATTGTCAGTTGCATAAAGACTAAGATTGGAAGTGATACTTACGGCCAGGATAGAATCGAGACAACACAGATGCCAATGATAATAGCTGATTTGACACGGAAAGCCATTAGGTAAACAGTGAGAACTCCCCCACCAAGAATACCAAGCCAGAGCTATACCTGATTAGCACTCGACTCGATGGATTACTGACTGTGACGTACAGTAGGGTTCGTCATTGTATGACTTGTGCAAGATCCTGAAGCTGGGTCCAAATATTGTGGGGGACAGCCAGCGATGCTCGTCGGCGTGGCGACTCCGCCAGAGATCAAGCCGATGCCAGAATACGACATGCCGATCTCTGAAATAAAGAAGCCGATACCGACACCGCTGGCGACTTTGATAGACGACGGAATGACTTTTATGAGCCACTGCCGCATACCAATAAGTGATAGAAAGATAAAGATACAACCCTCGATAAAGACAGCGGTCAAGGCAAGTCGATAAGAAACAAACCCAGAGCCATGATATCCAACGACTTGAAAGGTGAAGTACGCATTAAGACCCATTCCAGGGCTATGCATCATCAGAGTTAGCTTAAGTCAATCGAGTCCGGGTGGGAACTCACGCTAGTGCGACTGGTAGGTTAGTGAGGAAGCCGAATGCGATTGAGCTGATACCAGAAATGATAGTTGTTGCCGTGATCAGGTCTCTATTAAGGTCTATTGTCGTCAGCTATGAATTCAATGATTTTCAGAGAACGCACTTGACAAGCACCGCCCATACGAAGCGTCCTTATCGCAAAGGACGTCATTGGGATCTATTCCCGGACAGACACAAGTCCCGCCAGTCTGCGAAAGGATATTTGCCTTCGCCTGTCATTATTTCAAAATCATGCTGTAGATTTAGGTTTCCACTCACATTGACAGTAATGATATATGCCATAGTAAAAAAGGTTGTCAGCCCGGCATATATCTCAGTAAGAAACTTGGAGTCCTTCCGTTCATTTGGCTGTCGCTTGTTAGCACTAATATCTTATTGGGTGGTTCTGGCACTTGCATGTCCTGAGCCCTCGAGGCGAAAGACTCGACCAAATGTAGATTTGGAAATTTTGTCATTCACAGCGACTACCAGATGCTTGACTGAAGCCATACTTGTTAAGAGTATACATGAATATGTACATGCATTCAGGGCACTGGCTCTGGGGAATATGATCCAGATATAGGAATGCTAGCGGAAGGAACATTCTAGCCCCGGTACAAATCGCTATAGCCGAAGTAAGTCAGTGAAACCCCTTTGACATAGGCTTTTAATTTTTCTGTTGAGATGATGAAAAGTCAAAGCAATTCGATAGTCCGGGTCATTCC
Source organism: Articulospora tetracladia (assembly GCA_003415645.1). Taxonomy (NCBI): domain Eukaryota; kingdom Fungi; phylum Ascomycota; class Leotiomycetes; order Helotiales; family Discinellaceae; genus Articulospora; species Articulospora tetracladia. Next base: position 263,392 of record PYIV01000015.1, read on the forward strand.
CAGCCACGAAATGGTGATTGGATCTGAAAGACCGGGCGACTGGAAGGCATCTGAGATAAGCGAGCCAGCGTTGATTGACTCTGGAATATAGAGAAAAGTACGCGTTGGACCTGTTGCTGAATGTCTTAAAGATCCCGGGGATCACGCCACTTTTTTTGTATTGGCTTGAGTGTGAGACATGCGACATGACCCGCTTTTCAAGCTGAACGGGCTGAGTACACTACAGCTCAAAAGTTGACTTCTCTGTGAGACATCACCGGGTACAGCTACAGCCCTGCCGGTGACGGATATGCTAATGTAAGCCGTGTGCTAGAGCTATAATGGGATGTTCTGGCCACAAATTTGAAGTGCTCCACTATACAACCACCATTTGTTCTATGGATGTATACTGCAGGTCACTGAAATCAGCCCAGTTTCCAGCCCAGTTTCCCAGTCCTCCATAAGACAGATATTAGTGAATGATTCTGGTAGATTTTAGGAGTGGTGAGATTTTTCTGTAGCCATCATTCGAATGGGTACTGTTGGTGCTTTGACCCATACTAGTGTAGCGAGTCATGGTCGAGAGTGACCTTTATGGTGCTCTGCTTCTCATCGGCCTGTTGGCGCTTGCATGCGACCATGAGGAGGACGAGAGTGAGAATGAGTATGAGGATGGGAATGGTGGGGTTCCAAAGGAATTTGACAAATATGATCTAGTTCGCAGCCACTGAAGGGGACTAAGTTGACATCAGGCCACCCGCACAGACTGCATCTTCATTCACTCGACTAACGGGAACGGCGAGGAGGACAAAGATGTCTTGGCCCCTATTATTCAGAGATTGAATCTGAGAAAATGTGTTCGCCTCGCTTCGAATGAGGACGCACACAAGATGCGCTCTAGTGCAGCTTGCGCACGTTCGGGGACCTCTTAGCTTATTGCATCACAAGCGCTGTACTCTTCAAATACAGAAATGAATGCAATATACCTTCATCCAGCTCAATATTCAGAGAATTACTGACTGGCACTTACAATCCCTTTGTCTTCCATTTGCTTCCCCCCTCCCCTCATTTATTTCTCCAAGCAAGGGCTTCGTTCCAAATGTTCGATGTTTCCTGGGTTGATCCCGCCCGAGAAACTGTAGGTGAGAGGAGGAATCGAAAAGAGCAAAAGACCGAAACGAGCCTCCATCTGAAAAAAGAGAAAAGAGCCCCGCGAGAAGCATCGTTAAAGAGCTCGGCGTCTTCCGAGGCGACGATAAAGGCTCTACAATTGGAGGCTCCTTCTTCTGAGAAAGCTTTCTTTAAATGGACTAAACCAAGATCCCATCTCGATCTCCCTCTCCGCAATACCACCTACGATGAGCAAATATCCACCAATTACATCAGGTCGGACTCACTAGCGCTCAGGCAGTCAAGAAACAAGGAGTTCTTCGAGTCCTCTTACTCCGAAGCTCAATCAAATGCAGCCCCAGAAGCCCAGACGCTCTCCACGAGTGAGTATATTATAGCCGCCACAGCTGAACTCTTAGGGGTGCTTGACGACTGACGATTAGATTAGGTTTCGATTCCAGAGATGACTATAATCGAGTCGAAACAGATAGATGGTCGACGGCCGAATCAATCTGTAGTTGGAACTCCGTCACAGACTCACTTGCACCGTGTTCAAGGACAAACAGTTTTGTCATCCAGCCATTGTCGCCGGGCTCTTTTGTCTCACAGAGAATCGAGGTGGTAGTTGGCCTGCGCGACAGTTTGGAGAATGCACAAGAAATAATCTTCAATGTTGTTTCTATCAGTGCAGCTGAGTCAATCCCACCTCAAGAGCAATCAATAGAGCAGGACGGTCTCCCTCGTTCATTTTCACAAAACTCGCTCCATGAAGATGAGCCTCAGTCACTCGAACACATCCATCCCCAACCCAAAATAGAGTCCTCTTTCGCCCTGGACGATGTTCCTCAACCGAGAGTATCCGGACCTGCTTCAAATATACGAGTAGCAGCGTTATCAGCCCAGTCTACTGGTCGTGGCTATCCTCGGGATTGCCAATTAACCACACCGCAACCCTGGAAAGCGCCAGAGGCGTGGGAGTACCTTGCAAAGTCGGCAGAATCGCCAATTCCCCCTTTGCCATCCACATTTAGGACAACACACTCGTTTTTAAATGAGAGCTCACCAAGTTCTTCTCATCTACCACTGGCTGCCTCGAAGCTCCTCGACTATTCCCGCCGAGTTCAAACAGATTCGTCGTAAGATTATGCTGATGCAGACTGCGAGCAAGGAGATTATGCTAGAAAGATTGCACGAGGACTGGACTAGAACTATGGATGGAACTGTGGAGCTGGAATCAGAAATGCACAAGCACATGTGGATGGTAACTGCAATGAGAGAGCTTGCCAATCCTGATAGTCGCGAAAGTTGGGGAGAAGAATTCGAGTCGGGTAAGCAAAGAACTTCCTACTGAGCGGACAAAGAAAAGACAATAGGAGAGCGAGACAAAGTTTTGAGTCTTGTCGAGATTTTTGGTTAGTAAAGCAGTGATAGCAAACTTGGAAATAATTTAACAATATATAGTATCGGTATCTTACTTGGCTGTTACCATACCCTCCGAAACCGAGCTTCATCATCTCTCCCCGACACCCTTATCTCAGGATCAACTCGTAAATGCCATGCCGCTTTCCGTTTCAACGGTGACGCCACATCTAGCTTATGCCTCGAATATCTTCAGAAGCATCCACGCTTCCAGCCTGGCGTCACTCTTCGCGTCATCTGCCATCCCAAAGATATTGAGAGAATGCCACCGTGTACTAGCCTCGCCTTTATCTCGAATTCGAAAATCTGCATTGGCAACGAGTGATTCACAATAGTGTATCGATGCAAAGCGCGTCTTTGATAGTGGGATTGGTAGAGGAGGTGTCCTTCACCTGAAAGTCGTAGACCCGTATCCGGTTTCCGCAACTCTTGGACCCCTCTTCTGAGATTGGCTCGATCATTACCTAGGTTTTGACCTCAAGAAACAATTTCGCTGTCTACATCCCGGCTGCCTACCAGAAGCCGGATTACCTGCGGAAGGCAGCACGATAGTGTAGATGACACTTCTTGTTTCATTTGCTACCTCTTCGGAGCCTTCGGCACCTAGCGTATCAGGACAGAAGAATAAGAATTATGGCGCGGAGCAAAATGCTGTAAAGAAGATGGGACAAGGAGCGAGGCCAGAGGAGCAGCCGCATAGAGACAATGTCAGACGAGAGCTCGAGACTGTGGTTGGCAGGGAGTTTTGGAAAGAAAATCTGGGGTCCTTATATTCAATTGAAAGGGGAGAAATGGTGGGGGGAGGATAGTGATATACTTGATGAATACTGGTCGAGAGGAACACTTGCCAGTCAGAGATTAGATGGCATTTAGGAGGATCTGGTCCGCAAAACCGAACAGGAGGACATCAAAGAGTACTCTGGGGGCTTTTTTGTTACTATTGCATAGTGGAGTCCGGCCACTACAATAAAAAGTTTCCTTTTCCTCGAGAAGAAGAGAGCGCGGCGCTTTGGACCGAAGATTGATCCATTTTGGTTAGTAATATACCGAAGAGGAGCCGATGCATCGACGAAAGAAGCGTACTTTAGGTAAGGTAGGTAGGTATCTCATCAGCCCATGTTGCAAATTACTAGGTATGGTATGAATACGCGACTCGGCGCCAATGTGTGGCCCCATGTATATGCCCGATTGCAATCCGAGATCGGGCGCCAACGAGAATATGTCCAGCTCGGGCAACTGTTCTTTCTCCAAGGATTGCAACTTTGGTGCGCATTATTCGAATCGTTCGCTACTCTTATTTCACAACGATTCTTGAACTATAAATAGGTGGATATAGGGTTTTGCAGAAGGTCACGTGTCGAAATGGGTGAAGCTGTCGGAAGGGGTGATAACGAGCCAACCGCCATCTCGCTTCCCAACTCAGAGCAGTTTTACCTGCAGAGCGAGCAGAGGGAGAATTATCTGATCCAAGTCTCTTGGCCACTGCATTGGCAGGGTGAACAGTCATCTAATCAAGAGTCGCTCCCCATCATGCGAGTGCCCATGACAGGATTCAGAAAATACGCCGACTGACATACTAAAACTAGATATTTTGTTGATGGAAATGCGTTATTCTTGACTGCAACAGAGACTGCCTGGCGTCGTGCAGTTGAGTCACATTTCGCCGGCGGAGGCATCATTGTCGCTGTGGGATATCCCCTGAGGGGAAAAGTATATGATGGTGCACGACGCAGCCATGATCTCACTCCGCCAACAGCAACTCCAATCTCTGGATATGGAGGTGCGGATATGTTTCTCGACTTCATTGAGAAACGCGTTCGACCAGCGGTCAAGGCACGCTTCCCAAAGATGACCTTCTCGAGGGAAGCGCTCTATGGACATTCATATGGAGGATTGTTCGCCCTACATGCATTATTCACACGCCCTTCTTCATTCGATTGCTATATGGCCAGCAGTCCCTCCGTTTGGTGGAACAACAAGTATATTTTAGAAGAAGCGACGGCTTTCTTGGAGAAGGGGAAGGGTTTGGACGAGAAGTTGCCGTCGCTGATGGTTTCCTGGGGCTCCTTTGAGCAGAACCCCCCTCAGTGGGACAATGAAGCACCGGACCACTATGAAGGAAGAAAAAAGATGGCTGCATATTTCAGAATGGCTGATAATGCTCTTGATCTTTGTCAAATGCTGCAAGGTTCTAAATGTCTACGCACTGTCTTGGTGAAGGAATATGATGGAGAGGAGCACACGAGTGTTATGGCATGCTCAACGAGTCGGAGCTTGACGATGTTCTTTGAAGACTGGCCTCTGAACCCGTCCTAGTCTCCTAGTCTTATACTCTCATCCGGTTACGTTAGAAAAACGGGTGAGGGGAGCAATATACTAGAACCAGCCATATACTAGTTTTAGCTTATCTCTAAAACAATGACGAGATTTTGATTTTCCGAAGGTAAGAAAAAGAGATGCTCTAATGTTTCTGAGGCGAAAAGAGACTCTAAATTATCTAAGGTAGAGAAATGGAGGATCAAATGTCATATACTAATCCAAAGGAAGGTTGAAGCCTCCCAGAACCTGTTTCATAGCCTAAGATCCATGCGTACCTACCCCTCAATCCAGGTACGCGGCTGTTGACCTCTCAATTCTACATTTAATCCTTCACTCCTACCATCAATTACAGCTGGGCGGCATCTTGTAGTGAAAAATGTGTACCCATTAGTACCCAGCTCTCAATTCCGCCCTACCACGGTTTACTGTCACCTACAACCTAAAACAATCCCTATCATAATATAATAGCTGTATCGCAACTGCTGTAATAATGCCGACTAAACCATTGTCGCTTCAATAGTTTTAGAATGTCTTTAAAAGACCACACCCTTGGTTTGCTTCAAAGTCTTAACGTTTAGGTCTCTCAACAGGAACATCCAAATCAGATTCAAGGCCGAAATAGCGGTTCCTGCTGCAAGCATTCTAGCTTGGGCATAGCCGTACGCTTCCTGGATTGCGAGCCGTGTTGGACTACCGACTGGATAGCTGAGTTGAGTGACCAGGCTCCCGTAGATGCTCGTCAGATCTGGTAGAGCAGAGTCAGGCAGCTGGCGTATAAGCGCCGATTCGAAAGTATTTGTCCAGATAGCACCACAGACCGCCTGACCAATAGCACCACCAACAGTGCCAGATACAAATAGTAAAGATATCACAGCTGCGGTGTGCTGATGGTCGACTGCTGCCAGAACCGCGAGCTGGCAATTGAGGATGAAAATAGCTCCACCGATAGAAGTGAAAATCTCGCACATAATAATATACCCGATATTTCCGTTCGGCTGACGGAAGTAGATCATAAGGCCGAGAGAAAAGGTGTAAAGCGGAGCAGCGATATAAAAGAGCCACTTGAAACGGCCAGTTCTACGAATCAAGAATCCGATACAGAATAAGAGAAATCCAGAGACAACGGAAAAGGTACTGTTGATATATCCAGCGTTGACCGTGGACTGGTTATAAACAACCTGCAAGAAGGAGGTGAAATACGAGGCCCAACAGTAGTAGGAGATCTGGTATGTTGCATCAATAAGACAAGCTCCAGCGACAGTTCGATCTGTTAGAAACTCCCAATTAAGGAATGGAATAGGAGCCAAGAATCTCTCATAGAGGCCAAAAGTAGCGAGCAAAATGAAACCAAGTACAATCATGGCGATGATGTAACCGGTTTTCCAGCCTTGAGGAGCGGTAGCCGCGAGAGTAAAAGGCAATAAGAATATAACCAGACCGCCAGCGAAAAGGAAAACGCCCAGCACTAGACAATAGATGAAATATTAGCACTCTGCAAATTGAACCCTAGATCTTGGCACAAGCTTACAGTCGAACTCCGCAGTCCAATGCCTGACGTTCTGAAGAAATGTTCTCCCACTATCTTCTCTTTCAGCTTGCACCATGCCCTGTCTGACGGCTTTGCGAAAGTTAATCTTCAGATTTGCGTAGAGGGGAGCTGCAACAATCGGGGTAATGATTGCGAAGGCACCAAAACCCCAGCGCCAGCCAACGTTATAGTACGCTTCGGTGGCTGCTTTCGTACCAGCAAAGGCTGTGATCATGTAGGGCGAAGAAGTGAATGCAAAAGCAATACCTCGATTCCTAAGATTGGAGGAATCGATAGCAATGACCTCAATAGAGTAGATGACGCCTGCGAAACCAACCGAGTAGAAGACCTAAAAGCAGCTGTTAGTCAGCCAGCCAGCACGACTTGTTGTTTTTCATCTTACCTGAGCGGCGCAAAAGGTACCGATACTGTTTGAAGCAGCCATGAGGATCATCCCAAGTGTGGCAAAACCAATCATCAAAAGAAAACCCTCGGCTCTTCCCCAAATATCCAGGACCTTTGCCATAGGAATATAGACTGCAGCAGTCATTGAGCTTGCTACAATGCCAATAGTTGCCAACAAAGAATGTCCAGAAAAGCTACTCGTGGCGAAGGGGAGCAGAGTCGCAAGAATGTAGATTCTGAACCCATTGACCAGGAACATCATCCAGATGCTATCCAGGTGTCAGCTTCGCGAAATCCGGGAGTTTAAAAATGAATCATACAGGATAAACGTCAGAATTAGATTCTTCCTACTCCAGGTTAGAGTTACAGCCTGTGCGGCTTCGACACCATGGGATAGGTTTGCACTCGGTACTGTGTCCTCGCCACTTTTCAGTAACTCTGGACCAGTAACCGAATTATCCTTGGGTACTGCCGTCATGGTCTCCATGTTCACCTGGTTGGAGCCATCAAGGTGATCCGGGATTGATACAGTCATTGTTATCTCCTCAAAAGATGATATTGAGAGAGAGTTGAACGGAGACGGAAGGTTGGAAAGTTGAAGGGACAAAATATCTCGACGACGTACGATTCTGAGAGATTTAATCTTATCCGATCGGAAGATAAGATTAGATTTTCTTCAGCCCCACACTGCCAATCGTTTTCAACCGATGTCGGCTATACAGTGGCTCGAGAAGTGCTCCATCTCTGTGTAGCCTGATTTTCCATAGGTGGGGGCAAGGATATCTGGGCACCTAATTTATTCTCTCGGTTGGGGATAGCCGGATTCATTGGTGGGGCTAAAGCGGAGCGCACTTGGGCCACCCTTGGTGGATCTATGTGAATATTGCATTTAGCTGTAATATCTTTCTTAAGTCGACCGTTGATTGTCCGCCCGTGATGTGTTGGTGTGATGCCTTGCGGAGAGCATACAGTTACTAAAGTATTAGCGGGTCAACCGTCAGCCAGTGGCAACTGGATAAAGATGTTGGTGGCAAGACTGAGTCCCTGCTAGACCGCTGGAGCATAGGGCACAGTCGAGTCCCCGTCTCTAGAGAGCAATCTCTTAATTGTGGTTTCAGGATGTGAGAATTAATATGAACTCCAGTACTAACAAGGGGTGAGAAACACGTTCTAAGTCTTGAAATAGCAGCCTAGGTCTCAATATTTTCAGTGGTGATTGGCAGCACAAAGTTTCTTTTATCTTGTCTTGAGAACACCTACCCTTGAAACAATGTAGCTGACGAGGATACAATCGACGCCTTGTAGAAATATTTATGATTGACAGATCTGCATGCAGCAACCGCATTTGTCAAGCCACGTTCCTCTCACAAGAGACTGGCATATTCCGCAAGCGCTCTTGTCTCTCACCACCTTTCTATACGTGGAAATACCTATACTACCATATTAACTAGACTTTCTGCACCATGTTGCAAAGTGAATGCTTCTATCCGCCACGACAGACCTAACACACCTAAGATCTTTGGTTCGAGAGAGCTGAGGAGCGAGCTACCACTACCAGCCATTAGAATTGACTAGAGATGCGGATATGTCCCGTGGTTGCCAAGTGCTGAGACCTGGGGTTGGATAAAAAGTGTGGTGAGACGTGGGCATTATGACAGAGACTGATGGCCGACAAGAGTTGACCAGAGGAGTATAGAGCAATATTGCGATTGCTGCAAGTTAGCACTGCTATCTCAATGAATTTAGGAGCTACAAACGCGTATTGTGTGGGTAATATTATCGTTGTTAGTACAACAGATCGAGAGACCGAGATAGGTAGCGTGGAACGTATACCAAGGGGCACATTTTCGGAGTGGCTTCTGCGAAGCTCTATTTTATAGTTGTTCTTCTCAGTATACTGGATACGAAGAGCGGGCTTCACGCACGGTGGGGGACCTGTTATGGCTGGAGAAGAAGTCTCTGTAGATTAGAGACTCAGTCTCTAGTTCTAGAGGAAGAATATCACGAATTTATCTTCTATTAAAGGACGGGACGATGAGGATAAGGACGAGAACGACTTGGAAATTTCTCACCCTATAAGCGCTCTTTCTAAACGTATATAATCCTCTCCTCTCTTCTAGAACTCTATCGCACCCGCCCCCTTAGCAGAGCCTGAGCAGAGCCTAAGTATGCATAAGCACACCCTAAAGTCAGCCTGCGCACTATAATGTGGAACACCGTTTTGGCCTCCTATATGCCCCCGCTACAGTTTCCTGGCCGAACTTTGCCCGGAATTCGTTTCTAGTCCCTTACAAGGGTTCCCGTCGCAGCTGATTTTGGATCCTTCCTATACGCATTCTTGCCCTGATCGAAGTGTGCAGTGTGGAGGATCGCTGCTATAGTACTCCTAGATAGAACCTATTCTCTGCCTTCTTTTCTTTCTTTTTCGCTTTTCCTATCATTCAATTTTTCGTCTTGGCCGACAAGTGAAGCATTGAATTAGGCGTTGACGGGTAAGAAAAGTTTAGATTCGTTCCGTGTGCGCGACTCATATCAAATGGCTTACTGGCCTGGTCAGGGCGAACTGTCCCCTCTGGCTTGCTCCGTCGCTGGTGGAAGCCTCGAAGGCGTCTAATTTTTCGATCGCTCTTGATGCAGATCCAGAGTGTCTGGTCTATCGGCTGCAATCAAGACCTTCCACATACAATCGCAGGAATGACAGCGTCTTGGTACGGGAAAGCCTCGAGGTAGGTGTAACCACACCAAAGTGAGCATGGATGATGCCTTAAACCGGTGGCTTCGCGGGGAATGAACAATGTCTCAGGCGCTGTGACCTCGCGGGGAAGCGTTCCCAAGGATCGCCTCCAGGTTAAATTCCGCTACTACCCTTGCTGTGTTTTTGCTTATTTAATAAAGCGGGAACTGGGAGTAAGCCTAACCTCTAGCATTAAGCTTTGAGTTTAGCACGTGTGTTGAACTATAATATAGGTATTCTAGGGAGATCATAGAGAATAGAAATCCCTAGTAGAACAAAATGGTAAACTCTCCTTCGATTTTGGATACACACTACGAAAGTGTGGGTGGCTTGTCGTAACAAAGTGTCATAGCGGTATTGCTTTTGATTCTTCGATCGGCTATTCTATCAAACCGAAGCAGAATTCGGTAAGCATTGGATTGTCCACCCACTAATAGGGATCGTGGTCTGGGTTTAGACCGTGGTAAGACAGGTTAGTTTTACCCTACCGATGACACCCTCCACCATGAAGACGGACGAACCAGCCATTCTCACAAAAAGCCACGAACACGAAAGCTCTATTTTCATAATTCAATATAAATTCGACGCAACAATAAATTTCGGTAAAGCAAAGGCAGATATATTATCTCTCGCGTTCTTGTTTTAATTGAATTTGAGACGCAATTACTGTATATTTGTCATTGCAATATGCGAACGCACAGGGTTCTCGCCTGAGGAGATGATCGGGTTTCAGTACCCGGGGCCCTTCGTACCGTGTTATCCTCTTTTCCAGTATCATATTCTGCGATCTCTATAACGAGAAGAGATCTCCGTTTGTGGTGTGGCGCTTTTTGGGCCGAATTCCGAGAAACATGGATAGTGGAAAACGCCGATGTAAGCTTGGCTTGGATACGCCTCGCGCGTGAGGTGATTTGGGGTAGAAAAAGAAAAGCTCCATTGCTCTTCTAAGGAGTAGTAGAAAGAGTATTTCCTGGGCTAATATTCGATGTTCTAAAGGATATCAATCGTGTATCATACGCATCAGTATCAGGAAACTTCTTCTCAATTCTCAGTCACAGCAATTCTTTCAGATATATAGACAGCATGGACCATTCTGCCGCAGATACCGACTTCGCACCGAAGTACTTGATTCCTTGTGGGATATTAGTTGCCATAACACTTGGCCTTTGCATCACCAGGATCTATACTCGTTTGCGTCCTGTGTGTTTCCTCACCTGGGATGATTATCTGATCGCAATTGCGGAGGTAAGCCAGCGACCCAATTATTTCCTGTACAACGGATAATAACCTCTGGGATAGATACTTTCCTTCGCTGGTTATCTCACTGCTGCAAGAGCCACTGTACATGGATGGGGCCATCTTAGCTCCTACGTCTCTGAACAGAACAAAATACTGGCCTTCAAATATATTTTCGCAACCGAGATCCTTTGGATACTTTCCATAGGCTTGGTTAGGATATCAGTAGCATGCTCTCTCCTGCGATTCAGTACTTCCAAGATTTGGAAAGGCATTCTGTGGGCGTTGATTGCTATCCAGGCCATGATATCCTTTGGTTTGATTATATTTGTGTTTTTTAATTGCCATCCCTTGCGCGCATTTTGGGAGCCGGTCACCAACGTTCGTTGCTGGAGTCGGAAGTATGCCCTTGTTTATGACTGGGCTTCTTCCGGTAATCACCCCCGATCCCATTGTCTTCTGAAAGCTAATTATATATAGCGACTCTTGTCCTGATGGACTTTATCCTCGCTCTTATGCCAATTCAGCTTATTCGAACACTCAATCGGCCCCTTCCCGAAAAGATTCTAATCAGCTGCCTCATGGCAATGGGACTCCTTGCAACAACTATCGCAGCCATTAAGATGACTACTTTCAAGGGTGCGTTCCTAGGTGATCCACTCTCGTCCACCGTTATTGGTTCCCTCTGGGCCAAGCTAGAAGAGCAGTTGGGTATTACCGCTGCTTGCATGCCCTGCCTCAAGGCATCCGCCGAGAAATTCCTGCGACGTGTTGGGATTCTGGCGACGAGGTTCGGACAGAGTATGGAGTTGCCAAGCTTTGTTGTGCCGAAAAGACAAAATTCGACTCTATTGCCAGTTACTCTGGCATATGTAGATCACGACAAGACAGTTGTAGAGGACGGCGATATGGGGTCGGTTGGTTCCACGAAGAGTATTTGGACTAGTGGGACTGTTGAATTGGTTAATTCTAACTCTCCAGAGACAAGGTCAGAAGGGGCCGGACCTGGGGGGCTGCAACAGCTGATGCAGCTGGAGGGCAACAGGAGGATCGTTGTCAAAACTTGACAAAAGTGATGTGAAAGAACAGAGGTCAGATCAAGTGTAATTAGCTAAAAAGCGAGAAGTCAAAAACATATGGCGATATAGTAAATCTTGCTCAGCATACTCAGGCCTACTCAGGTGAGCTGCTCAGGGTGCTCAAGGTGCTCGGGTGAGTTGCTTAGGTTGCTAATACAGCTCAGGTGAGTTGACTGAGCCGAGGGCGATTAGCGCCTAAGCAAGAGCAGCAAGCTTACTAACCAAAAGTGAAGTCTAAGAGAGAGAAAATTAATCGACAATACCATAATACCTGGACTGTCAGCTAATGATAATGTCTCCCAAACTGGAACTAATCTGCAGGGAACCAGTATTGCAAAAGGATAATATTAAACAATTAGATGCCTTTAATCGCCAACTGCAGGTCCTGTTATTACTCAGATACTTGAAACATCCTAATATCATAAGACTCCTCTCGGCATACAATATGGGAAATGAGAATAAGTTTCTGCTTCTAGTCGCTGAAGGAGATTTTTAGGATTTCCTTACCTACGATCAAACCTTCTAAATAAGCGACAATATTCTCACGTCCCAGTAGGCGTTGTCCTTGGCCATCGAGGCGGTCCATTATTTCTCTTTGCAGACAGCTATAATATACGAAGATTTGGCTGCCATTACTATTTTAAGCCTCAAGCCCCTTGTATATAGGCAAAGATCTCGTCCTCACCGTCTTTGGATTTTCAAGATTGAGAGGAGAAAAGGACGGCTCAGGTTCTCTGATGAAGCGCGGGAAAGGCTTATTTATTACACCTGAATGCGGGATTTCAGATAGAGACTTTGAGCCCAGTTCGATTGGTAGGACAAGTGACGTATGGTCATTTGGCTCCGTATTATCAGATGCCTTGACATACGTTGGTGCTAATCCTCGAGTTGTCCTACCACTGTCAGGAACTTAAAATGCTCGAGGCAAATCAAGCTTGATGCATTGAAATTCTACTATTTCGACGACAGTAAAGATGTTAACAAAGCACCAATTAGATTTCTAGAACAACACCTCAAAGGAACTTCACTCCTGATTCAGATCACTTACGCTACTGATCAGTGAAATCTTGTAATTTGACCCCAAAAATGATTGAAGGCTTCAATCACCACCACCTAAAGGTTCTTCCATATAGCTCAGCAGGATACTCTAAAGACAATGTGCGAGGATATAAAAGGTTGAATGAGTCAATAGAGGGGTGAAAGAGATTCATTTCACGTGAGACTAGGCTTTCTTGAAATTAATCGCATGCGTCACTTCTTTTTCTACCAGAGAACTACACAACCCCTAAGATCCATCTACTGCCGCAGACTGACTCGGCGCAGATAAAGCAGTCCGAGCACCAACTATAAGAATATCCTCTTCACTTATTAACGACATTTTTCCGTTTGGAGGTGCTCCCTCAACCAATCCACCCAAGAGGTAGCCTCCTCCTCTTCCTCCTCCTCTTCCTCCTCCGACTCTTCCTCATGCGACTCTTCCTCATCTGAATTATCCTCCTTCTCATTATCTTTACTATCCTCATCCTCCTTCGACTCATTAAACAGCTCCCCTATTTGGCAAATATCCCCTTCCACACCACGCTATCAATCTCTTTCCCTGCCTCGAAAAACAGTACACTCCAATCCTGACAGCCATGACTGCTAAGATATATCCCTACGACAGGTGCATCTTCAGCAGCTGACGAGTGCAACAATATCTTATTAGGATCGACGCAACCAATCCCACCGTCCTCACCATACCCGTAGTCTTCAGCGAATGAGATGAAGCCTAAGGGGGCTCTATGAGGCCATTCTAGGATCCAGAGTTCGAATTCTGCAGGGATACCGAGGCCAGCGCCTGGGGGGCGCCGCGCGATTTCAGCGCGGAGATTGGCGAGATATTCTTCTCCCAAGAACGGTTCTATATTGCTAGGTAGACGATACGAAGGACGACGGGGGAGTTCCAGGTAGAGCTCGAGCAGCTTAGCCCGGGCAGACAGGATGATATTGGGTTTTGAGAGGGCGGCATTAACCCTGTCCCTCCAGATCGTGCTTGTGTGTTTTATATTGAGGAGACTGATGAAATCTAGGTAGCCGAGTATACCTTGCTGGAGTTCTGTGGAGAGTGCTTCGAGAGACATCTTACAGATCGCCTGCGGTGTAAAACAATGAGTTGTTCAGATCAGATGGGGCTTCCATAAGCTTGTTCTAAAACGATACTCGAAGCGAGTACTAGAAATTACACTTCTACGCGTAAGTACAGTCACATCTTGCTTTTTTGCGTCACGTTCCTGCTCAGGCATGGAGGAGCCGCAGCAGATTAGTAGGTCACATTTAATTTAACTGGGAGGTTCCCTACAAGTAGTTTTAGAGCCAAGTGCTTATAGAAGAGAGCTCAGCGTACTCCCGCCTATATTTCCATTCTCTAGCATTGACGAGTCTCCAGCAGAGACTATTCTTCTACAATACAGTGGCCACTCTATAGCAGTGCCCGTTCTCCTATATAGTAAAGTTTCAAAATCGGCTTTAGTTATTTCTTTGTTATTTATTATTTTTGGTTCCTTGGCCATACCTAAGGCAGATCAGTAAAGTCTCGCCTAGATTTATTCAATAGTTCTAAACAATTATATTCCCCTAACCTAGCTTTAGCACTAGTTAGGATATGATAAGAAAGGAAGAACTAACATCCTTTTCAGGTTTATTGTATACTAGGCCTTGCCCGCGCAAGACTTGGTGCCACTTTAGAGAGAAGGTTATTAGATTATAGTAGATAGTATAACTACTACGTCCCCTTCTCTTCGATCGTCGTCTTTATCTCCCCCTTAATCTACCTAACCTAGTAGAATAATTAAAGAGTATATCCTACTACTTATAGGCCGTATAAGATTCGTATAGACTTCCCTAAGAGTGTGCTATATACGCCTGCCTTGCTTAGCCTCTAGAGCTTATTATAGTCGTTTAGGAAGACTAGCTCGACGCTATTCGTGGAATAGGATATATCTAAGGTCGTTCGGACACGAATCTCAAGTAGCTAGTAGCTATAGATTTATTAGTATAGGAAATCTATAACGACGAGACACCACGAGAATCTACGAGACTCTATTAGGATATAAAGCCCGATTGTTGTATAGAATTAAGGAGACTTACTATACTAAAGTAGACCTCGATGTCGTGGGGCTCGCCGCCGCCATTAGTAGCCGACGGCTAAACTAGCGAGGCTTTACCTAGCCTTCGTCTTTTATCTAACCTTTTAGTGTCGGCTTTACTAATACTAGCTATTATTTAATACTAAAGCTTAAGTATTTAGTTTAATTTATCTCCGCTATAATAGATAGAAAGGAATTCTTACTTCGAGTGATACTATAGGATATAGCTAACGAGGCTATAAGCCTCACCGTCTACCTATCTTATATCTCTTAATTTATTTACCTCACTTGCCTCTGCGAGAGCCCGAGTCTGTGGATGCCTACGAGAGAATAATTCTTTCTCAATCTAATAACTGGGCATTTTAGGGGCTTGGTAGCATGGATTTGAAGACATTTCCATTCTGAAATTAATTGCTCTACACGTCTTAGTGAATTTTCAATATATTTGAACTTCTGTATTGCCCTGGCACAAGATTTTTAACTGGTCTCTACGCAAATCTTTAAAAACTTATCTTTCTTAGTGAAGTCACCAAGTAAATCATGTGAATTGCTAGTATATACAGTATTAATTATCACTGATTCACTCTGGTTATGGAGCAGTTGACACTGGATGTGCCCCGGCTGCCGGCATAGTAGCCACAAGGTACTAGTGCAAGACCTAGGAGAACATTAGAGGCTCGCGATTTGCCTCCGCTCTTGCTAGTCCTAGAGCTAGAATATGAACTTCTAGAACTAAATCCAAATTTCTAATCCTAGCAACAACTGATTTGGTCCCAGCCAGCATCAATGATCCCAAATTAGGTAATACTGCCCTCTCAAAATTGCCAAAAGTAACTAATCATACCGCTCTCTCAAAGCTGTATACTGATCAACCTCTTTCGTCGCTACTGTAACAGGTACAGGATACGGTTCGATTCCATTCCCAGCAAATGTATCCCATACTCTTTGCTCACATAGCAATGACTCTTTCCAGAGCTCCTCCATCGTTTTAGAGCCTTGCAGTCTCTCAGCGTAGAACCACGTATATAGAGAGTTCCAGGAGACTTTGAGACGACCTTTATATATTTCTCTATCGTCTTGTTCAGCGTCTGGGCTGAGTTTCGATGATTCTGAGTTTGGAGTCCATAACGGATCGAAAACCCAGGCCCATGGTTGGAGCTGTTCTAGATTAGGGACTGCCGAGAGGCTCATTGAAGCGGCGGTGATGAATATAAATGTGTCCTGTAGGACTCCTTGCTGAAGCTCTCCTGAAGCCTTCAGAGATAAAAATTCCCTGCTTCTTTGTTAGCTCAAATGTTTTAGAGTTGAACTGGTAAGTTTAGACAACGTGACCTACTGGCGAATAGCTTCACGTGCGTCTTCCTCATACTTCGTGTCAACCAGTTGCAACACTTTAAGACCTAATATTTCCAGACCTCCTTTCACAGAACCCAGGCTAGAAGATATCATATGGTTACTAAAATACATAAAATTGTCCCAACAACTTGGATCCACCGCTTTCGCATCGGCTGATATCAACATAGCATATCCCCAAGGTAATCTTGAATCTTGAGACTGCCTAACCCAAGCCGGTGGTTTAGACAAAAAATCCATTCTAGCTATCCATTTTGGACTTGTCTCCGCACCAGCCACCTTCCGGCTAAAAATGGTTCTCGCATTCTCGAACGCAAGTTTCTCTTCTAGTGTCAGAACTGCGGCTTTTGCACTGACATGTAGATTTAGTTCCTCCTTAGGCATTCGAAAGAGTTGCATTCGCCGAGGTCGACCACCATGTGGATCAGCATGATAGTGAAATCCTTCTTGTAGGATTTTGCATTCCCACATTGTTAGGAGGTCCGGGGTGGTGGCTGCTTTGTGGAGAAGCTGCTGTGGTGTGTGTTCTCCTTTTGTCACACGAGAGACATTGGCTGCGATGAGAGCGCGAGAAGGCCAATCGAGAATCTGAAGCTTTTCTTCGTCAGTGACTGACAAAGGATCACTGATGGCTTTTTGGCGAAGCTCCTTGATTGTCGCCATGGTGAGATTGTGTGTAAGAATGAGTTGAGAGGTTTTAGAGACGAAGAAATGAGAGTTCGCTGCGGCATGCACTGTGCCGAGGTAGGCTTTGTCAGCATTTCATTTCAGTGGAGAGGAGAGGCCTAGGGTGATCCAGGGGCGCGGAGGCTTATGATTTCAGCCTACGAGCATTAGAAACGCTACACTTGGCAGAGCACCTCGTAGTTGGGGACGAATTTGCAAGCCTCCGTTAGAAAGATCAATAACAGCTTGCCATTGATGACGAGGATCTCGAATTCAACCGGTAGCCTAGTTTCTTATGACACCAAACACTGCTCGAGAAAATATTGCTGTATGAAGCATTGCCAAATGATGTCGATCTGATAGTTCAATTGGCGACGGAGAGCGGGTTGTTGCTGAAATAGTACCCAAACTACTCGCATGCCTGGTAGGCCAGCGCGAGTGGCCAGTCTGCCAATGACCAAGATAGTAAGAAACCTGGCAATTAGCTGTAATTCAAGAATATGTTCAGCCGGAATCAATTTTAAAAAGCTATGTAAAAGGTGTGATTCTAAGTAATTTATATTAACTAGCCTATGCCCACAGACCAATCTGTGCTTGAGAGGCATCTGTCTGCATAATAGCGGAGTTACAATTCCGTGACTATTTCCGAGCCAGAATGCCACACCGGATGTAGTCAACCGTTGAAGTTTTTCTCCACCAGCATTATTAAAGTGAGTTGCCGAAGTGATATAGTATGTGGATGTGGATTGCTAGCGAAATAGTAAAGTAGAATCGCGTATTCACGAGCAGCGCTTCCTGCCCGCCTCTTGAGAATGTTTCTATAGACCTTGGAATCTGGAATATCCTTAGTTTTGATCCTAAGTGCTCTACGAGTGGGACAAGGTTTTGAAATGCTGTAAAATGACTCGTGGGTGTGGTCGTCGAATTGAGGAAGGCTGTCTCAGTTGGTAAGGACGAATGGATCACATGTTACAGTTCGAGTAACAGATGTAGGCTTAGAAGTTCTAGGGGTCTAAAACAGTGGGACAGAATCTAAGATTAGTGTCCGAAAGCTAGATAAGTAGAAGTAAGATCGAAGATAGCTGAATTACTTTTGAAGGCTAAGGCGTATATCTTTGAGTGAAACATATCGTAAATTATTCCTAGCATATTTATTATACTCCTTGTTCTTCTATCTTTAAAAGAAAATCATTTGAACTTCCTCCAATCCAGCCGATACCTGTATAGGTTGTGACACTACAGCAAAGTGATATCATAAGTGAGCACCTCTTTAACAAGCAGTTCACCCCCATAATTCCGTCAACAAAACATTCTCCTATCAGTATAAATCCACCAAGCTCTTCTCTCATCACCATCGGTACAGCACTTCCAAGCGGTACGAATATAACATCTCCTGTCCTTGCCTCCTCAGGAACCATCCCCATCCATCCACTTTCTGTTATCATTGGTCGCCGACCAAGACACATTGGCGCCGTATTCATCAGAAAACGACTTGTTTCTTCTGTGGAGAGTTCCCGAGAAGAAGCGGGCTGCCACTGTCCTGTAAGCAATGCTTCCCAATTTCGAGCAATTGCAAGAGTTGGCTGTAAGAAAGCGCTCAGGTCTGGAGATGCCGGACCCTTATTGCTCGCCGTGTCAAGATCGCAGCACAATACGCGCCAGATGGAATCTGGAGAAGATTTATGTTGTGTCTGCTTCTGTGTTCTCAAGAACGACAGGAGATCATTGGCAGCCGACGCCACAACATCCAAATCTCGAGTCATAACGTTGTCCGTCGGTCCTTTTGACAAAAGGCGCCCTACTTCCCTAATGGTGTCGACAAATACAACTTTGACAACTAGATCACCCGGTTTATCACTCAGCTCAATATGCACCGGATATGCACTAGCTGCGCAGTACCAAGGGTCAGGACCCAGGTCGAATTTTGGCGCCAGCGACCTCCAATGGAGTTCCTCCGAAGCCCAGTTTGGAACCCACGACGGCGTATCGGTTCTCCTTTCATTGTAGCAGGCAGAGTAGAGGATTTTGATTCCATCGCCCCAGCCGACCATATAACTAGCAAAGCGAGTGAAGCAAGGCCCCGCTTCCTCTGCATAGTTTACTACAAAGTCCTCCTTGGCGAAATTCGGCCGTAATGCTATTTCCGCGCCCCATAGCGATGCTTGACCAGAGATTGGCGAGGAACGAACTCGGGTTCTTTCAGCAGACACTTCTATACATAAGCCTAGCAACGCATATATGTAATCTCGGTGATCTGAACACGATGCCATCCGGCACCTTTCAAGCAGATCGATCAATGTCCATTTTCGGTGCTGCTGTATCGTACTGCGCAGCGTAATCAAATTGGCTAGCCCTCTTCTTCCCCTATGTGAAGATTCCGCATCTGCCCCAGTTGACGAGGGTAGAAGATTTTGCTCGTCAGCCCACCGAGCAGCTCCTGTGAACATATCCCAGGGAAGGGTCCAAGACCCGCAAACCACGAGCACATCCTTACTCCTGACCACCTCTTGTATGATCCAGTAACGGGTCCACCAAGGACGAAGGAAGAGTGCAGCAACTGCTCCCCACGAGGGATCGAGTTGTGGTGGAAGCTGAGTCGAGCGAGGCCCTTGCATGTTTGACCACACGTCAACCAGCAATGGCTTAGCAAGGTGGCTATTATTCGCCTCCACACCAAGATAGATGATCGTCCTTGCAGCATATTCATAATAGAGCCCCATTCGACAGACTTGCTCGCTCTTCTCGACGATATCGGCTTGGTTGATACAGATACCATCGGCCCAGATTGTGCGGGTCCCCCATTGCGGTACTCCACTAGGGAGATCGCAACCAAGTTTAGATTGATCTTCTGGGTATTCTCTGAGACGTAGCGCCTTTAGTGCAGCATGGAGGTTTGCAGTAATCCGCAATACTTTATGCTTCCCCATATGGATAACATGCGTAAGATCGCTGCTCCCCCAAACATATGAGAGTGTCTCAAATGAAATATCCGAAAGGGGCTTATCATTCAGTTGGAGTTCATTTATTTGGAGTCTGCCCTGGATTGGAGAATCTTTGTTGGTGTCTTGCGGGTAGAGAACTAAAGTTCGGAAAGAGGTGAGAGTGGGAAGGGATAAGTACTTATAAATAACCGCTGAAGGCATGGTGCTCGTAGTATAATAATTCGTTTCAATTTTCAACTTGAGTCTCTCTATAAACGCAAGTAGACGTTCAAATAGAGCTGCCCATGAAAGTTTCTATTATTAGATTATCGAACGCCTTGCTTCGATTAGCCGCACACCTTGATTTTAAGAAAACTCATATAAACTTTTACTAAATAAGAGGCACCCTTATAGTAGTAGCTACTAGGCTCACCTTGTATATAACAAGTGCCAAATATTATAGCAACTATAAAGCCTCTAGGAGACGGTGTTGTTGTTGGCGACCCTGTTGCTTTGAG
This sequence comes from Articulospora tetracladia, assembly GCA_003415645.1. Classification (NCBI taxonomy): domain Eukaryota; kingdom Fungi; phylum Ascomycota; class Leotiomycetes; order Helotiales; family Discinellaceae; genus Articulospora; species Articulospora tetracladia. The sequence continues at coordinate 283,784 of PYIV01000015.1, forward strand.
GTGGGGAACCATCGTCCAAGCCACTACGAAGTATGCAAGCTTGGATCGATACTGATTACTAATTGTTCCTGAGCCATTTACTGGCTCGGCCATACGTTCTTCCGCTCCGTTACCCTGCCAATAATAAACAGTCCCGCCCCCGCCAAATGGATGCGACTTCTAAATATCATCAATTTACCACGGCAGTCAGCTCACCACCAATTCCACCTCTGCAGAATGGCCTCAACGAGAATCAGACTTTGCGCGTCTTGAGCAATCGCTTCGAGAGTCACAGGAGAATGTGGAACGAGCACGAATACGCGCGGACGACGGGTCGCGAAATCGGAGAGAAGCTGATGAGAGGGCAGAGCCAGCGCGAAGGCGTGCAGAAGAAGCGAACGTGCGCGCAGAAGAAGCAAACGAGCGTGCAGAAAGAGAACAGAGACATGCAGAGCAAGAAGAAAGACGTGCGGAGGACGAGCAGCGAGGTCGAATAGCAGAGGAGACAAAGACAAGACCTACAACCTCTGAAGAATACCTTTGTTCCTGCCACATATTCTTATCGAAACCACTACATAACCTTAAGTAGACTGACTGTGGGAGAAACAGTTATTTTCCTTTCGATCCAGGAGAATGAACTATAGACACTCTAGTATCACCTCACAGAGCCAAAAAGCAAAGCCGAAGCACACAGCGAGGTCGACATCCTCCCTTGTCGTACTGCAGTTTCCCAGACCTTAACATTAGGTCTGATGGCACTAGGCACAAAACCTCGCAGCCAGAAATGGCGAAATGATGCACTAGAGACTGCCTACTGGGCTGATCTCGATGATGTTACTCATATGCCTCAAAATAAGAAAAGCGGGCCGATCTGGGTTTGTCCTAAGAGCGGGCAACCTTCTTTATGAGTGACCTAATATATGATATATACTCAGGGATTTTATGCAGCTCAAAGCACATCCAGCACGAGCAATACTAGAATTAGTGAGCGTTCTAAGGTATGGGGTGACGAGGCTAAAAGTGGTAAAGGAGGCAATTAGACTTCGTGATATACAATAACGTTCGATAATTATATCTTGACTTGCAAATTGATTCGAATTCTTATAGTTGCCGGCTATCATCTTATCATTATTGGCCAAACTGAAAATAAGGACTTGCATAAGGGGCAATGCAGGAAACCTACTCTCCCCCCCCTAATTAAAAGGTAAAAAGCGCATTCAACAGGGGCCATAGCGGGTCTCAATTAATGCATTTTGTGGGTCATTTCAGTGGGTCTAGGAGGTCAGGTGATATGGATTTCTTTAAAACAGTAAAAACCTAATAGCTAGTAGGCCCTCTATAGGCATCAATAACAGCCTGGCAACGCCGCCACTAGGACTGAAAAAGACTATCTATATAGCTCTCCGGAATAGCTTCCTAAGCCTCTAAAATAATCTCTTTTACCTGGTCTAAAGACACACGCGTAGCGTCGTAAAAAGCGTTAAAGTAGTGCTCTTGGATATATCTCTTTATCTAACTCCAAACGTGTTCAATAAGGTTCAGGTCCGGGGAATAGGCAGGCTAGTTAATTGTAGGGATATTCCTCCTATAGAGGTTATCTTGGGTCTCAAAAGACCGGTGATAGGATGCTCTATCGTGCTGCTAGGCTAAGTGTATCCCCCGGGCCCTTTTAGCGTCAAACCACTCCTGGACTTGGGATAAGATAACCAAATTATATTTCCTAGAGTCTATAGACCCCTATTCCTTCTCCTAGAACGTAGCCGGACCCTTCTTCCCCCCGTATATAATACCGTGGAACATCCAGGCCGGTAGTTTTGAGTACTTGTGTTAAACGTATTCGGGGAGATATCTATCTTGTCGTACGGTATCCGGATCGCCCTCTACTAGGACGGTCATATAGTTCTGGGTAAAGGCTCCCCTATGGGCCTAAACCTCGTCCGAAAACGCCTGTAAATAAAGACGTTCTCGTGTCTAGGTTAACCCCTCCCGTGCGAAGGCAACCCGGTTTCTTATAATAACTGGATCATCTGAGAACCCCTTCCTTTTAGCTATTCGTCGGTCGTAGCTAATAGAACGGAATGCTGTCCGGATAGCCTCAAATCTATACTCTTGAAGCCCAAGCTCTGGGGCATAGGCTGGGATATAGCGGAACGGGACAAAACGGTGTGCCCGGGCACCTAAAAGCTATGCTTTTAACTCTTCAACTTTGTCTCTTGGAACCACTGGCTTCCGGCCAACGTGTTCCTTCTTCTTTGGTGTAACCGGACTCTCCTGCGCCAGCCTAATCTGCCGTAGCGTATAACTATAGCGCTTTTGGATTGACCGTGGGGTTGTGAAATCGAGGGCACTCTTGATCCGGATACGATTAGTTCGAGTGGTCTCTTTAGCCCGCGCTCTTGTCGGAGTCCTAGGGATAGGAGGGAGCCCTGGGATAATGCGTGGCGTATTAGGAGTGTTGAGGAGTCGATGGATATCTATTGGAAGTGCGAATAGCTTCAATCGATCGATGGTTTTGGTCTAAAATGGATTAGAATACGTGAAATCTGAGGGATTTGGTGATAGCTGGAGGTCAAACACACTGATACTGATTGGCTCCTGGACCCACTGAAATGACCCATAAAATGCATTAATTGAGACCCGCTGTGGCCCCTGTTGAATGCGCTTTTTACCTTTTAATTAGGGGGGGGGGAGTATAGGACGTGCACTCGCCACGTAAACTCTCCGCTGTGCTCCACTATACCGTTTTACATCCTGCACTAGGATTTGAAAAGCGTACACAACCATTGGTCAGCCCCTTACTGTTTCGAATGTCTCGTGCTTAGGCATAGAAGTATCCTTGGGCAAATCCTCAGATCTAGATATTTTTGTAGTTATGATCGTCGCTTCAGCACTTAATAGATTTATTTAAGGTTGGGGGTACGTTTACTTTATCCGTAAGCTCATTTGAAAAGTTCCTTGGCAAGACGAATTCAATCCACAGTGGATAATGGCATAGAATCCAGTCGTAGAAATTTGAATACAAATATATCCAACTGGCCTACAATAAAAGTTCAGCGAGTATCTCCCCCTGATCTTCACTCTTTCTCCTCTCTTCGTTTATAGTATTCGACAATGGTGGCCTTCAAGTATCTTGTGATTGTGGCATACACCTCTCTTATTACTGCTCATCCAGGTGAGAATGTTGAAATACTAAAGCGAGAGATGATTCAGCGCAATGAACAACATGCTGCTGCCACAAGATCTTTGTCACAGTGTCAGGACTCAACACAAGCTCTGGCACTAAAGGAAAGATCTGCTATTCGCCGCGCAGCCAAAGCCTTTGAAATTCGTAAAACGCGTGGACTGAGTGCCAGTAAGTCATCACACACATAGTGCTATTTCTGTTGCTGAATATTTCAGAACCTTTAAGCCACCAGAAGAGAGATCTCACTGCCCTCGAATACTGGACCACACAGAACCACAACGAATCCTCTATCGGCTACACAATATCCACCCCCGAAGGCTCTATATTCTCCTCGAACAATACCTGCGCTCTCGTTCCGGAGACCACCATCGGTCCCTACTACGTAACGGGCGAATCTATCCGCAGTAATATCACCGAAGGCCAAGCCGGTGTACCAATGCATATCGAGCTCCAATTCGTCGATATGAACACTTGTCTGCCAGTCTCATCTCTGCTAGCTGATGTCTGGCACTGCAACAGTACAGGCGTATACTCAGGGATCGATACCAGTGAAGGAGAAGGTGGTTTGAACTCTACTTTCTTACGGGGCGTACAATCGTCGGATGATGAGGGGGTTGTGGCTTTTGATACACTTTTCCCTGGCCATTATGATTCTCGCGTCACTCATTTCCACCTTGTCGTCAACTCGAATGCTACTCTCTTACCGAACGGCACTTACACTGGCGGTACCACACTCCACGTCGGGCAGGTGTATTTTGAGGATACGTTGGTTGAAGCAGTGGAAGCGACGAGTCCGTATAATACGAACACCATCGCGTTTACAACATGGGAGGAGGATGGATGGATGTTGGAGGAGGCAACGACGGATTATGATCCGTTCGTAGAGTATGTTCAATTGAGTGAGAACTTGGAAGATGGGTTGTTGGCTTGGATTACGGTTGCGGTGGATTTGAGCAGTGATCATTCGGCAAACTTGACTGCAGCTGCGCATTACTACAGTACGGGAGGAGTGGCTGTTAGTGGAAGTAGTAAGGGATTGCCTCCTTCGAATCCGAATGCTTCTTAAGCATAGATACTGTCGCAGAATGTAGTAACTTTCATAAATATTAGTATTTGAAATATGTGTTGTATGTACATGTATATTGAATAGCACGAAGAGATTTGCGAAGGGAACCTACTAATAAGTGATTGTGACAATCAATCTTCAGGATAATCCTGTAAGAAACCTTCCAAAATGGATTCCCAGCCCCGGTTTGGGACTTAGTGGTTCAAGCTTTACATCCACCTTATCCACATATTTTAACCCGCCCTTGATAATCGTAACATTGTCGTTCCGCGCAAATATAACGTCTCGCCACGCCAATCCATAGAAAACATCTCGAGTGCCAGAAAACCAATCGTACGGCACAAAGAAGTGCCGTGAGTATAAAACCGCGCTGCCGAAAGTGCTCTCGAGACTTGCAGAACACCTATGAGTGCGTGTCGAGGAAGACAAGCTTTCCGCTTTCGTTTATACCGATGATGTGAGAGACGTTGTCAGCTAGGAAGTCGATTTGCGAGCGTAGTCGTGGGCTTAAAAATGTATGTGGGATAGGTGATTGAAGAGAGGTGGTGACATCCCTGGTATTAGTGAAATCATGCTTTTGAATTTGTTTGGTATTGTCGCTGATGTCAATGTTGAGAAAGCAATATTGATAGAGTGTAATTATCGCGTGTTCGCCGAACTATCTAATTCAGACATCTCTAGTAGAACTTGTTTCTTGCGCCCAATTATAAATGGAAAGATGGATTTCAGCTGTAGCCCCTCAAAATCGCTGTCAAGACAGAAATAAGCAACCTCCAAACAATCATCCCAGAAGTAGAGTTGAGCATATGCACCATCAATGCAGATGATGTGAAGCGGTGACTGCGGAGGCTGAATCCATTTTCGGATCCTAGGCTTCTCAGAGTGCCCAAGAACCCTCTCTTCGTGGCCGGTGATGCTCCAGAAGTGATCTGATCTACGAGTGGAAAGGATGAACTTCCCCACCGCCTCGTCAGGTAGACTATATGAACGTGCGCCAAAGAATAAAATCATCCTTATTCATTTGTTGTGACTCGAGCATTCCTAACTACTTCGTTGTAGAGCAAGACAGATTCTCCCACCCATTCCTTGCTTATCCGTTAAAGTACTTTGCCAAAATCTGGATGCTTTGGAAAGTGATAGGGATGACCTAATTGTTTACTATGGACGCCGCTTGCGCAAAAGAATCAAGGAAGTTTACGAGCTTCTGAAGAAGGGACATGGGACGAGGCAGAGCTTCATGACTTGCGCTTCCAGTATGTCCTTGTGCTGTAGGGTTTAATTCCAGAGCATCCGTTACCCATTGCTGTAGGTCGGAGCCAACCATGAATCCCATTTTGCGCACCTCTTTATTAATTATCCGCTCCTTGAGAGCCAAAGGGTCGTACGCTTGGATCTTTGCCGGAGTCAACCCCATGTTAATCTCTAAAGGCATCCATATCCCAATCTCGAAGACGGCAAGGGCGACACTGTATAAATCGTACTCCATACAATATCGGGGTCGGGTTACACCTTCTGCTAGTGATGAAGGATGTGAGTACAGCTTTACTTCAGGAGGTATTTCAGCACGAGCTATGGTGTTTTGGTTTGGGTGGTCAGGCCTAGACCAGTCGAAACCGGTCAAAAACGGGATCCAAAGATAGCTCTTCGCCGTTTTCTTTGATTGGGGGATATATTGGGAAGGCAACTGAAATATCAGAATGTTATGGCTCGAGATGGACTTATGGAGCCATGCAGACGCATGGAGCGTGAAAACTGTCTGGCAGATTGTGCGAATGAGTCGGAACCGAGCCTCAAGGGACGGCAACTCGCTCTTGGAACGGCCAGCGCTCTCTACAAGGCACTCATAGAGTGTCATAGGTGGAATCGCGCACGGCAATGCCTCTTGTGGAATCTGGAGGACAAACCCGAATCGATGAGCCCGATAATGCCCCGTCGAATCTCCAAAATATCCTAAGCAGTGGAGTGTTGAAAGAGTGTGCTGATTGAAGTCTGCACCAAGGAGCTGAGCTAGGGCATCAATACGGTTGTTAGCCAGTCGCATTTCTTCTCCAGGGTCTAAGCCCGGTCCTTCGGGATTCAAGATCCATTGAACCAAAACAGTGACGGCTTCTGATGTGCCGGGGGGGCTGTATTTTGCTAGCAGTCGTGTGGGCTCCTTTTTCCCAGGCGCAACCGGCGGAATCTCTCCCGGATTCAACATCCCGTGGAAGAGAAGCAAAGTCTTTGGAATGTTACGCGTGACTTGATTTCCAGTAAAAATCGATCGTGATTCGATACTAGGCCTTGTTTCTGCTATCTCTGCCTGGCGTCGGATGTTGAGAAGACTAATAGCTTCGGATAGATCTGTGTATGCCGCTTCTGTTGCGACCTGAGCGACAGCTTCGAGCTCGCTCGCTTTGCTTATTTCTATCGTTTGAAGCAGTCTTGCCGTCCAGACGCGCTCAAAATGTGGACGTGTGGGTAGAAAATCCCGCAGGAGGTTGTTGCAATCTTTCAACTCGGCCACGCACTTAGCAAACTTCTCCTCCTCATGAAAAGCCCATTTGAACTTTGTAGTCCACTTCCCGGTCTTCTTCAATCTCCTTTCTTCCTCCCGGACTTTCTTCTCCTTCTGTTTCTCCGCCTTCTGAGTCATCTCTTCTATCAACCAAGCTTCCAGTATTTGGTCTGCTAAGTCGGCTCTCTTGCTATCCTCGTTGACAGATGATGGTGAGAGCAGCGCCGCAGCTTTGAGTAGATGTTCTGACTCGGCCTTTGTTTCCCCATATTTATCCTGCATGTCTGATATCTTCTCCAGCACCTTAGTCATCTGCTCCAGGGTATCGGAGGCTGATTTATCAAGGAGTCTTGAAATAGCACTATCTTCCTTCCAGCTCTCTTTCCATTCTTCCCCCAGAGCATCAGACGGGAGTTCTCCATGCGCAGCCTCCATCGGTACTTCTCATATTCATCTCCAAGGCTGAGTGCGACCCTGGCAAACTGGAACGCTTTTTGGCAGCCGCCGAGACTTTGACCCAACAATGAAACTGTTCCAAAAGCAAGACCAATAGCTTCTGCTGCCATTGTATTGACTGGTTTTAAGAAACGAGATCACGTAAAGAAGGGCTATTGACCTTGTGCTCTTGAACTATCGGATCGGGGAGAGGAAAATCGCGCATTTTGAAATAGGTTCCAAGTGAGGGGTTACTATATATTGGTTGGCTCAGTTGTCTTTCATTCAATTCTTTCCCGTTGTCCAGACCCAATCATTACACCCTGAGGCTTTTGATGGGTAGAACAGATGCATAAGCTGAAAGCGATATAGAATTTAATTCGCTTGCGCATACTCCTCAGAAGTTTCTTTTGGTTTGTGTCAGTCCTGAGAACTATAAAGCGGTAAATGCCGTCCAGGCTTCGCTGGATCAGGGTAAATGTGGCTTGAAGCATGTCGCTATCGAGTCCTTTCACCCTCTGATAAACACTATTTCCTTGAGCTGAATTTCACTATTCATCACAAGCGTTTCAGGATTCTATCTTCTCAACACTTCGTGCCTCCTGAATCTGAGCCATTATCCTTCTTCTCTTCGAATTGAGGATAGGGGGAGATCTACAGGATTTGTTCAGATAATCAAGAGTCAATCAACAGAGATCACGAAATCAACACGTTTGCGTATAGATGTCACAAGATACTTCAGGCTGGGGGCCAACCCTTAGAGAGCCAGGATTTAGTGATACCTTCGTGATGAGCGAGAGCCTTCCTATCAGAAGCAGCTCACCCCACAGATCCGCTTGGAGACCCACGGGGGCTGATAATTATTCAGAAGAAGACGAGGCACACCAGAATCAGGAAGCCGTTCCACCTTCAAAGCAGGCCGCAACTCCTTTGGCTTCTGCAAGCTTAGCAGGAGATACTTCGGTGAACATTATCAGTTTGATTCAGTTCGTATGGTGGATAGATACCACTCGAAAGTTATCTAGTTTCGTAAGTCGCTTCAAGGTTTTCTATGACGTTTAGCTTTAAATCAATCTCACATTTGAAAACATAGGGTCCTGGGTCTACAAGAGATCGATTCGCACACGTTTCCCTAGAGAACTCGAACGCAAGGATAGAGGAGGACCTTCTCGGTACTGGACTCACGTTCTCAGTGACGAAAAGATACATTCCTGAAGATGATCGAAGCAGGAGGATTTACAGTGCTGGAGCCGAATATGTTGCGGTAAAGCATGTCAATAGCGATAACAGGCATGTAAGCCACGGATCCGATAACTCTGCCAGAATCTTAAAGGATGTTGCTGTCGAGATGCGGTGTTTAACTGTCCCATATCTTCGAAACCACGACAATATTGTCACACTCTTCAGTATAGGATGGGATCGTGATCCAGATAGCGGTTCTATTTGGCCTACCCTCTATCTTGAATACGCGGAGTTCGGAAGCTTGTATAGCTTGCAAGCCAGGTCTCTTTGCTTGCACTTCGACACAAAGAGGAATCTCCTTCTTGATATTGCGAACGGGCTAGAGGCACTCCATGCTTGCAAAATTGTCCATGGTGACATAAAGAGAGAAAATACCCTTATTTTTAGGCATACCGAAAGAGGGTTTATTGCGAAACTTTCAGATTTTGGCTGCTCCTGGGCCGACTTTCCAGATCCGATGTCACCCATTAAAACGAGATTGCCATTCTCTATGGGTTACGCCGCACCAGAAATGAAAACATTAGGTACCGCTGGAGATGCAGGTATACTCCCGAGCCTTCTGCCAGCAACTGATTTGTACTCCTTTGGGATGACAGCTTGGTGGACATTCATGGATGGAATATGGCCCCAAAAGTGCTTGCCCGGCCTGCCTCTGCATGACGATTATACCTTCATCAAAACATTGGAAGATCAGGACGCTATGTCGAAAATGGCCAAAGAAGTTGTCTTGACTCAGCGAAAAGGTGTATATTCTTTGGTCCAGGTCGAGGCTATTGTCGCGGTTTTCGAATCAACAATTCGAACAGATCCTAAGGCGAGGGATCTTAAGAAAGCCATAGATTCGCTTGAAAACCCATGGCCTGGTGCTGCTAAACGCAAAGGAAGAGATAGTCTAGATTCAGGATTTAGGTAAACACGTTCTATTTCTATGGATTTGTTGAATGACTAACAAAACAAGCGTACATCCAGAAGCGCCAAGCGCTTTACCACTTCCTGTAAGACAAAACCCATGTGCTTCTTTCTTGATTACTCTAACGCGAAGCCTCACAGCGATCTGCCACTCTCTTCGTGACCAGCTTGGAGTACAACGAATTAGACCAGAGCGTAACGCGCCAGATTTTCAAGACAATGATCGACTTGGTAGAGAAAGATGAAAATTGTGTCAAATATTATGCTTTTCCAATAGCGTTTTGTCTTCTGAAAGGACTTGGGACAGATATAGACTCAGAAGAAGGATTAAGATGGATGACTAGAGCCGCCCTCGCCAGCGACGTGACCGCGGCCAATTTAATACTCGGTACGTTTCGATCACTAGACATAGAGCCTCTGAACTACCAACAGGTCCTTACTTGGACCTATAATTGCATTGTTCAATGTGGATCTTACTCGGCCCTTAGACTATTGGCGAAAGAAACAGGCGGTTCAAGGATTGAGTACGCTCATCTTATTCAAGCATTCCACCTCCAATACTGGAACAACGTTTACGAAATAGAGAAAATTTCGAAGATCCAAGGCTGGGATCTAGATGTCTCTGAGAATTTGCTGGGAAAACTAAAAGAAACGGCCAAAACAGTCTCCGAGCAAGAGGTTGGACTTCGGTTCAGTGACTTCACCATTGATGTTCCCAGGAAGCATCACTTATTACATTTTCTAGCTATGCGTGGCTCGGAAGAGTGCCTCAACATCAACATCAACTCATTATGGCTGCATAATGATGATCCTGATTTTGGGCTTGACATTGACTGTCAAAATGATCTGGGCGAAACTCCCTTACTCCAAGCAACACGAGCCTGCAGAATCACCGCCGTTGACGCCCTATTGAAATATGGGGCAAGGGCCGATAAGTTAACCGCCAACAAACAGGGCCCTCTACATTGTTTGAGCTTTATGATAGAAACCAAGGAGACTTTTCAGCGGCTTGTGACCCAAATGGTACAAAGAGGAGGTGATCTGAATCAATTTTCTGATGAAAATATGCAGCCGCATGTTATGTATAGCACAAACGTGAGTTAATATCCTATGATCGATTCTTTTATTTGAAAGCTAAATGGGATTTTCCCAAGGCCATTCCATTCGGAACTCCTCTACATTTTGCGGTTTACAAGAACAACGTAGAGCTTATTGAAGCCCTCCTTGAAGCACGGGCAGACCCCACCGTAGAGTTAGTCACGCCGAATAGACGGGTGCGTAGTGCTATATGTCTCGCCGCTACTTTGCGCCAACACATTACGGTTGAGAAGTTCCTGGAAGCCGCACAACTATACGGAATGAATTACTCACAAAAATATCAGAAACTGTCTACGCTATTGCAGTTTGCATTAGTCGGTGCGCAGTGGCAAACGGAATGGATGAACATCCATGGACAAGAGGAGCCTCGCGCTCTTCTACGATTTTTCCAAATGTCGGAACACCGTGGGATAGATTTTAGGTGCGTCGGAGCCGAGGGTGAGAATGCTCTCCAAGTAGCCATTGAATACAACGCCAGTTGTGATGTTATCGACTATCTGCTGAAATTCAAGCCCAAACTCGAAATAAATATCGTCAAATATCTCTGGCGACCGATTAGCTTGGGCAATAAACCGCTTTTTAACTTGCTTTTGGAGAAAGTTGATAATGTCAATGAGCTAGACTCAGTCGGGTACACAATGTTGCAGCATTGTGTCGTTACGGCAGGTGACGACACCTACTTCGCTCGAAAACTCTTAGACCGTGGAGCTGACCCGAGCATCTGTGGCGAGAGAAGGGAGCCGGCTTTATTGTCAGCATTATCTCTTGGGATGTATAACCACGCTAGATTACTATTACCTCTCACCTCAGGGATCCCCCCAGGGTCAAAAGGAACACTTCTAGGTCTTCTAGTTTGCTCTACAAGTCGTTACATCCTACCCTCGATCTCACTACTTCTGCAGATGAAGCCGCCAGAAACAAATCCTTTTCTCTACGAAGCTATGACTGGCATTCCTGGTTATACCGTATTCCACCGCATCGCAGAACACGAAGCTGGGGCACAAAATACCACGACAGCAATAGAGCTAATTGATATGCTCCTAAGAGTATTTGGCACTAAAGATATAATTAATTCCCAAGAGCAGAAGACTGGGTTGACAGCACTTCATTTTGCGGTTCTTCGGCAACATAAGAATCTGGTTGAAAAACTCTGCAATCCGAATATTTTGGCTGAGGATGTAGAAGAAAGGATGTGCAAGGAGGGGGCCGATCCGGACATTCGGAGCTTTGGTGAAGATCTACCTCCGATTCTAAGGAACACCACCCCTAGAGAACTGGCTGCTTTCCTCGTGGTGGGGAAAGACATGTCCGAGACTTTTAGGGATGATATTGAGGAACAAGGTCCGGGTGCGATAGAGAGGAATATAAAGACGCGAGAGGAAATATATTACCTGCTCGCGTTCCAACATGAGAAGCTAAAGAGACTGCGTAATGAAAAGAGGGGCCAATAGAAATATTTAGTAATTACTTTTATTAGGAGAATCTTAGTACTGGGTGGCGGAAGGAAGGAAAGGTCAAACGAACCACTCTTATATATTTAATCACTAGATTCTCTATCAAAATGCATGTTGAGAATCAGAAAAGATATTAAAATATAGGAAAAGGCAACGGAGTAGAAATAGCAAGCAAAAAGCGACCCCCAGCAATAGACCATTTGCATGTCTATTCAAGAAGAATAATCCGGAGAAGTATAGTTTCAATATTAAAGTATATAAGAGTTATATAGGCTTTTAGCCTAATATTAGCCACTTAAGGTAAGCTTAAACTCTCTACTACACTTCCACTACTAATAGTTTAGGGAGTATAGAGAGCGCGTATATAAAGCAAGATATTCGTCTTATAAGGGAATAATTAAGGACCCGAATAAGTATTAAATCCATATAGAAAATTCAGCTTTAAATAAGCTAGAATATAAGGAGATTAAGGGCCTCTTTAAAGACGCTATACTTAGCTTAAAGCTAGTGAAAATCCTTCCTCGAGGCAGGAAAGTAAGTTAGGAGGCTTTATATACGCACCTCTTCCTAGGGGCTCTACCGATCCCCGATCTATATAAGAATAACTTTACTATATTCGAAGCATTGGTTTGGTTGTATAAATAATAGTGACGCTAATAGCACAATAGGGTTTAAGGGAGAAGGTAGAAGATCCACACCTAAGGAAAAGCGCGATCTCCGTAAATAAGTAGAAACTATCTATGAAAAAGATAGATTGCAGTCAATATAATTACATGTAACGGTCGCATCTCGGGCAAGAAGGGGGGGCTGATGTCGCCTAACTTACGTGAGAAGTGAGGCTCGCAACGAAAGGTGCCTAGGGTGTTCGTCAAGAGAGTGTGGGGTTAGTCTTTTAGGAGAGTCAGAGTGTCTCTGGAAATTCCGATATGCCAAACAGGTAGTAGCCGCTACTTAGATTACTATTCTGAGTCCGCTATTTACTATTCTGGTATTCGGCGTTGTTTAGGAATCGTGACGTGAGCCATAGGACGCAATATAAAGTATGAGACGATGTGTTGCTGGAGACGCTATAACTCAAAAGTTATCATAAAAGCCAGTCAGCTCACAACGATTGAGATTTCTAGGATGGGGAGGATCCAAATAAAAAAGTCAGTCAGCTTAATCAACAAGCTTCACTATATCTATACCCAAACATAATTTCATTCTATATCTCTTGTCAATATGGCGTCTAAAATATTGAAAGCACCATCATCTCATCTTAGGTAAAGTCGAGACTCAAGTCAGCATACAGAGATATTTGTGGTGGTAGTCCGATCTAAACAGTGGGGCAGGGCTTCGTTAGCTCATAGAACCTACTAGAGAAATCGGTTGAGGAATCTATCAGCAGGTTGTGAGGTGAAGTTACGTCAGCATGATTGACCAGAGCGATCCATATTACAGATAGTGTTAGAGAAGAAAAAGATTGTTTAGTACTGGAAGCAGATTTAAGGGAGAATATCCGTTTCATTCTATATTAAGTCCCCCAGTGTCAAGGCACTGACAATCGCCAACTTCACCCTTGATCCACCTTCCACTCAGCAAACTCGGGCATCGCGTTGCAATCCTAGCCTTTGTCGCACATTGCATCAGCAGCGCCCATGTCCTCTCAACTGTAAATCCGAAATTCGGACGATCCACTGAGTCTATAAGATCCTCACGTCCTAACTTTTCCGGATCATGGGCCCAGCCATTCTCGCTCGTCAGTGCTTCAAGTAGGTTCTCATATATCTCCCTGTTGATTCCTCTCACCCTCCTCGCGCTCGCAATAAATTGCCCTGCATACGTCATCAAGATTTGGGTTCGCTCGTCGCACTTTCGATTGTACACCTTCTGGTACAGTTCAGGAACCATGTTCCATGTGTCTTCCCACGTAGAAGTGTCCTCACATGCGTCGCAAGTGCATTGGATGCCTGTGATCCCGAGACTTAGCATTCCGGTGTCAGGAACGAGGTAGGCATCCATTTGTGCTAGTATTTCGTTCAAGTCATGCGGTTGTGCTTGGATAAACAAGGTTTGTGTTGCGAGATCGTCCCATTTTGAGATCATGTGACTCAAGTACGTGGCGCCTTCTCTGCCTCTGTTCTCGAGAGATGTAACAACGTCAGCACCAGTCGTGATTTGTAAAGCAGTGAGATTGGCTTCGTTATCCTTTGTGTACAGTATGACTCGAGGAGTCATGGTATTGAGCATTTTGGTAGCTTTGATTGCTTCGAGCAGTTTTCGAACTTCGGTGGGATCTTCGTGATACATACTGACCACAATGTCGAAGCGAGAGCTCGAGATATATGAGGTGTCAAGTATTGTAGAGTGACTCGGTTGTGGAAACCCAAGTATGCCTGATGATTTAACAAAGATTAACGCCAGAGCAAGGGAGTAAGGGACCAGTATAATGGTGCCGCGGATCAAGTGGTTGCTGTCCCACAAATTAGGGCTCTTTCGAAGATACTTATAGCACTGTTGACCCGCAACAGATACGCTTCCGCCACTAAGCTCTATTGCGCAAAGGACACTGAAAATATATGAGAATATCTGAGTCCACGCGATGTCGACTTCAGGATTAAGAGTTGCTATTGCCAACAACACCATCAAGACCGGTGTTGAAGATATAAGTGTATTGAACATCGAGGACGTAGACTCAGGCTGAGTACCAGTTGCGTCATCCAGATGTGAGATGGGGTAGAATAGTAAGGGTGAAGACCCAGCAAGAATGGCGCCGATGAAAGCAAACATGTTGAGAAGGCTCATGGTGTTTGTCCAAGTTGGTGTTTCGTACCAAGTAGTTCTCTGTTCGTAAAGAATGGCTCCAAAGGAAGTAGAGACGAGTCCAAAGGCGAGAGTCAGGATAACAAAGCCGTGCAAATACTGAAAGGATGCTAATGATCCGTGGGTATCTTCCGCCTTTCTGAGCCCAACATCGACCAGCGCTTTCGTGATACCGATTGAGACACTACTGGCCACTCCCCAAACGAGTCCACTCTTTGAAAGCCGGCGTTCATGACACATAATGGCACTTGAAGCGAGAACAATAAGTAAGGCTAACAGCCACATGTGATTTCGTCCTTGAGTATGCCGAGAGGGTGATGTGCAGAGAGTAGAAATCGTATATTCCGCAACAAAGATCAACGGCTAAGACATATAATTAGCGGGCAAACGCTTGGTGGGGATCACAGCATCTCACCGAGAGCATGACCAAGGCTGCGAGACTTTCCATATGAAGGATGCCGTTAAAGAGTATAGGTAGGGAGACAGCAGCACTCAGAACCGCCGGGGCTGCGTACAACCATGTAATGCTCGGGAAGAGTAGCGTCCATTCGGGCAACCTCAATCGCAGGTTCAAGAGTATGCTCGCATTGGAATCTCGCGCCTTAAAATCAACAAACAAAGCAAGGATGTTTCCCAAGACGAGGGTTCCAAAAAGTCGGCAAACAATGGTAGCAGCTAAGTAGTCATTAGATGTCTGATTTCTTGAGTAAGGACGGTACAGGCTGCCTTACGGTAATCTGGGTCACACTGTCAGTCGCGTCTTCAGCTGGAATTCAAGAGACTCACGGTAATTGAAGCTTGTTATGAGCTGTTTAGTGGTGTATAACGCTACTGCTGAGCAGACGGCCCAGGATCTAATGTGTACCAAGGTCAGAGTGTGAGTGCACGTCAGATGTCACGGGATTTTGACGTACGAGGCGCGAACAATCAAGTGTTTGAGACACATATCCATTTCCATGGCATTGGGTAGCCTGAGCTGAGCGGAGCGATGCTACTGTCGCCCAAGCAACCTCGAGGGTGACTGGTCCTCACCTATCTCTCAAGTTGGCTTCATTTCACGATTTGAAGGGTCGATCAAAGCCTGAAGGTTTCACGGATAGTAAAGAAGGTCTATGGCGAAAAGTTCTGGGGCGTCAAGGGTTCATATGGCTCATGCACCCAAAATTGTCTGTGATCAATGGTGCGTAGCAAGGATGGCGCGGTCTCGGCCTCAGCTTTAAATAGCGTGTCCGACACCAGCATCTGTTGGAAGTACTGCGCCTCTGTCGAGTCTTGGAAGTTTGTTTGGGGTGCGGTGATTTGGTTTAGAATACCAACACATATCCTCCGGCATAGACCGACTGGACTGTCTGGTGTAATGTGCTGGACGCGTATTCGTGCGGGTTAACCCCTGATCCAGATCCCTTGCAGGGGATGGAGATTCTCGACCAATTATCACAGCCGACCAACGGCCAAAACCCACACGCATTTATTTTAGCTTTGCAGATCGACTGAGCCGCGAAGCGCCACCAGGCAGCAGTTTAATGATCGAATCAAGAGCCTCGACTCGAGCAGATCGGGCGTTACTCCGTTACCCTACTCTGTATGTAAGACAAGGTACGCATGTAAGAAGTCCGTGTTGTTCGATTGGTCAGGAAATATTCTAGCACGTGATATCGCTCAGAGATGAAAATAGCCAAGTCTGAACCTACAGAGTGCCCACGCATTCTCGACATACATGCAGTTTGTCCTCTCTCACAGAGAATTCTTCCTTACGACATAAATCTCGCGCTTGGGCACTAAGGTTTGATATCAAAG
Source organism: Articulospora tetracladia (assembly GCA_003415645.1). Classification (NCBI taxonomy): domain Eukaryota; kingdom Fungi; phylum Ascomycota; class Leotiomycetes; order Helotiales; family Discinellaceae; genus Articulospora; species Articulospora tetracladia. Next base: position 300,247 of record PYIV01000015.1, read on the forward strand.
CGTTCACGATTTACACTATACTACGACACAACTGGACTATTATCGCTGTGGACACAATTCAAATAACACAATATAACTTATCTCAGGTCTAAAAAGAAGAGCAGGGCCCGTGTGACATCACTGAAAGTGGCCGCCTGCAATGGATATTTTTATCGCCTCACTTTCCTGCGTGACTACCATGTGATGAAGGAGCGTAATAGTGTAAAGGTTTCATCTGAACGAGATTTAGACGAGTGTGGATATCTCAGTTTCTATATGCGAGACAACTTTGAAGGGTGGCTTCGTGGAGATGTTGATTAAGGGTGGAAGAGTTATGGTGAGGAAGGGACCAGCCGCGAGATTAATTCCGAAATCACGATGAAATGACGGGGGTAGCAGGGGAGTTAACGACCTATCTAGAATAGCCTAGGAATGGGAGGAATAATAAAGGCGGAGAAAGAAGAAGACATCTGGCTCAGGGCCGTTAGGCATGAGCGCATACTGAAAACCCATAACTTCTTATTTCTAGATTAGCGAAAAATTACTATTTAGATCCAGGGGTATAAATAGCATCTAAATTTAATTTTCTGGATTTTAACTACAGCTATACAGTGTGATGCTTCTTCCTAAAGATAAAATAGCTATGCCGAAATTTATAATTGGGGTCTATACTATTCTAAGAAGGTTCGAGAGTAGATCGAGAAGTTAAAACTGGAACAAATTAATCTGAACAATAATCACGTCTAGCATAGTTGATTGCTATAGTCAGATGTATCCGAATTTAAGTAACTCGAACACGAGGTAATAGTAAAGCCTTCAGCAGACGGCCCATAAGATGACGATGGATGGGGTCATTAGTCTCAAATCTCAGCCTTGAGAGAATATAAAGTTATAGTTAGCGTATAGTTGTTCAGTTACTAATGCATAATAACACAATTTATAGCGCGAAAATATCACAGCTGTGGCAAAAGTCTAGCATTTGTAAAACTATTACTGTATTATGCCGATAGTTTTGATAATGTGACGCAGCATGTTACCAATGCTGCGATGGTTGCTGGGAGCCCAATACCAATTCCAACTCCTAGTGCAATCTTATCGGCAAAACTTAGACCTCCTCCAGTAGAAGTAGAATCCGCAGCTACAGTATTGGCGTTGTTGACCTTGATTGTCGATGTGACTTCAACTGTGACCTGGCTGCGCGGGGCGGTAGTCAAGGTTTTGAGTGATGTGATAGTAACGAGCGAGCTTACTATTCTCATGTCAGTTGAAGACTCCTTCTTCCTATATTTCGAATTTTGCATACGTGCGAGACTGAAGGACAAAACCCACCTATTTATGACCAATGCACCAAGCAGCGATTGCAGGCATGATGGCGGCCAGGAGAAGTCTAGAAAAGAGCCACTCACCACCGGTGTTTGATGTACCAGAATTGGAGACACCTGTTTGTGTCACATAAGTAATCTTGGTCACAGTGGGTGCGTTTGCATCGATAGTTGTGGTTGCGACAGCATTTGACGGCCCCTCAGTCACAGCAGTGAAGCCAGCCCGACGGCAATAACTGCCATAGAAGCTCACCACGCTGGTATAATCCGGCTGCCATCCTCCTACAGTGCACAAGGCTGAAGCACAACTTTGAAAATACGATATTGCAGTATTGTAGATGTCGGTGCGACACCAGCATTCGTTCGGGGGATGGCTTCACATCCGATCGCATACTGCACTTGGTAGCCTGCCGCATAATTACATCCAACACAGCGGCCGACACATGGTCGCAGGGAAGCGAAGTTGGGATCTGCACAGATTGAATTCGCTGTCGAGTTGACTGGCAGTATAAATAATAGGGATAATATCAGTAGGAGGCCTATAGTAAGTCGGAAGATCATTATGATTTGGGAAAAAAACGACGACAAAAGAACGCAGGCCACGAGGCACAGAAAGAAAGAGGGAAATAGTTGTTGGACATACATTGCCTAAGGCACCAGGCTTTCCAGTCCCAAGTTTCAATGTGTCAGCCTTAGTTGGAAATATCGCAAAGCAGTGATATAAGAGTGGTCGAAATTCTCAAATTGGTGTGCTGTCTGAGGACGAATTGGGTATTTCTGATCCATGCGGATGGCTGAGGTCTGCCTCGGAATCGAATTATTGAGTATGTTTCAGCCGCCCTGACCAGCTGAGCTATACACCTAGCGTTCCACAGAAATAAGTAATCTATCGAAACCTGTGCCTTTATTGATTGGCTAAACCTATTAGCTTTCATGCAATCACTACAATCTAGGGGAAACGGCGAAACTAGTGGCTTTCGTGAAAGATAATTAAATAAACTTATATATTAAGTGGTATTATATAATAAGCCACACATTTATCAGACAACCCTAGTATCGTTATATTGTATAGGTTTCCCAGACCCTTTGTAGCTAAACTAAAAATACCCTCAGGTCTCTACTCTTCTATTTACTTCTTTCAGTATAACAAATGTGATCAATCATTTAGTAGTCAACTATTACTATAGTGTATTCTACTATTATACATCCTATTTACTCTCTTAGTAATACAATCAATAGTTTCTTTGAGTCTCAGTCAACTGTAATATAGCAATAATATAATGAACTCGCTACCTTTCTTATTAATACTTTAAGTTCAGAACCTCTTTCTGTGGTCGTATATTATACTAGGATTTGAATCAGCCTGAATGAAGTTATTAAGAGATTATAGAAGATTATTATCCATAATTGATTGCTTAGTAGTAAGATAATAAAGATTTTGAATAAAAAATACCCCTCAAAATGAGAACGCCTAGCCCTCCTATCGACTCGCCTATATAGTTGCTTGCACCTCTTTTCCTTAACTCATATTCACTAGAGTACAATAGATAGACTAACTTAGACTAGAAGTAAGAAGCTTTCCTTCAATAATAAATCCTAACTGCTTCACACCTACTGGTATAGCTCTATCCGTAATAGCGATATCCAGAGGAGGTAAAGAAGATAATATCCATAAAGCTGGATGAGGTCAAAGGTGCTATTACTATGGCGGATAGCAACTAATATAGAGATGAACCTCAGTGACGATTATAAGGAAGTAGTTACACTGGCGGAAGGTAAAACTAAGGCATTACAACAACTTAAAGAAGAAGTCAATAAGTAAAAGCGTTATAGAAGCTGCTAAACGAGCTACTGTCTAAGTCATAGGAAGAAGCTATTATGGAAGTAGCGGGAAATCAGAGCGGTGGAATCTCAAAAGATCCCCCAAAATATATATTACTTAGCTCAAAGTAGAAAATCAACCTCAAATTCCAAACAAGTGATAGTTGAACAAAGTGAGTATTATACCTTGTCATTCCCTAATGAGTATTGAGCTAAATAAGATTGGATAGTGTTAGTCCCACCACCCTTTCGGCTAGCACCAGATCAATTCAACAACCTTAAGCAGCTATATCAAGTGTACTAGGATTGAAACAGGCTTTATGGTCTTCCAAATGAGTCGTGGCTAGAAAACATTAACGAATTGGATGCAGGCTCTTAGAGGCATCGGAGCACCTCGAGGAGCAGCAACCTCTACGATAAATATATAAAACATTTCTTATAATCCTCTGCTGCGTAAGAACATTGAGCAAGTGCGATACGTGTCAATGGATTCTTTACTTGGCTTTGCAGTATAATCGTTCCACGTGCTAGGAGATAGCAATAGCGCAGCTGGGGCTCTCGCAAACCTAAAAGGCAGAACTCAAAGGGGAAGAACAACGGCTACAAGCTGAGCGTATCTTGAATAGTTTTGAATGTAGCTGTCAACTTTGTCAGCTCTATAGGATCTACACCTAGCTTTAGATTATACTTCTTTTCATACCAAGTAGTAAAAGAAACGAAGCTGGTTGGATCAAATCCTTCTTGCGCGTCTACCTTTATAGGCTACGCTTCGAGCTTAACTATTGGTTGTCCTTCGACCTTTATTACTCGCGAGCCTGACACCCTAATAAATGGGAAGGTCCTATCTTCAGTCGAAGGTGTGTTAGCCTACGTTCGCAGACACTCTTCTGATGTTTTAGTGCTGATGTCTGTATGTTCTATTTGCGGTGATAGTGAACGTAAGAGGGGTGCGAATATTAGTTGACTACCTGTGGGAATTTAAGTTTAGGATGTAAGCCTGCTGTAGAGTTCCACTCCACGTCTGAGACGCTGAAATATAATTGATAGGAACTTAATTAACGTCCATCCCTATATGCCGGAAAACCCTGTGTACCGGAAAAAATAATAAGTACTTTAACTTTGAGTATTAAAAACCTATATATACTCTAATACCTCCTATAATATTTTATAAGTTATATTCTATAGCTATTATAAGACACCCTCAACCTATTCTATTAGAAAATTATATTTATATCGTCGCCGCTACGTCTGATTTACAAAGAGCCTCGTTTTATAGCGAAATATACTCTCTCTATCACTACTTTATTACTAAACTCTCACTATTCCTAATACCTATAAAAGGGTCTTATTCGAGCTCTCAGGCCCCCTAACTATATAGGAAGTCGTTATCAGCCTTGTGGCTACTATAGCGTATAAATCTATATAAGATCGCTATGTAGTTCAGTACCCTAGACCAGACGTTTTTGGGCAGCCCCACACACCCCCAGAATATTTATAGCTCAAATACATTATGTGTTCAGCTCTCCTCACACTCGTCTGCAAGAGTCCAAAAAAAGCTGTCATTGTCGCTAGCATATCTATAATATAAAGTTCAGACTAATAGATAATTCACCTTACGCTAAAGATATACCAGGAAGAGATTAAGGGAAGAGGGACAGAGCCTAGGAAATAGGGACTGAGCTTTATTCTTTATTATCTTGACTACAAGTGGTATATTAAGCTTACTTTCTATGGCAAACTCCAATTAGTTAAGAATAATTCCTTTGCGAAAGTAGTTAGACGCCGGAAAGACCTTGAGAACCTCTTCTCTATATCGATTTCGACCCTCTACAGCTCCTTGATAACACGGTTACTGAGCTTCTTCTCTCGCGAGAGCACGAGACGCATTGTTAGCGACTATGTCTGAAGACGCTATTAGACTCCGAAAGTGAGTATGCCGTTATCGTCGACAGTCTATAGTTTTGTATATAGGAAGATCGATACCGAGTGCGAATCCCGACTTACGATAGTGGGAGCAGCGGTGCCCTACTAGACACCTATTAGACATTAAGAAGATATAAGAACTTGGCATGGGCGTACACCCTATATATGTTGATAATGTCGAGTACGTCTATAAGGAAGTAGATAGGCCGCTCTACATACCGTGAGATAGTGACGTTCTGGAATAGGAGTTACGAAATCTAGAACGGATGCGTAGTAGCAAAAATGTTATAAAGCTCGTTGCCGCTGTCGTGTCCGACAATCCCTACTGAACTACGAAGGTCATAGAAGGTGACACTCCCGTCAGTCTACAAGGGATTCTTCTCGAGTATTATCCGAACAGCACACTACAAAACGTATTATAATTACGGAAGTCCGATTTTCCCTAGCTTCGTTTGGCGCTCTTGATCACTCGTATCCTCTATAACCTCCATTGAAATAACATCTCATATATAGACTTGAAATCAAAAAATATCGTTCTCGACAAGGACTTATACACTATACTGATCGATGTTAGTAGAATTAGAGGCACAACTTGAAAATGACTATCGCTAGAGATAGGACTTCTACCCGAACCATTGTCTCAAGGAATTGAAGCACAGAAATAGAACGATATTTAGACACTCGGGCAAATTCTCTCTATAATGTCTCATGCTATATATAATGCGGCGGAGCAGGAGGTACTGAGAAACGTTTCGCTCCTCACCACTGTAGAGATTCCTCCTAGTATTCCACTTCAAGATGTAATTTCCATTTTTTCATTCTCAGTATCCACTCTAAAAATATCAGACATCGTCCCAATCAACGCTATCGGGGTCAAAGCCGCCGTCAGAGCGGACACCTAGGTAGTATTAGTAGAATTCAAGTAGCTTAATCTTCTAATACGACAGAACTTACCCGGAGCTTCGCGTTTACCTCTAGGTTTATTGTCACATCTATCTAGATAATATAATCCTCCTATAGTACTCGCATCTTCTAAACTAGTACTATAATCGCATGGCGTCTTAATCTTCTTGGCGTCATCGCACGCAGTCCAAAGCGTCACCTTGTAATGTCCGCAACTACTAACTCGGCATTTGAATTCGTATATCGTCTCTATTAAGGGGTTATTAAATATGACTTTCGCGACGATTCGGCTTGCGAGATGACCAAGCTGATCTTGTGTCACTGGTTCTGATCGATATCCCATATTAATTGACGCTAGAATCTATATTTATCAACAATATTCCTATCCTAAGCAATTCTAGCACGTCAGTGCCTTATAACGTGTCATATAATCAAAAGCTCCAGATGTATTATCCATTTCACCTCCAAACTTGACCTATCTGAAAGCGCTTCCTATCAGCCTACAGTACTTTGAACTTAGGAGACGTCAACTTCGTGCGGGGTAACAACGTTCTGTATAGCCTGATTCCAATACGCCAATGATACTGTACAACGAAGGCCGGCTCTACTGTAACCTAAGTTAACGTCTTTCCCTAGGTAGCGAGAAACCACCGTGCCGAGAAATTTGAAGGGTACTTTTACATCAGGCGCCCCAGAATCTATATACAAATCGATATCTCTAACTTCTTTGAATACGTCGTGTTAATAGCTACCCCTAACACTTGGAACCCCTCTCACTAACAGGTTATATTTGTGTTGCCGCCCTCGCGCCTGATTTACAGAGGGTCTCCCTTCGTGGTGTAGTCAAGCTACGTCACTATAGCTCCACCATCGAGCTCGTTTTAGTTTAATTCCTGTAAACAGAATTTGCCTAAGCTCTGCAGGTCTCCTACCATACCAGAAATTCTCATCAGCTTTGTGGCTAATGAGGTCCGCAGATTCATGCAAGATCACTATATGTGTCGGTACCTCTAATCAAATCAGCCAACAATTTTGGACAGTGCGCAGCGACCCCACACATCCCATTATAATAAAATTATTTCGGCGGGTGTCTTGCACACGGTAAATTGTTGCCTGATAACATCACTTTTAATGGGGTCTATAAAACAATTTATTCATCAACGAAGCTGCTGCCAAGAAAATGTAGAACAAAATGATAAGGCGGCAAAGACAACAGCTGGCGCTCAGAACTTAATGTCCTTCAGCTTCTTCCTAGCAAAGGCCAAACGTTCCTTCGACGTACCACCAGCTTCGGTCCTCCAATCGTCATCAGAGTCACCGCCAGAGTTATCTTGAACGTGTCCTGCTCGAGAATCTTCTTTTGACAAGTAGCTCGCTGCAGCCAACACAACCAGACCAACGACTAGAGCACAACCAACTCCTAAGAACACTCCCTTCATGACTTGATCTGCTGCTTGTGCTTGTGCTTCGAGTACCTCCTTCGCCGATGCTCCAGATGCTACCTGCGTTTTCAATTCCGTAACTCTCTTCTTTACCTCATCTTCGACCTGGAGTCTGACTTTGTTGTCCCTTTGCTCCAACTGAGCTATGAGACTCTTCTTCAATGTAGTCCTCTCTTCTTCATTCCAGTTTTGAAGCTTATCCAAGAACTCTCCGGTGCTCTTTTTGTCCATACCAAAGTTGAAGAGGTTAAGCTCCACATGGTTACTATCATTGTTGCTCATGAAGTCGTAACCCAAGAGCGTGCCTCCCCCTCCATCATTACCTCCGCCTGTGTTAGAGCGTTTTGTCTTGCCGTTTTTTCGTGCTTTGCCCATCGCTGTTGCGGAATAGAACTGGGCTGGAAGGGAAAAGAGCCGTCGATTTTGTAATGCGATGAGACTACAACTAGACTTTAAAGATCAATTTCAGTTTCAATTCAAGAGCAGTTCAAATACGCAGATAAAGGTTTTAGCTTACCGTTAAATTAGAAAAAGTCGTCTCTGAACAGCGCCTGAAATCGTCCTTGAGATGATTGTAGAGTTGTTATATTAGTGTGGTTCTTCGATTAGTCATGCCAACACTGGTGTTTCCGCCCGGTTTGTACGGGCTTCCCAATGCACACGACCCTTTTAGGGAGGTGGGGTGCATGAAGAGAGATGAAATAAGTCAGGCTGCTATCTGCCCTTCATCCATTCAACCATATTTCGCACCTTCCGACAATTGTTCATTCTTACAAATTTGGACAGCATTCTCGTTGTTAATCTATCTCATGTCATTATGGCCTATGCCGCCTCAATTGCCTGGATGTTCGTGCAAAATGTACTGTACCAATATCAAAGCCTTTCTGAAGAGCTAGCCTGCCTGCCACCTCAGATGAAGGGAGTTACCAGAAAGGCCCAGCTTCTCGGATTATGTCTGAGCTCGCTAAGCAACATCTGCTCGGACGAACATCACCAGCTTCTCGAGAGGAGCAACGAAGACAGTGAGGAGGTATTAGAACTCTGCGAGACCTTATCAGACGCAATACTCGAAGTTACCGTTCGTCTCAAATCGATAAAAAAAAGACTCCTCAAGGGTTTTTGGACCAGCTCGGCGAGGCTGTGTTGATATTTCGGAAACCAGAATGGCAAGTAGAGAAAGAACTAGTGATCGGAAAGGTGGAAGATATACATGCTGAAATTCAAATACTCTCTCAAATTGTCAGCGCAAACCATGCTAGGAAGACATGCGAGTTGTCGGACCAAATAGTCGAACTGAGGGATGAGTTTCGCAGAAGAAGCTCGTGGCTTGAGAATCTTCTTAAGCTTAATCCCCCAAAACGGCGACCAGAAAGAACTTCCAGGCAACAATCAAAAATCAAAGATTGCAACAGAGAAGCGGCAGCCCGTGTTGAACAGATGTGTGCAAGCAGTGAAACTTACTGCTGGCATCGGTACAGCCAGACTTCAGACATGCAGTACCGCACACTAACTCATCAAATAGGTTCCTTTATGACAGCTCCACTGGGAGGGCAAATGACACGCACGAACCTTCAAAAATGAATGTAGTAATCCTTATCGGAGAGGTGGGGAACTTGCAAAATATCCTCGGATTTTTCGTCTGGCAATCTGCCAATGCGACACCAAAGAGCTTTAAAAGTAAGGACGCTATCTGAGAAATGACAGGAAAATTATGTCTGATAGCGAAAGCAAGTCGATAGGAAATGCCCGTACCAGACCTACCCGTCCGGAAAGTCCGGTCGAGCAGTGACGGTCATCCCTTCCGAGACCACAAATGTCAAGCTGACATTCAGTAGTGCCGACGGTGAGTCGAGATCTACTTTCAATTCGAAAATTCAATAGAATCTCACGAATGTTAGATGCGCATGAAATGCGAGAAATATTAGAGGATTGCAAAATTCGATTCAGCGGTTACCTAACCAACGCATCTCAAAGCGAAAATAATAGAGGAGTCGAACAGCGACATCGCCACCGACGCCAGAGGCACGAAGCGCGAACCTTGAAAGGGCTTGAAGGGGGCAGTTATTTTGCTGAGGTTCTGGACATTGATGGCGAACGAGTCCTGCAGGTGTGGTCATATAAAGGTGATATATTCGAGGCCGGCCGGGACTTCGTTTACCTTCATCAAGGCAAGTTCTCCTTCCTGCAATTGCATTAATTCACCAACTTATCAGGAAAGAAACCTAACGTGCTCGAGTAGAAACGATGGGATCATTATACGAAGTCAGAGGGAAAAGCTTGAAATTGCACAAGGCGAGGGTGACACGAACTATAAATGGGTTGGGCCATCTGCGAGGCAAATTGGATGAAGATAGCGAGGTTCTGGATGGAGATTTTGTGTTACAGTTTGCATCCCAGGAAGGTAATAATCAAACCAAGATTCTTTGCAGTGCTCTAGACACTATTGCTAAGATTCCTTCTAACCACGTATTTTTTAGAAGCATATGCAGTCTACGAACTCATGAAAAATTAAGCTGTCGAACACGAAATCTGCCTGCCATAACCATAGAGAACTCCCAGGCGTGTGATTTCAGCTTCCAAAAACGATGGCGCTTCCGGTAATTCTCCTCACTACTTCTGCTCGAGACGACGTTGACAAGTTCCTTTACAGCTTCTGCCTCTGCCTGACTAGGATCAGCGGCTGGCCTAGGATTTTCTCCGAAGAACGAATCGATTTGACTGCCTCAACCGATATAATATAACGATTCGGGTCGTGGGCGAAATCAAGTTGGTGTATCTTAGCTCGAGTTATTCCCGAGCTATAGCAGCCGCTCTCAAGATGGTTTAGGAGGGCGGATAGTATCACGAACTTCTTGTTGCATTTTCCGCTGGTTGGGCAAGGAATGTTACGAGGAGATCGATAGCTTAACATATACCCTTTTAGCTATTTTCTTACGATAGAATGTCTCGTCACACTCGTTGCACTTATATGGGAGATTGTGAGAGCTTCTTAACGCCGGAGCTCCGACTCTGCGAATATGCTTCTTCGGGTTAGGGTTAGGTTAGGGTTAGGGTTAGGGTTAGGTTAGGTTAGTAGGTTAGGGTTAGGGTTAGGTTAGGGTTAGGGTTAGGGTT